>OV743716.1:133783160-133953445 GCA_928272305.1 Volucella inflata
AAGTAAGCGTGCGAAACTAGAGGCAGCTAGCCAGCGATTGAGCTGGCTGGAGAAGCTTGTTGACTGAGGCCCAGGTCCACCCCGGACTGTAGCGCCACCTTAAGTAAGTAAGTAAGTCACTTAGAGAGGACAGATGTGCTTCTTCGGTTCTCATCCCGATGTCAGACACATGAAAATAGTTTGGATCCTTGGAAGTTGATCCAAACTCAGATGCATCAGTAACAATCAGGAATTTGGTGTATTTTAATTCACATGAGTAATTGGCTCAATAGTCGAGAGAGCCTGTTTCGTTAGAAAAAGACTGGGATTGACATCGGAAGTCGCCTGGTATCCAACAAAAGCATATTATTGATTAAGTATCCTCTTGGCCATGCATTCCTCGACATATGCTCTTCAAAAAAAAAAAAAAAACTTTAATAACGTTCCATTCATTAGTCGGAAGTCATGTTGCCTGGTGTCTTAAAAATCGTTATTGGAACTTCTCCGACGAGGAAAACCTTTTGTTGCAACGCAGCTGTCATTAACAGATGTCCGCCGCGTGAAGACAGTGAGTCTTCTTATGCGGGTTGCTTATAGGATCCGTTTTTTAACTTTACCCCTGAACCGACTCCTGCTGGACCATCCGCCAATCGCTCAATTGCTTACTATATTCGGTTGACTCCTTGACTGCAATTAAAGACCTCGTTATATTTTATACCTTATCGAAACGTTGGTGTTAAATATAGTTAAATTCAGTTTGTAACGGGTAGGAGTATAATCTAGTTCCAAGTTGCAGCTTCAAGCAGGAGAGTCACTTCTAGTCTCCCAAAAATCGACTTTTTAAACAAGAAAATTAATTTTCTCCACCTTTCTATATGTAAGTCTCCTCCTACTACTTCTACAACAACACTACTCGTACTTACCTGTTCTGCAATTAATGTGCCTGTGAAAGATGAACCAATTTAAATCCATTTAACCTTAGACATGTCCTTGTTATTAAGAAGCTGATGCTATCATGATACTCTGCCCCCGTAAGTGCTTAAAGGCAAAGTCACCTCGTTTTAACTTCCACCAACCTCATTCCCCCCCCCCCCCCCCCCACACTAACAATGTTAATTCTCTACTTCCTTACGTTATTATCCGGAACCGGTCTGATAAGCTTTCATTTCAAACAAAACAGCGACAAAGGTGGCGGCAAAGTCTCAAGTTAATATCGGATTTAAGTGTACTGGAAGAAATTACTAACTAATAGATCATTGTTCTCCTCTTCACAATGACTCGTTCAGAAAATCACTTTCACGGCACTACGCATCTGGTAAATGGCCAAAGATTAACTGTCTAATAAAAAGAGCCTCCAAGTCTCGCCTGCTCTGCTGTTGGAATACTGATGTTGGTATACTCAGGCCGGCCCATTTCGTATTAACAAAACAATTTTCATTGCAAAAGATTTTCATAACAGGTAATGGGCAATTTTCAATAAAGCACTCGCATTCCAAACCGAAACTTGATACCTCTGGGGGTACTAGCATCCCTCTATTGGATGGAATCGAGATAAAGGTGGCAGAGGCACTGATTCCCTTTACATAGTTTTCACAACAAATAACAAAAAAGTAATAAGCGTTAGAGAAGGCGAAGGCTTCCGTCGTTGTAACCGCCTTTACCACCGACTTTTACCACCAGAGTAACCACTACCTCTGCCATTACCACAACCCATGCTGCTGATATCATGTCGGTCTTCCGGAGTCGTTGTCCTCATCTTCGTCCTCTTCGCCCTTGTCGTCGTCGTCGTCGTCGTCGTCGTCGTCGTCATCATCTTCAAGTTCTCCATCAGGTGCTTATTCAAAATTTATTGGGAAGCCTTCTTCTTCACGGTCGCCGCCGCCGCCACCGCTACCGCCGTCGCCGTCATCACTTCTTTGGTTGCGTTAGGCAGGTGAAGGCTGCTAGATAGAGATGGAGGCCGATGAAGCCAGAGTAGCGTCCTGCTGTCCTGGGATAAAACCAAAAACCTGAGAAAAATGAGCATAATCACAAAAAGAAAATTTATTGTTGTTTGGCGGTACCGGTAATTCGGTCATTTTCCTTCGACGAAATGAAAGAAAAACGAAAAAAAAAAGAAAGAAATGAATTGAAAGTGGGAAAATGGGAAATGGGAAATGGCAAGTGGAAAGTGAAGAAAAAAATAAAAAATTATGAAAAACCATGAGACAGGAGGCAGTGAAAGAAAGGCAAGGACTTCATAAGGGTGCAATGTTGAGCTAACGTAAACCTGAAGATTATTTATGGTCTTCGGAATCTGCTCTTGCGAGGGTTGGAAAACATTCGAATGAATTATTTGAATTATAAGCGATTTTTATGTTCATTTCCTTGTGTGCAGCGCTTCGGTATTCTCGTTGTTGTACCGCTCTCTGGCTCGTGTTCGCCTGCCATGTTGTTGTTGATGTTACATACCAAACCCTGGAATGGCCCCCAATCTTCCAGATTTTTTTTCTTTTCCTCGTTTCTTTTGTAGAAATTCAATTTTTTATTGTTCGTCTGTTTTGTTCTCATTTCTTGAACAGGAATTGATGCCATGGACATTATGATCAACAAAAAAGCCGATATACTTCGGACGGCCATTGTTCTTGGGATGTTCTTTGCCGGCAGCATATGTGGTAAGTCACACCTTGTATTTATTTTCTATTTTTTTTTTTATCTTTGAATTTCAGCAATATTGTTTTGCCTTTTGTGTGCAGTTGACATTGGGTTACGTTAAATTTTGATGACAAATGTATTTTTGTTTTTTTTTTTTATAACTTGCGACACCGTCGAGATTTTTTCATTGAAATTACATTTTTATGGAACAATTCGGTTTGGCTTAGTCAAATCTGCAATGATTTTAAGTCGTAAATCCTCCTCACATATTTAATCGATGTTAAATACATAATCATCAACACCTAGGCCTAAACAGTCACTTATTACAACCTCCTGACCGGCAGTGCTTAACAAACGCCGGGAAGCATTCGCTTGATCTTCCGCTGCTCTGCCATCTCCATATTAAAGTTATGGTCACATGCAACCTAGCTATCAACGGAAGCCCTCTTCATGCTTTGCTAATACAGGTACAGGTCGACTGGCCATTGCATAAGCTTATCGGCGATTCTATTGTTGCCTCAGTCCAAAACCGGATTCTGTGTAGCTTCCCTTACTACTGTTACCTACGTTTAGAGAAACCATGAAGTTCCTTGCCATTAGAAGTGCGTATGCCTCCGCTTGAAAGAAAGACGCGAACTTTTCCAAAAAAAATAAAAAGGTAGCGGCCGAAACCAATCGGATAAGTCGGTTTCGTTTTTCCCTCGCCGCATAACTCCTTTTGTCGGTCCATAAGATCAGAGCCAAAAGTGATTCGGCGCGCAAGGCCATTAAAACCTTAGTGCGAGTTGCATCAAAGGCTTTAAACTCACTTTTAAACGAAAGTGCAGGCATTGACGAGTTTGAAATATCCTTCTCGGTAAAAGGCCGAGTTTTTTTTTCTTTTACAAACTCAGCTTCTTTAGAGAGTGTACGGCAAGCTTTAAGCCCTAGGTAAGTCAGACCAGTTAGCCTTTACCTGCACATAAAGAGAAGAATCCCAATTTTGAGAGGATTAGCTGAAGCCCAGAAATCGAACGCTCTAATCGTCGATCACTCCTGGAGTTGAATGCGATTTTAAGCTGACAATGGCTAAATACGATCCAACAGAACATCTTCTGTGTTTAACCTGAACACCTGTCATCATTTTATTGCATGTAATACCTATACACCCAATGGGGCAGGATGTAGTGTCTGTCCCGCGCTTACCGTGTCTTAATAACACCGAATGTTGGCTCTACTCTTGGTTTCAGTCGAGGCCAACGTTAAACCTCTTGGCGATCTTAGGGTGACACCACTCCGTACCTATTGCAACTCAACATCAGATAAACGAACTTGTGGAGTCTCTTCCTACCATGACGCTTCCCGCCAGGAAATCTATCTCTTGTCAGTCAGGCTTGAACCAAAGTTCGCGGGGCTGGGAAACTGAAGTCCTACTGCGCCTTCAACGGCCGCTTATAATGTAACTGATCAAATCATAGGAACCTTTGGTCACGAAAAGACCAGCATTGCTCTACCTCTGTTTTATAAATTGATGAGCGTAGTCCTTAGTCGAGAATCCGATGCAACAGGCAGTTTTGTGAGTCGACTAAGCACACCGTGGAAGCACTGTTTATCCCTGCAATCACATATTGACCACATTTAACATCGGCAATCAACGTTTTATTCATTAGTGTTGCCTTAATCCATAAAACTGGTAATTGTCTATGACATGTCTCATAGCCGACTTACATATTCCATCAAGGTTGATAAAAGTCCCAGAAATTTCCTTGTTGGTTTGACTATTTCTTGAAGAGAGGATGTATTCGCACTGGATTTTTTTCGCCCTTTTGGGCTAGCCATTCTCTTCCCCTTCTTCAATCTGAAGAAAGTCAGACTTATAAGTCGGAAACTAGTAGTAAGCGTGCAATTCTCTGTTTTAATTTCTATTTGGCAGTCTACTCTCACTTTTCGGCAAGAGATCGGTATGTGCTTAAAGTTTCCGGCACCAGGATTCTACTCTTCTGTAGAATAATCGGATATATCCCAACGGTGGGAGGGGACTAGAAGTTTTCAGAGGAGACAACAGTGTGCAGAATGGCCTCATACTTATCCCAACCGATGTGATTATCTTTCACCGCGCGCGTATTGTTTTAGTTGTACTCTACGATGTTCGAAATAGTTTCTTATAAAGGATGCTGTTGTTATTTTTTTTCAAAGATTGTCGCGTTATTCTAATGACTGCCTTGAGAGGAGGCAATCATGTGAACCCAATTTTGCAACATATAATCGATGGTTTCGGCCCCTATTGCTTGACCAACATTGATATTGGGTGCCCGAATCGTCTCTGGATTATTCGCATAGCACCGCTCTTTATTGGAATACGTATCGACCAAGCAACATTACTAAAATGACAAATGATGATTGTTGGACGGCTTGTATGGCACGTTCCCCTTCCTGCTAAGACCACAGTTCGCCCATATAAAACACGTCAATCTATGTCAATAAAAAATCCGCCACAACCACATGAAACAGTCACACGTTCAGGATATATAAGCTTCTCCTTAACTGTGTTTAAAGAATACTTACTTACCTAATCGACCCGTGTAGAGTCTGTAACTGAGACACTGCAGCCTTCCATCCTCTACGCTCCCGGGCACGCTGCTTCCAGTTGGCCAGACCAAGCGCTCTGGCATCCCCGATGGATTGGTCTTTGAAACGGAGGTTCGGTCTTCCTTGTCTTCTCGAACCTGGGGGCTGGGATTCGAAGATCCTCTTACCTGGAGCATTATTGTGCATTCGGCCGATGTGACCGAGCCAATGTAGTCGACGTGTTTTGGCTTTTTGGACTACATCCACATCTTGGTACAGCTCATAGAGTTCGCGGTTGTATCTTCTCCTCCATTCGCCCTCCTCGCACACAAGACCAAAAATCCACCAAAGTATTTTTCTTTCGAAGGAACCCAGTATCAGCTCTCCCTTCTTGCTTATCGTACAGCACTCGACGCCATAAAGTGGATCTGTGGAACTGGCAGGATAAGGGTTTTTAGGAGCACACATTTCGTCCTTCGAGTTAGGAGCTTTGAACCCAATTGTTTGACCAAGCCGAAGTAGCAACGGTTTCCTAGGGTAATTCTTAGCCGGATCTCCACTAGGTTGTCATTCGTGGAGTTCGTTCATGTTTACTCCGAGGTAGGTGAAAGCCCTAACTACCTCGGAATTTTTGCTATCAATAGTGACGTTTTGTCCTAGGCATTGGATTGTTTGTTGATAGCATGTACTTAGTCTTGTCCTCATTCACTTCAAGGCCAACGGATTTCGCCTGTTCTCCAATCACCGTGAACGCTTCTATCATGGCACGCTGGGCGCGACCGATGATGTCAATATCGTCCGCATACCCCAGCAGCTTAACGGACCTGTTGAAGAAAGTGCCTTCCGTGTTGACACCTGCCCTGCGCACTATCTGCTCCAGTACAAGATTGGACAAGTCGCATGATAGGGCATCTCCTTGCCGAAATCCAGTGCATGATTGAAATAGTTCGGAGGAAATACTTCTAAACTGCACGTTGAAGCGAGTGCACGTCCCGCGACACAGCTGAATCAGTTTTGTCGAATTCGGCCATCGTCATATAAGGCTCCTGACGATGTATGCTATCATACACGGCTTTGAAGTAGATGAATAGGTGGTGTGTTTTGACTTGAAAATCGTTGGTCTTTTCCAGGATTTGCCACACTGTGAAAATTTGGTCTATAGTCGGATGTTATTACGATCGCACGATTCTTTGATCTCCTTGAGATGGGAGGCTGCGTAAGCCCTCTTCTTTCTACGCAGGATCTTCTTTTCTTCCCTTCTCCTGGCTCGCTGCCCTTGTTTTGCGCTGCAGCGCTTTCTCGTGTGTATCTTCTGTCACCTTTTTCCTGTACACGCTTTCATCATCATGCCACAGGCTCTTTCTCTGGGGTGGCTGGTACCTTACAGTGGTTTCGGCTACTTTCTTGATGTTGTTGCGATACTGGCACTACTAATTGTTGGGGTTTGTGGTAGGTGAGTGTACAGAGGAGAGTCTCATAGTCAGGCGCTCCCTGTACACGTTTGCCCCTCGGAATATGTACACGTCGAGGATGTTGGATGCGTGCCTCGCATCTAGAGAGCACCAGGTTGCCGTGTGGATCCTTAGCCTTGGAAACCTAGTGCTACTTATCACCGTATTACGAGCTGCTGCAAAATCGATTTATCGGTAGCCCTTGTCTGTTGTCGTTTCGTTTCGTGCTCCTGACAGGCTTCGTTGGTTCCATCCAGGAGGTCATAGAACTCCTCCTTGGTGGGATGTTCAGCCTCGTCGGTAGGGGCGTGTGCACATATTAGGCTTATGTTTTGGAAAGTAGCTTTGATGCGGATCACAGAAAGGCGATCACTTATCGGCTTGAAGTTAATTACTTTTGTCCTAATCTGATTTCCCACGACGAATCCACATCCTAATACATGCAGTCTTTTGTTGCAGCTGTAATCGTTAAATGTAAACGATATCCATCGTATCTCTTGGATCGCGGTAATGTCTGCCTTTTACCGCGTGAGGACAGACTCAAGTATTTGAGTGGCGCCTGGGATGGAGGAGTGTTCTTACATTACAGGTGCAAACTCTAATATCATAGTCCATTAACGTTCCGGGTATCCGTTATCCTAGGCTGGTTGCGTCTCTCTCTTAACTAGGTACCCCGACGGCACAACCCCTAACCTGGAGGGCCATGTCCTTGTTTCGACCCTAGGACAGCGGGCCGGATATTCCGGTGTCAGTAATCCAATTTTGGGATATGAGCGCTGCCGTTGACCCATTTAGGGTATTTTTTTTCCTTTCCAATTCGCCATTTAAAATTAAATGTACTCGTATCTGCATGAACCTTTTCACAGAACGGAGAAAGATGTAATTATAAAATGATGCATGGAAGGTTCATTTGTCTTATGAGGTGAACTGTTTCGGAAGGATCGACGCTAAGAACGTAGCACTATGTTCAAAGGTGAGTTTGTCTAGGCCGTATTGGAGAGTATTAGAAAATGAATGTAGGTTAGATTGTGCCAATTATTGAGGAAATGTCTCTTATGTCCCTCTTTCTGAAACCAGATCCCGACGAAAGTAGAACTTGGAATGACCCGAATGACAATTTCAGATCGATGTTCACCATCTGTTTGTCGACTTAGAAGCCGTAAATGACGATCTGTAAACGCTATGTGTAACTTTGACATCCCCGCCAAACGCATTAGGTTGCAAAGGATGAATATGAAGAATTGTTCGCTCGTCCGGTCGCATTGTCATGTGAGTCGGTCATATAGTGAACGATCAAACGAAGGAACAAGAAGCTGCACTCTGTCATCAGAAAAAACGTACACAACCGATGGCTCGGCCAGATCGTCACCATGGGCAGTTATATTCGTCAGGTATTTAAGGACTTCATCTACATTTACTGCATAGTCAGAAGGAATAATGACATTCGTGTAGAAATTAGATATTTCTTGTATACGTAAGAAATTGCCTTAACAAATTAAGGTAAGATACTGTGCGCTTGTTTTTGACCAAGAGTTCTTCAAATTTAACCTCAAGGGACGGTGGCAAAAGGCCACATCTATGGAGGTATCTACAATTGGTAGGGTGGACACTGTAGCAATGGAGTTTCCTGCCTATTGATTGTGCTGGCTGTTAGTTGAGGCCCAGGTGTTACTCAGTTTGTATAGCTAAGAAATCGATCTCAACCTTTTTCCTAAATCGTGGTGAAAGAACATGAATACTTTTTTTGAGGATCATACGTCCGAGATCCTGTGGGAAAACATCAACTCTTACTTGCCTTGAGAACGAAAAGCTTGTCTACTTCAGTCTAGGCAATAGAAGTTGTACCGAGAATTGAGTTCAGGGATACTGAACCATACTCGGAATAAGAACTATCGACAGTTGTTCTCTATGAAATTTAGTTTGCTGTCCAAGCAGTCATCCTCCTTTGCCAGATGTTAAACGTTCTTTTAGGAAAATGAGTTATACAGAGACACAGAAACCAACCTGTATTAAATTTAATCACCTTTTTCTGCCAATAATGTGCAATTTATAGATTGACCAAATGGTTAGAAGGACTTTTGTACTGAATTTTGCTTGCCTTTAATGCTCTTAAATGCACTAACACTCTGGTACCATGAAAAGACGCACGTTACCACTTTGTTTTTACATAACATCGATGCGTCAAATCACACTTCATCCAATCACTTTGACTTTTCAACTTGCATCCCCTGATTCAATCATCACATTTCGTATTACCCTCGCCGAATCAACTCAGCTGAAAAGCAAGATTTATAGCTACCAGGCATTTTCTTCTCCAACTATAGCCAGCATAAAGCACAGTTAAGTCATTCGAAAGAAATTACCATGACTCTCTAACAAGCGTTGCGCCACACAAGCTTACTCAGCTCGTTAATTGGCAAATAATTGTTTGCTCCAACTGTGCAGTACCACTACTGATAGTATGCTTCGGGACTGACTACAGGGAGCACAGCCAGTACAATTCGTATCTGAAAAATTCAAATTCAAATTCAAACACAGCAGCCAAGAGCAAAACTGGCCGTCGTAGCATCCGTTTTGTATACCGAACGCAGGACTATTTTCGAGAATTTATGATGTGTGCGTTTTCCCAGTTCAACTTAAAATCTCTAATAAACTTGTTTGCATTCGTTCACACATATACGATACACAGATGTACACACATACAAACAACCGGATTAGGCCCATAAAATGAATGTTTAGATAAACAAACGAGCAAAAATCTGCTTCCGCCCTGTAGCGGGTAAATGCTCTAGCACACAAAACTGCTCCACCATGTCGTTGAAGGATATGCGAACATTTTACGACTCTTCTGTCTAAGCTGGCCAGGCACTAGCCATATGTAATTCAAGTATGTTTATAACTCAATATCACTAGATCGGATAGAACATCCTATTTCTGCCACCAACGTTCTAAGTGCCCCATCCCGAATTGCTGAGAGGCAAGAAAATTTCTCCTTCGAATTGGAAGCTACTTTTTGCTTAAAGGTGCTTCAAATCCTGATTCACAGTACCTCAAGCCTATCCGTACATATGTACATATACATACATAGTTTGATGTTGGATGCAAACAAGTATCTCCTAATGAGCCTGGGGATTTTCGGTTACGGCAGAGGCAACACCCGGAAACATCGTTGAAAATGACACTGCTGCTCTGGAATTCCTGTGGAAACTCCGTGTCTAGGCGAGCAATTAAACGAGTGCATACGTACGACTAGATGCAGAGATACGACAAACTTTCCCTGCTGCAAGCGTCTCCAACTTCGACTACGATTCCGATTCCGATTCCGAGTAACTTTTCTAGTAGAACGAGGTTAGGATTGCAATGAATTTTTATGGTGAATCCACCGCAATGGAGAACTACTAAGCTTAGCCATCTCATAATCCCGATGGCATTTAATGCATTCCTCCACTGACAATGATACGAAAAGTTGCCCAGTCCAGTGTGCTGGCAAACCCCTTCCTTTCCCCTTTCATGCTAAGCAAGATAAATTATTTTAAATAAAATTTATTTGATACAATTGTGGCAGCGGTTACGTCTTTTGTAGTTTGTATCTTATTTAGACGAGCCCCAGTTATTTGTTTGCACATACTCGTATATGTATATTCGTATCAACCGGCAAAGGATATGGGGATGCGATGGAATTTTTGAAATAAGAGCTTGTGGGTCGCTGGTACTCTTCGTAAATGTTTACTCATCCTCTTTTCTGCGGTCATGTGCAAAATTAGCGTGGAAGTCATATCAACATAAATCAATGTGTGCCCTCGCAGAATAATTCTGATAAATGTTTTGATTTCGAAATCGAGCAACCATGACAAATGTGGTAACGAATATTAATAGAGAAGTAACCAACGCAACTGGCTATGCAGTTACAATTATAACAAATGCATGGGAATGCTGCAGATGGTATTGCACTTATGAGTTAGTGAGGGGAGACGATGCACATTTTGTTGCAGATTTCACTATGGATCCAAAGGCGTTCTGAAATTCTGCGTTTCGTTACCCTATGCCAAAGTAGTGGGAATTGGTAACAACCTATCAGATATGAAATTCGCTTCCTTTATAAAGATATGCATGTATTTGATGAGTTTACGAACTTTATATAAACAGTAATTAAAAGACTATTGCCGAACTCTTCAATAGAACTTTAATTTATATTACTTGGGGCTTACCAGATGAATGATTAGTCATCGTATATCTCATATGGGATAGAGGGTTTGTTAGTAGTGTGCATTACCCCAAGTGTTGACCAATTTTTCCATTTTGCTAAATTTCCACTCGCAGTGCATAACAGTGCGTAGATTTGATTGTTTACCTCTTTCGTGTACTTTTGATAAAATTGCCAAATCTTGCGGAATCACTAACTGCCCAATCTTTGATGTCAATGCTGACTTTGTTACTTTTAAGGGCATCTGTGGAAAATCATTCCATGCAATATGTGTCGGATTAAATAAAAGGAATACGGTATTCGTTAAAGAGTTCTCTGACAACCTCCTATTCTTTTGTGATAAGTGCAAGATCATCTCGCTTTCGTACGCGTTGCTTGCTATAAAGTGCTTCAATGACTCTAATGACTCATTCTAAAAAAGTCTCATAAAAATGACCACAACGAATCAGTCCAAGTTAGAAAGTAGTGTCAGTTATGTTGATGAATTAGGCAACTCGGTTCTGTCCTCAACCGATATAATTCAGTCCAAGCTCACCAACATCGATAAACAATCTGCAAATCTAGTCGAGATGAATACATCTCAAAACATCTCTAACCTTAAATTGTGCGAATCGATAAACAACATGCGAGAAGATTTTGAAACTCATTTTCAATCCAGCTCAAAGAAACAGCCATCTCTAATGCAGCCTGATCCAATGCTCGAAGTAATCTTTGACAGAATCAACGGTGTCGGTGATGATCTAGCTGCCGCGCAATCAACCATTTTCGATATAGAGAATCATTTTGAAACGGTAAGCAACCAATTCATACACAACACCACCAGAATTTCCACTACAATACATCAATTTTGGCTGAACTACCGGAAACCGAAGTCGACTCATTCACTCACTTTTACCACTACCTCCTCCTCCTCGTCCACCTCGTCCGAAATTGTTTCACTATCAACTCCTCCCGTCGCCGCCCCACGCAAGCTCATCAAACATTTTGGCACAACATGGAACCAGAAATTCAGCTGGCGAAGACATCCTTGTGGCGTGTAGGGCTTATGGCTTAACCGTCTGAAATACAATGTATATTAAACATCAACGACATCTTATCACCTATAGCAGCGGAGGCCACGAAACGTAAATAGATTATCTCCACCTACTTGGAGAATCGCTAGTAAGCCAACAACGTCTGCTCATTACAGAATTTTTCACAGCGGAACCACCGAAAACACGGGCATCATTTGGAAAGCCAAAAATCCGGTGGTATAATCTATCGAAGGAACGAAGCGCAAGATTTATCGCACTGGCTAAAGAAGTACTTCACAATATAAAAGGTATCGCAGACTCACTTAACCCGCAAGAAATGTGGAACAGCATGCACGAGGAATGCCTAACACTCGCAAAGTCCCATCTGGGGACTATATCGAAATACCATCACGTCGGCAAAGAAACATGGTGGTGGAATGACGAAACCAAACGAGCTGTGGCCGACAAGAAGAATGCATTTCAAGCGTGGACAAAATGCGATCGGAACGACGATATCGAAAAAGATCGACTGGCTCTTGAATAGGAGCGTCTTAAAAAGATCGCAAAGAAAGTCCTGGCTCGAACTCGAGCGGCAGAAGCGGAAAACCTGTACCAGGAGTTGGAACAAATATGCTCACGATCGGCGGATAGAAGACAAGCTATCCAAGAAGTTCAAACGTAGTACAGTACTAAAATGCCAAATATTTTTAAGCTCGCTGCACAGAGGAGAACAAATTCAATGGAAATAACCTCGCCGAAATACATCAAAAACGCAGACGGTCGCTTATTAACAAATGAAAAGGAAATTTGTGACCGGTGGCTTGAATACTGCAAGGAGTTGCTTAACAAACAGTTTCCACGTGATATCGTGCCGACAGCTGGTCTATTCGAGGAGGAAGTTTCGGAATGGGAAAGCACCGAGATTCGTCTAAGGATTTACACATGGTATTTATCGACCTCGAGTGCCTAGGGATCTCATATGGGCCGCGCTGAGGTCTCAAAACGTACCGGAAACGTATGTTAGAATAATACAAGACATGTACGGAAACGTGAAAACTGCGGTTAAAAGCTCTGCTGGACTAACGAGAGAATTTCGAGTTAATGTCGGAGTGCATCAAGGAAGCGTACTTAGCCCTTTCCTCTTTAACGTAGTATTCGACTGTCTTTTAAAAGACTGCATGCGCGAAGCAAATGTAACGCCAATTCTCTTCGCTGACGACGCAGTTATACTCGTACTTAGCGATAACGTCGAAGATTTACAGAACGTCTTAGATTCATGGAGAAATGCGCTAGAGAGAAACGGGTTTAAAATAACTCGTTCAAAGATGGAGCATTTGATGTGCCCATTTGCGCAGCCGTTGCGACCTGTTCCGGATATAATGTTAGGCGGAATAATTCTTCCGAAAAGCACTATCTTTAAGTAATTAGGATCAATCGTTAACATGGAAGCGAAATGTGACGACAACGTAAACCACAGAGTGAGTGTGGGATGGATGAAATGGCGGGAAAATTCGGGAACCTTTTGCGACCGAAAATTTCCACTTAAATTGAAGGGGAAACTCTACACCACGGTTGTTAGACCAGCTCTTATATACGGTTCACAGTGCTGGACTATGTACGAAGCGTTTAAAAACAAAATGACGGCAGCGGAAATGAAAATGTTGAGGATGTCTAGTGGAGTCACTAAACGCGATTGCATTAGATCTACGCGTATAAGAGGAAGTCTACATATAAAGAATTCGGTAACCGAACAGCTTGAGGCGAATAGAATAAGCTGGTATTGCCACGTTCAAAGAAGATCTGCGGAAAATCCGGTTAAAAAGGCAATATCAACTACGGTCACTCCAACTGTATGAAAACGAGGTCGGAAAAAGAATTCCTGGATTTCTCAGATGGCAAATGCGCAACAACGCCAGGGGCTAACCACTGAAGCGATCCAGGACCGAGCATTATGTAGACGCGTTCTGCGGTCTGCGACATTAGCCAACCCCATAAGCGGAGCAGCAGCGATGCAGTAAAAATGGGAAACTCGTTACGCATAAATTCGTATAACGAGAAAAGGGTTAATAAAAGGATAAGAAGAAGAAGAAGAAGATGGACACCTTCCGAATGGAGGCGTAGAAGGGATAAAATTGAAACCGATATGAGTACACTTTTCATCAAAGGCATCCCGTAAACGCTGATATTTATATATCACCATCAGCAATTGTAAGATGTTCCTGCCAAACTCGCTTTAAACTCGACCTCCCTATTAGATATGAATGGTTATTTAAAAACCCTGCAGGTGCTAATTTCAACGTTGGAAGGATGCGCATATGTAAATGGATCGCCAACTATTTTGCTACTTTCTTTAAGCAATCTTTTGCCGATAATTCCTTCGTACCAAATCCCTCTTATTTCAAATACTTACTTAACTCCTCCATCAGGCCCTCTATTTCTCAAAGATTTGATCTTACAGTAATAGAAAATAATTAACAACAACTTAACGATGAATACTTACCCGGCCCAGGTGGCCTTCCATCCATATTTCTTAAAAAGTGCTCCTCAGCACTTTCGCACGCCCTTGCAAATCTCTTCCGATTATCGCTCTCGCAAGGTGAATTTTCACAGATATGGAAGTTTTCTTTTATAACACCGATACACAAAAGGGATAAAAGGGCAAAATCAATAATTACCGTCCTATGGCTAAACTTTCTCATATACCCAAACTCCTCGAGAGCATTTTGTATGAAGCCTCAAGCTTCCAGTGAAAATCTATCTTTTATTTCCCCCAATCAACACGGCTTTCTAAAGGTTAGATTAACTACCACTAACCTCATAGAATTCGTATCCTCAGTTCTCTCTTTAGAAAGTGGTAAAGAAGTTGACGTTATAACAACTGATTTCAGTAAGGCTTTTGACAAGATATCTCATAAACTAATCCTGCTCAAATTGTCCGTCGTGGGTTTTGGACCCATTTTGCTTAAATGGATATCTTCTTACCTGGATAATCGTTTGTGTAGTGTTCGTTTCAGGTCTGTCCTACCCTTTCTTGGCCACTTCAGGTGTTCCTCATGGTAGTCACCTAGGTCCACTTCTCTTAATCCTAACCATTAACGATCTTAAAAGGGTCATTCTCCACTCAGCACTTTCTGTCTATGCTGACGATACCAAATTTGTTTAACCCATCTCCTCACAACACGACTCCCGCCTACTTCAAATAGATCTAAATAGTTTTTCCACCTGGTGCATCAAGAACTGTTTAGAACTCAATGTCACCAAATGTCAATCGAATACCTTCTCACGTAAGTGCAACAAGTTTCCTCATATTGATGGAGGTAATTACTAAAGCAAACTCAACACTAGGCTTCGTAACAAGATGGTCCAAAGAATTTTGCAACCCGTACGTGACCAGATTACTATACATCACTAACGTTCGCCCCATTCTCGAGTAAATGAGGGCGTTAGCCCCCACCAAAGTTAAAAAATTAAATTAGAAAAGCATTCAGATAAATAATAGCTTCCGATCAAAAAGCTCCCGAAATTGTTCAATAAAGTGAAAACTGTTCAATTTATCATCGACGTTCATTTCTTTTCTCTTTAAAGCAATCTCCATTGTAAGCAATTCACATATTCCAACGCTTCTTCCAATCTTCAGATCCATTTTCATAGGCCGATTTTGGAATCGCCTTCAGCTCCTTCTGCGAATTCTTCTTTATCTCCTCAATCGTCTCAAAATGCTTTCCGCGAAGTGGAAACTTGAGTCGTGGGAATAAAAAAAAAGTCACAAGCAGCCATGCCAGGTGAATACCGAGCTTGCGGAATGGTATGAACGTTGTTTTTGATCAAATAGTCCCGTACAGGAGATGTGTGAGGCCGCGTTGTTGTTGTTGAGTTGTTTCCCCACAATTCTGGCCTCTTGTGACGAATATTTTACCTGAAATGCTTTAATATGACCACATAATACTGTCTGGCCTGGTGGAAGAAATTCGGCAATTAAAAAAAACGTTCAACAAACCCTTCATTTCGGATCGATTCTGTCGTGTTTTTTTGGGTTTTGGCTCCGCTAATAACCATTCCAATTTCAATTCAATTCATTCATAAAATCTACATTGGTTGGTTATACGTTTCCGCGAAGGCTCAGGGACTTTACTGAAAAATATTGTGCTTCTAACATTAATAATTAAAATTAAGTAGGCTTAGTTTAATATATTGCATTCAATACAAAAAAAGACAAAAATTAATCAGTGTACAATTTCTGAGTCCTTTGTATTTAGACTGTGCTGTCGAAATAGGGTAGACACTGAGAGATGTCAACCTGGCGATATCCAGTGTTGCAACTATCTCCGAGACTAAGTCATGGTCTTGGAAAAGAGATGATGGCAGACGTCTTCCACTTAAAGGACATTAAACCTTCCTCGGTCAGCAACATTTCGATGAGTAAATACTTTCATCATTTTCAGTGCTGCAATTTGTATTTTTTGAAGTTTCTTTATATGTGTTGCTAATGCATTGCCCCTTGCAATTATGCCATATCTTAGCTTGAACGCCACTAACGCAAAGTAAACTTTGGTATGTTAAATTCCCGGCAACTGTCAGTCGTTGCCCAGAATCAAAGATAACTTTGGAATTCGCACTAATTTCATTGGTGGCTTCGATTAAACCTCCAGGTAGCGCTTTGAAGGCAGCTAGACCTTGGTAAACACAAAGATTTTGAGCGCCATATGACATTTTACTGCAGTATCGAACTCCTACCGAATTATTGTAGGACACCGCTGTATCGTCGGCATAAGCAAATGGTCTGGCTCGCTTAAAAATGCGAAGAAGCTCTTTGGGCACAATTTCCATCCTTGCGGGACTCCGTATTGTGTATGTTCTCTTTGGCTATAGGTCTCACTGATCTTGACAAGAAAAAGCCTGTTGTGTAGGTATTCCTTTAGAGAATCAACCATCAATCCTCGTATTCCAATACGTTCCAGAGCATCTACTAGCTTTGAATGATAAAGCGAGTCAAAATTATGACGGCGCATCGCCTCGTCTAAATCCTTTTTTGGCATCAAATGTTTCTGTAAGTTGTGAAAGGTTTCAATGTGATGGACGAGTAAAACCTAGTGCTAGCTACGACAATGTTTCGTCCCGCCGCAAACTCGATTAGCTGGAATCCGTTATCGCAAGTGATGTTATGCAGGGTATACCTTTCAACAGTACTATCAAAAACATTTATTTTCCAAGGGGTTTGCGTTGAAATCGCCGAGGAAAATTTTAATGTCATATCAGGGGCATTGCTCGTAGGTCTTGTTCAAGAGGTCATAGAAGATGTCATTGGTGTCGTCATATGTTTCCTCTTTTGGGCGTGCGCACATTTCAGGCTAATGTTGGCAAATTAAGCCTTAATCAAGGTTGGTGTGGCAAAAACTCAAGATTTCTCGCCTAGGTTTGCCTTCAACAACAAATCCGCATCCAAATAGACGCTATTTTTGCCGTCGATAATCCTTACCCACCTGAGTTCCAAATATGCCGGATTAGCCCGGTTAAGGTCTCATGTGTTCCGGGACTTTCCTTCATCGTTGATTCCATCTGGGAATTCATCCGCTGTCCCGTTTAAAGTTCCGATAAAAATCGACCAGTACACGACGGTTACCACATAGAGGTGTAATAAGCAGAATTGATGCATAGAAAACAGCTGCAGCAGTGGGTATCATCAGGTTGACATCTCCCATTGCCTATCCTTTTTCTATAGCAGCCATCGAAAGCCGAAAAACTCCGAAGCCTGCTGCTCAAACTCAAGCTTACATTTACAGACTAACACTTGCGTACGCCACAACTTAAGATATTTTCTAGCAATCGACGGCCTTCTGCTTATGCTGTTTTAGCACATTGTTAAGTAAGCTTACAAAAAGTAGACTGTTGTAAAGACTAAAAGAACGTGTTCCGATATTTAACTAACTTACAAAACTCTGAGGCAATAAATTACAGTGCACCTGTAAGTTTTTATTGGGACGATAAATAAAATATTGCGGAAGAAAAATCAGAACGTTATTGTATCTAGTCGGGTGAACAAAGGACAAATATCAAATACTGCTTATAGCGGGTATATTTCCAGGATAGGCTGTCGATTATCATAACATCATTGTGATTGAAGATCCGCAGAAGAAGGCAGATACTATTAGAAAACTTTAAAGGCGTATATTGAAGGAGTAACGTCGTTGTCCCGAATCACGACCTAAACAATCGATGAATTTTGCACATTTTGTGCCTTCGAAATGAAATCGAGAAATGGAGATTCGAGAGCTTGTGAGAGCCTGTCAGGTGACGACGATGACGATGACGGCGGGAGAATATTCACCGTTCATTCCAAACATTTGAGTACAAAGTGGCTCAAAATTAATCATCGAGTTTCGTTTTTGAATTACTTTTTTACCAAATAAAAAAAACTGATTTTGAGTGATGGAAATACTTATTTGGACCTTTGCAATTTTTTCTGTTAAGTGGAAAAGATTAAACCCGCCAAGTGGCTGCCGTCAGCACTGATACACATTTGTGCCTGTTTTATCGCATTTTCCATGACTTTCCGAAAGATTTCCGATGATAACTGTTCGCATTTCAGTAGAATATTCTCCTTAAGGACTGCGATTATCTGGCATTAGATCGCGAATTCAAGTAGCCTCACAGAAAGAAGTCTAGAATGGTTGCTGGCCATGACGAATCTCCAAAACGGGAGATTACGCGACCAGGAAACGTTTCCTTCACAATATTCATTGTGGCTCGTATTGTGTATGCGGTTGCAACGTTTTGTTGAAACCACATGTTCAGTAAGGCCCGATCATTCAATTCCGGCAGTAAGAAGTCGTTTATCGTAACAGTAACCGTATTGCCGATGGCGTCCGCAAGAAAATGCGGCCCAATCACTCCTCCCGCGTGAACGCCACACCACACAGTGGCTTTGCGTGGATGTAATGGCCTTTCGTGCATCACACGCATATTTCCAGTGCCCCAGAAATGAAGATTTTACTTATTGACGTAACCGCTTAAGTGGAAATGCATCACGTCGCTCATGATGATTTTCGACACAAAATCGTCCTCTTCGTTGTTGAGATTGAGTATGGCTTGACAGCGGAGTATAGCGCTCCATTGCTTGCCGGCTTATATACTGCAGCAGTCTAGCTCACAAATGTCAAATATGATTGACGTACGACGCCATTTGCAAAAATTATAACATCTTCCGATAGGATGATTAATTTTGCGCCGCGTTGTACGAAGTACGAAAAATTTAAATGCCGAACATTGTGCTTGGACATCTCCCAGTAAAAGTGATGAGTATTTGAACCACCCTGTCTGCTACTGCAGTGAATAATAAATGCTATCCAGCGCATTGAAAAACTGACTAGATGGGTTGAGGTAAAAAATATCGCTCCCCAAAATCTTTTAAATTTTTAGAGGGAATGTGTATTCATACCAGCATACTTGTTGCACATACCATGCAATGTTTCATTAAAACATTTATGAACACAATAATTGATGCATGAATGCAGTCATAATAGATTTGGATAAAATAATTTAAAAAATGTATAAAGTGCCGACAAAACAAAAAATGAGAAGAATTTCAAATATTTTGTCAAAATGGCAGCAATTAAAACCATTTTATTAAATTCATTTGATCTGTGTACACACAAAAGGCTCAAACTGGACAGCAATTCGACCATCAACGAGATTAAAGCACTATCTGAATCCATACTGCATCGTTTGCAACAATTCTAGGTGGATTCAACATTCTGGACAGACAACCTATAGGTACACATATTCTCTAAATTTTCGTACACAGTTAGAGAAAAGATTCCAAGAAGAACTGCAATGGCATACAAGAAAGTCTATTGGAGCAGACATAACATCTTCTTTAGGAATTGAATTGGTCATTATCTGCTTTTAGCCCTCATTCAACTAGGAGTATCAAACTAAACGAAAAGGCCTGGTACAACTCGAGCCGTAAAGAGGCTGTCAGAGTTAGAAAAATGTTGTTTTCCTCCTATAAGACCAACCTGACAGAGGAAAACCAAAAATAGCTCAAAAAGGCAGGAATGAGTGTAACGCCTTTTGTAAGCGTGTGAAATTTCAATACGACCGAAAACTGTATCAAAAAACTTCACAATGTCCCAAAGGTGGTAGACATTTTTGGTCGTTCGTCATAAATATCAAAAATTCTGCCTCATCCTCCATCCCAATGGTCATTTGTAATGGCATTCCAGCTGGCAGTTCTTTAAACAAAGCCAACACTTGCTTGCTGCACACTTTGCGGCCAGCTCAAGACTTGTCCTCGTGTAGTAGCAGAACTACTTAAAAATTCTAATAACATTTACAAAGCCGCTGGTCCAGATACGAGTAATATATCTCTTCTTCTTCTAAAGCAAGAAATGAACTTTTTCATCAATCCTACTCGTTAGGACTCTTTTCGAGAAGATTTTCCATCAGAACAGAATCTGTCCAGCCCGTTCCTAAAAATATTTAAGTCTTATTCTCTCTCCTTCTACAGGCACATACGTTGCTTCTTTCCAAAGTCATCGAAACGTTGATAACCCGTCACCTCATGACAAATCTCGAAGCACCAAAACTTCTCAATGACCGGCAGTACGGTTTTTGCAGCAACAAGTTCAATGGTGACTTGATGGCATGAAGTCTGCAAAAATCTGGGGAAAGCTAGAATACTGCCCTTGATATTTCAAAGTCAGTTTGTTGATATCTAGATACTCGTATCTATGGCATTTATGTTGAAGGGCAAGATGGCTCATTTTGCCTGTCTAAGACCTGCGCTATCTTCCCAATATGAGATGCATTTCGAGTGCTACCCATCTATTGATAGGTAAATTGGTTGCTTATTTTGGGGTGCAGCAGAAAGGTTCAGGTCCGTTAAAAGGATTTTCTGAGCTCTTTTTGGACAGTTTGTCAGCTTTTTCATTGCCATCGATGCCGTCATGACTAGGAACCGACTATAGAGGGTTTTGAAGCAGTACACGACTGATTTAAAGTTAATGATATGGGAGCTAAGGGCACTTATAGCTGCTTGATTATCCGGAATTTATGGATCTTTGCGTCTAAAATACCCGCGATGTATAAATGATAGTTCTTTCCCATAGCAAGTAATATGCTTGTACAATATTTGGTTCTTATATACCGGCATCTACTTCGAATTCCATTTTAGAACCACTTTATGCCAATTTTACTATTTAGTCGGTTTTTGACTAGGAATCTCAGGTGAGAATCCGTTTTGAAGGCATAATGGTTTTTAAAGGCGGTCTGAGAGCAAGGTCTTTAGGTCCGGGTGATCGCAAAGATCTAGCTCTTTGCTTTGTATAATATCATACTTACTAAGCTGCGTATTGCTACTTTGTTGATAAATAAGTGTAAGGACGTTCATCCTATTATTGCTTCAATAGCCGCTGTGGGGTGGGTTCAAAAGGCTCCATAAGATTCCGTAGATAACTTATCATGCAAGACCCTATACCCTTTTGGACCTTAAAATAGCGGTCTTTTGCTTAGTTTTCGTCTATTATACTATAGAAGCATATGTTATGGTGGGGCTGACCATCATTGTCTAGTTCCAGTGAGTTATCTCAGGAGAGATCTCCTTTGCTGCCATACATGCGTCGGTAGGCCAATCAAACGTGGGTTGTTTAAATTATATTGTTGTTATATGCTGGAGTATTTAACGATTTTGTCATTCAATGAAACAAGGTTCAAATTTCTTCTTTTAGTGAATGGAACTACTCGTATTTTGGTTTATGTTGAGCTTCTCCCTGGTGCTCCCATCTAGGACGGTCTTAAGGACATTGTGCATACGTGCATCTTCTTTGCCCCTAAAGATGATGACTAGGTCATCGGCATAACCTATTTTATTGTAGCCTAAATTGTTAAACAGCTCGTCAATGACCGTATACCTGAAAACAAACTCCGTCTTGATGATGAAGTAATTATCAGTCCTTAAAAGATCGCTTTAATCCAGTTGATATTACGTAGATCGATATATCTGTGGAACAATGCATTTGATGTGGAGTCATATTCAATATTAAAATTCTTATTTCTACTGACAGCTTAAGCAGAGCTCCCTCCGTCGATTTGTCTTTTTGATAGGCACGGGTGCAGAGGCAAGTTGTTTTGTAAGCTTTCTCTTTTATGAACGTCCATAAATCTTTCCATTGTTTTCAGATAAAACGATGTCAAACTCATAAGATGGTATGATGTTCGCAGTTCAAACAGCTTGTTACCTGGTTTGGTGATAAATACCATGTTGAGGTCCCTCTAATTGCGCAATATGTAGCCCCATATGAAACTAAACCTAAAAAGAGCTACTTTGCTTTAGGTGGCGCTACAGTCCGTGGTGGACCTGGGTCTCAGTCAACAAGCTTCTCCAGCCAGCTCGATCCCTGGCTAGCTGTCTCCAGTTTCGTTAAGTTGGCTGAGGTCCTCTTCCACTTGCGTGCGCCACCTGAGTCTTGGCCTTCCTCTACTGCGCTGTCCCTCGGGGGCGGATTCGAAGACTTTTCGGACCGGAGCATTGGTGTCCATGCGCTCTACATGACCCAGCCATCTCAGTCTTTGGATCTTCACTCTTCTGGCTAGGTCCACGTCGCTGTCCATACAGCCCGAAGAATTTTTCTCTCGAAGCAACCAAGAACACCCTCATCCATTTTTGATAATGTCCATGCCTCTGCGCCATAGAGCAGGACCGGGATTATTAAAGTCTTATAAAGGGTAACTTCTGTTGTCCGAGAAAGGGCTTTGCTACTCAATTGCCTTCTTAACCCAAAGAAACAGCGGTTGGCAAGAGTTATTCTTCGCTTGATCTCAGCGCTGGTGTCGTTGTCTGTATTTATAGCAGAGCCTAGGTAGACACAGTCCTTAACTACATCAAAGTTATATCTGTCAAGGGTGACGTTCTGTCCGAGACGTCGGTGTTGGTTGTCCTTTTTGCTTGACAGCATATACTTGGTCTTGCCCTCATTGACCGCTAAACCCATTTTCGCCGCTTCCATCTCACTGCTTCAAATTATGTCAATATCGTCGGCGTATGCAAGTAGTTGTACAGACTTTTGAAAGAGTGTGCCTCTTGTGTTTGCTCGTGAGTTTTGTACTATTCTTTCAAGTACGATGTTGAAAAATCGCATGACAGCGCATCACCTTGTCTAAATCCTTTCTGGACATCAAAGGTCTCGGTGAGATCTTTACCGACCTTGATGGAGCAGCGTGCATTCTCCATCGTCATCCTGCACAGACGGACGAGTTTGGCAGGGATGCCAAAACTAGACATTGCTCTATATAGCTCGTCTCTATAGATGCTGTCATACGCGGCCTTAAAATCGATGAATAGGTGGTGGGTATCGATCTGAAGCTCATGGGTCTTCTCCAAGATCTGCCGTAGTGTGAATATCTGGTCGATGGTGGACTTTACTGGCCTGAAGCCACACTGATATGGACCTATCAGGTCGTTGACAAACGGCTTCAGGTGTTCACACAACACGTCGGATAAGATCTTATATGCGATGTTAAGGAGACTGATGCCTCTGTAGTTGGCGCAGTTTAGAGGGTCTCCTTTCTTGAGAATTGGACAAACAATGCTGAGGTTACATTCATCGGGCATACTTTCGTCCGACCATATTTTACAGATGAGTTGGTGTATGCTCCTTGCCAAGTCATCGCCTGCCGCTTTGAAGAGCTCGGCAGTCAGGCCGTCCGCTCCAGCAGCTTTGTTGTACTTAGGCTTCGATATGGCTATCTTCACTTCATCCAGGTCGGGTGGACGGAATTGTTGATCATCATCTCCCAGGTTGAAAGGTTGATTCTGCCTGACAGCGGTATTTGGTCCGTCATCGCCGTTATACAGTCTGCAGAAATGATCTTTCCAAATCCTCAGCATCGACTGCGATTCTACTACGATGTTCCCTTGTTCATCTCTACAGGCTTCGGTTCGGGGTTTGTTTCCGCGGCATGTTATTTTTACCTTTTGGTAAGACTTCCGAACCTCATTCCTGGAGTAGCATCTCTCAATTTCCTCGATCGCGCGCTTCTCATGCTGTTTCTTCTTCCTCCTGAGAAGCCGGTATTCGTCTCTCCTCTTCTGCTCATAGAGCTCATGAGCAGCTCTGGTCTTTCTAAGCAGCGCCGCGTTCTATGCATCTTGCTTAGCTGCATGTGCTTGCCGGCATTCATCATCGAACCAGGGGTTTCGTTGTGGTGGACGAGTGAAACCCAGCACGTCAGAAGCTGCATCTCTGATGGCGTTTTGGCAGTGTTTCTAATGGTCTTCGATGCTTGATGCTGGCGGCATTGGACCTCTTAAGAGATTAAGAGACACTCGATCGGAGAAGGACTTGGCGATCTCTTGCGATTTTAGCCGTCTGACGTCGAATTTTCTCACAGCATTAGTTTGTCTTGGCGTAGTTTGGGATATCCGCAACCGTACCTTGGCTACAACAAGGTAATGGTCCGAGTCGATGTTGGCTCCTCGAAACGTACGGACATCCATAATGCTGAAGGAGTGTCTTGCGTCGATCGCAATGTGATCAATCTGGTTGACTGTTGATTGATCAGGAGTTCTCCAAGTCCCCTTGTGTATGTCGAGATGTGGGAACCGCGTGCTAGCCACGACAATGTTTCGCCCCGCCGCAAAGTCGATTAGCCTGAATCCGTTATCGGAGGTGGTTTTGTGCAGGCTATATTTTCCGATTGTTCCACCAAAGATACCTTCTCTTCCTAGCTTTGCATTAAAATCACCGAGGACAATTTTAATGTCATAGCTAGGGCATTGCTCGTAGGTCTTGTTGAGGAGCTCGTAGAAGGCATCCTTGGTGTCGTCATCTTTCTCCTATGTGGGGGCATGCGCGCATATGAGGCTTATGTTGGCGAATTTAGCCTTGATGCGGATTGCTACGAGGCGCTAAACACTATTGCTAATCCTGGTTAATGGCGCAGGAAACTCGCCATTTGCCCCCTTCACTTCGCAACCTCTAGTGAGATTCCCAGATGGCGCCACGGGGAGGCGTGAAGTAGGACTTATTAGCAGAGCTGCAAGATGTTCGGCTGCAGAGGCTCATTCTCGTCATTTAAGGAACCAGCACCTGTCGGAAGATGCTACTTCTACGAGGCCTTATACTAATCGTTGCCATCCAAAAAAGAGCTACTAAGGGAGGTAAAAAGACATCTAAACCTTTTCGCAGCACAGAATAGAACACTCTATCGCTAGCAGCCCGGTATGGGCCATAGCCTAGTTTCTTGACACTCATTTGTGTTGCTCATATTCTCATTTTTGTCACATCTGAGCGGGGCCTACGGTTTATCGCCGAGTCCGAACGGCACTCCTTAAAAGCTTTTTCGTAGGCAATTCCCCTTTTTGGAGTTTACCATTGCCCGCCGAAGACCTTTTCGCAGCAGAGCTGGAAAAATGCCGTCTGTAGCTGGTGCCTTGTATGGTTTAAATAAGTTAAAAGCCCACATTACTTTATCTGGAGTGAGGAGTTTTCCGGATAAACTGTTGATTCTGCTGAGGTTTTTTGGGAGTGAAACCTCTATTGAGTGTTCTTAAGACATCCTTGTCTTAAAAGACAAAGGGAAGTGAACTTGATGTAAAGTTCTCAGGGTTTCTTCGCGTGTGATTGTTGCCATCTGGTTTGGTTAAAAAACCCATGCAATAAGAGTCATCTTTGTTGAGGGCTCTATGGAGTGGTGCAACAGCAGAATGTTTTTCAAGTTTCTCGCAGTTATCACATCAAAAAGCTATCTTTGGTTGTCGCAACTTTATATTGTAAAAGGCTAAAAGAGATCTGTATTGTTCTTAAGTTCCGTTGCGTTTAGCTTTGTTAACAATTTTTTTCACTCTTTTCCGCATGGTTTCAAAGGTTTTCATTCACTATGGTGCGCATCATTTTACTTTTCTACTACTACTTCGTTGCGAAATCGCTGATGCTTGCCCTAGGTGGGATATTGCTCACGTATTCGCCAGTTCCATCTTAAGTTGTGCTCGCTCGTCGTGTTTAAGGTCGCTGGTTAATAGCTCGGGTAGGCTGTCTTGACGGAGCTTTTGGTGTGGCTAAAATAATACTTCTTCACATCTACTTCTTTTATTGCAAGAACCAGATGGGTGATATCAATATCGTTTGCTTTTTGTAGAACTCTCAACGTTATTATGTTGAGTTCTTTGTTTTAGCCATAAGAATTGTCAGTATTTTTTCCCTATCTTTTCCGGTACTATGTGGAAAGAACCTACTGTTGAAATGTGGTTTCGGAAGATTTTCTTCCCTGTTAAGCATCACCTCTAACTTTCATTTCTCTTCGAGTTGAGGAAAGTAGTTGTTCATCCACTCTGCAGTGGAAGCATCCGCACAAACGATCAAAACCCAACCGGCTTTGGAAGTCTCACCGCGGAAAGCTGGATTTATATCTTCTCATTACATAGTTCGATCGTTATGTCCATGATCCTCTCTTGTGTCTGAATCTTTTGTTCATTTGTGAAAGGTCTACGATCGGGGTCGACTGGTACGACTCTCAGTCTGACCGAAAAATTACTTAATAATTTATTTCTAAAATAACTAGAGAAAGTAGGTAGGTTCAAATTAATTTTTCTTGAATGCATTTTACACATACATTTCGATTATGTTGATTTTTACATGCAGCTTTTGTGCAAAAACAACAAATCGTCTCATAGACAATATTTTTTGGGGCGGATTTTTCTTCATAGCAAACGTGACATCTTGCTCTGCCTTTAATTTGTGGTGGAACGCTTCTTGACCGTTTTGGTGGATGTCTTGAAGTTGATGCAGAAACATCCTCTAAAGGTGACGATGGTGAACTTTCTTCTAAAACAGTTGCAGGCAATAAAGCAGACGATGCTGATCTTGGCTTCGCACTTCTAGCTTCCATAAGTGGTTTGGCAAGGGATATTCCAAGTTCACGTAGAAAATTCCTTCTTACTGTTGTTTTTTGTGTTGCTTTCCAATTCGGATTCACTTCTTTGAAAATAATTAATGCATTCAAAGCAGAAATGTCAATCATGTTTGCAAATACAGCCATTGGCCATCTGTTGGATTTTCTTTTACAGCTTTAACAAGTGAGTATTTTGTCAACCATATCCACACCGCCTATATTGAATGAAAAAAAAACATAAGAGGGTCTTGAAAATTCGAAAAGTAGTATATGAACAAACCTTTTGTTTTATTATAATAGGCTATAATCGCTGGTAACTTTTTTTCAGTCGATTCGATTTCAATTGAATTATGCAAAGTACTTTGCAACAAGGTACACTTATTTTTCCGTCCAATGAACGAAACAAGTGCTGTGTTTTCGGTAAATGCAAAAGTAGATTCATACAACGGTTTATTTTTGCATTCAAGAAGCTTTGGTGGGATGTTTTATTCTTTCTCATCGTGCCAACCATTGTAATGCCCTTTGACAACAATTTTTGCCCAAGCTCATATGAGGAAGAGAAGTTATTCATTGTTATGTTGTGACCTTTCAAGCCATCAACGAAATCCAAAACTACTCGTTCGTCTTGCCTTTTTTCACCTAAACTGGCTCCAATCGCCTTTCCCAAATATGGCTGGATTTTCCAAACATTGCAGGTATAAGAACAAACCAGCAACCAGAATTTTAGTCCGTATTTTACCGGTTTTGATGGCATATATTAACGAAATTTACATCTTCCACGAAAACCAAGTAATTGCTCGTCAACTGTCACACATTCATGTGGATTTTAGTAGTCACTCAATAAATTGGACCATTTATCAAATATATCCCGAATCGGTGCAAATTTTATCTGTAGATCTTTGCTGTCTTCTGCTAATGACATCATCAAAACGAATAACTCGATTCAAATACTCAAATGTTTTTTTCGACATAATTGCCCTAAGCACCGGACGACCGTTAATATCATCAAACAATTCAATTGTAGTTTCGTTTTTCGATCTAAAACTAATAAAGTCAAGAATCAGTTGAAATAAGAAAGAAAGCAACTACGACTTACCTATTAACACCAGCGAAAATCAAAACACCAATATATGCTTGCAACATATTCGTGTCGATTTGTTTGAAATCCTTACCAGATGTTGCTTGTGCATACGCATTTGAATGCTTCAAAATGGTATTTTCAATTTGTGGTGGGAAGAAAAGCAAAAAAGCATCTTTGATGCCATCAACACGAGCTTTGGCATATCTTGTTGTTCCAGGATGAAGAGAAATTATATTTTCATTCCGCAATCTACCACTTTGATGCTGAAATGGCTGTAGTTGCCAAACAATACCATCTTTCGATACAAGCAGTAGATCCACATTTTCAACTTCAACAATTGGTTCGTTGGTTTCATTTGAGCCACTTGCTTGCTCTTCGTCAGAATCGCTATGGTCTGAATATAAGTTATGGTTATTGTGCAATCAAACCAAATTTTTATTGACCCTCAACCTCGAATATCTTTTTCCCGTGTATGGACTACGTTTTATTCGGGTTGAATTAAATGAGTGGAACTTGTGCAATCCCCAACCGTGAACAGACAAGCGAAACGATTGAAACGAAAATAAAAAGGCGAGGCTTCCACCAATGTGGTTTAACAAAAGCTAAGAAGGTTTTTTATTTAATTCAAGTTTTTATAGGCTTTTTGAACAACTGTTATTTTTTGGGTTTTATTTAGTCAACAATTTTAAAATACAAAAAATTGGTATTGGCGATTGGTATTACTTTCGCGGGAAGTTCAAAAATTATACCAACTCTATCTGCTCCAACATTCCGGCCCCTTTGAAAGCACTGCCTTTCAAACTGGCAAGGCTGCTAATTTGCATACTGGGCGACGCATGGTACCTCTGGCTGTCGTTACATCTGCCACTCGAACATTTCCATCCTGGCCTTCGATCACGTTGCTGATCCTCCCCATCTGCCACCTTTAAGGAGGGATGTTGTCGTCTTGAATGATGACTAGAGTACCAGGCTCTATGTTTGAACTTGGTGTGAACTACTTGGACCGACACTGCAGCTCGTTGATATATTCCGTCGACCATCGTTGCCAAAAGTGTGTTTTCACGGCATTTATCCTTCGCCACCGCTGAATGTAGCTGATGTCCAGGACCTCTGTTGCTGGCTCAGGAATGGCCTTTAGGGAAGACCCGATGAGAAGGTGACCTGGCGTGAGTGCTTCGAAGTCGTTAGGGTCTAACGTCATCTGCGTAATTGGCCTCGAGTTCATGACCGCCTCGACTTCGACTAGTGCCGTTGACAGCTCCTCGAACGTTAGTTTGGGTCCGGCCAAACTACGATACAAATGGCCCTTGGCAACCTTAACGGCCGCCTCCCAAATGCCTCCAAAGTGCGGTGCCCTGGGGGGTATAAAATTGAAATTTATATTTCTATTAGTACAAAAATTAGATATGATTTCTTGTGAGGATTTCTTCATCAACATATTGCGCAGTTCAAGAAGTTTTGAATGGGCCCCTACGAAGTTTGTCGCGTTATCGCAATGAATGTCACTCGGAAGTCCTCTACAACCTATCATCCTTTTTAAGGCCGCAATGAACGCATCTGCCGAAAGATCTGTTACTGCTTCCAAATGAACCGCTTTAGAAGAGAAACATATAAACACGGCCACGTATGACTTATAGGGTACTTTCCCCCGAATCTTTAAGTAAGTGTTGATCGGACCACAGAAGTCGACTCCGCAAACCAAAAAGGGACGTGAAGCTGTCAACCTCTCACGAGGTATATTTTCCATCATTTGTTCCAGTCATTTTGGCCGATATTTTACACAGTGTATGCATTGCCGGACGACCTGCCTAGATAGTTCCCTTGCATTTACTATCCAAAATCGCTGCCTTATCAGTGCCACAAGTGACTTCGGCCCCGCATGATAATTCGACCGATGCAGATAGCAAAAGAGGGTATTTACAATCCTCAGAGATGTCCGCATGTTTGAGTCGTCCACCTACCCTTAGCAAACGCAAATTATTGACCCTTTCAATGAATGGATTTAGCCACTTTATGCTGCCCTTCAGGTTTCCATTCTTCTCGATAGATACGATTTCTTCAGCGAAACAAGTAGTTTGTACCGGCGAGACCACAAGTAAAAGTGCTTCGTTCAAATCCGATGGAGTTAACATGCTGTTGATGTGACTTGTTTTGTTCCTCAAACGATTGCAAAATCGGACAACATATGCAACAATTCGAAGAATTTTTATATATGAACTACAACGCTCTACTAATTCCAACGAAAAATGTTGCTTTGGTTGTGTGCAAATGAGAACTGATTTTCGCTTCTCTAGCGTAAGATCTCCTGGGGAGAGATTCAGTTGAACAATTGACGGCCAATTTTCTTCCTTTTGATGTAAGTATTTAGGACCCTGAAACCATATGGAGCTTTTTAATTCCTCTACTGAACAGCCTCTAGACACGATGTCTGCTGGATTCTCGAGAGTGGGAACGTGTCTCCAGATTATATCTCGCGATTCCTCCTGTATTTCGGCCACTCTATTCCCTACAAACATGCCGAGCTTCGACGTGTGAGTTGCAATCCAATGCAGGGCGATTGCTGAATCCGTCCAAAAAATGGTTTTTGACAGAGAGCTTCCGAAGATATTTTTTATCTTTCTCCAGAGCTTAGATAAGAGATGTGCAGCGCACAGTTCCAAACGAGGTAGCTGCTTTTTTCGCGGTGGCGCTACTCGCGATTTTTCCACTAGTAGGTTTGTCTGTACAACACCTGACGAATCTGTACTTCTCAGATATAAACAGCACCTATATGCTTGCATAGAAGCATCCGTAAACCCATGGATTTGATACGTACATGTATCTGCTATTAAGGCATGTCGTGGAACAGTCAGGTTTTGCAACGACTGCAGATCACCCATGAACTGCCGCCACTCGGAATCAATACTTTGTGGGATTGATGCATCCCAGTCCAGTCTTTCGATCCACAATCGTTGAAGGATGATCTTTGCCCGGATGATTACCGGACTCATAAGTTCCATAGGGTCAAAGAGCGACGAAGCTAGCGAAAGGATTGATCTTTTTGTGTACTTAGTGTACATCCGATGTGGTTTGTAAGAAAAACTTAACTCGTCAGAAGTAGAGTTCCATGCGATTCCCAATGTGCTAGTGAGATTGGATTCCGTAAGATTAATCTCCTTCTTCTCACGGTTTACAGTTTGAACGATCGTGGGACAGTTACTATTCCATTTGGCCAATTTTAACCCTGCTGACTTCAATATTTTCGAAACCTCTTCTTTTATCTGCAGAGCGACTTCTAGATCATCATCTCCGGTCAGCATGTCATCTACGTAAAAATCTGTTTTCAGAACACGGGAACCTAATGGATAACTTTCCCTTCTTTGCTCACTCAAGTAAGCAAGACTATGAATGGCTAGATACGAGGCCGAAGACGTACCATATGTCACCGTATTAAGCTGAAAGGTTTGCACAGGCATTGTATCGTTCTCCCTCCATAAAATATATTGAAATCGACGATCAGACGGGTGAATCAGGAATTGCCGGTACATTTTTTCGATGTCTGCAGTAATAGCATACCGATGCAAGCGAAATTGAAAGAGGACGTTAAAAAGATCGTTCTGAATTGTTGGACCAACCATTAAAATTCCGTTAAGCGAAATTTGCGAAGATGTACGGCATGATGCATCGAACACCACTCTTAATTTGGTTGAAATACTCGTACTTTCTGGTCTAACTACGCATTGATGAGGCATATAATGATGTGGTTTGTTTAAATTCGGTTGTTTTACCAGAGTCATATGACCTAACGATTCAAATTCTTTCAGAAACACTATATACAGGGACCGTAGCGAATCGTTTTTGGAAAGCCTGCGTTCAAGTGACAAAAATCTTCGAAATGCGATGTCGTAGGATACCCCTAAACAGCTCGGATCTTTCTTAAAGGGAAGTCTAACCATTAATCGACCACTAGATAAAATTTCAACACTTTGCTTGAAAAACCTATCGCACTCCTGTTGCTCCTCTGTCCAGTTTGATTTGTGTCCTTGAACGTCCTCCAGTTGCCAGAATTTTTTGACATAGTGCTCCAAGTTGTCTTCTCTCAACAAACTTATGCAGCAAGTTTGACTGTCCTTCTCTACCGTTGTTTTGTATCTGCCCGAAGCTATCCAGCCCAATAACGTTCTTTGAAGCGGTGGAAGTCCTTCGCCGAGCTTGACTTGCCCTATCTGCAGTAAGTCGAAGAATGCTTCAGCACTCAAAAGCAAGTCTATTGATGAAGGTTGATTGAAGTGTTCGCCTGCCACCTTCAGATTACAGGGCATGTTCCAGTTCCTCACATTTACCATTTTTTTTGGCTGGTATCCGGTTATTGATGGAGCAACGAGCAATTCTAAACACAACTCGAAATTGTTGTACCTCGACCGAATAGTTGTCTGCGTTTGGAAATTGATTTTTGTCTCACTAACCCCAATTCCAGCAATGTCTACTCGTTTCCTCTCCTTCTTGAGATGAAGGCTATTTGCGAATCTTTCATTAATTAGGTTAACCTGTGAGCCTGAGTCAAGTAGAACCCTACCTGCTTGGAAACTACCTGACGAATCTTGAACAAGAACCACTGCCGTTGCCAGAATAACTTGAGTGTTTTGAACCCTTGTATTTTCAACTGCTGCTGATGTCGAAGGTCCATCACTTTTGTCCATATTGCGTGACCTAGAAGCTACTTCGTTCCTTCCGGTGCTCTCGTTGGGTTATATCCGGTGTAAGAGAGTATGATGAGGTTGCTTGCAGTTCTTACATCTATATGTTGATGGACACTTTGCTAGACCATGACCCTTTCCTAGACAATTAAGACAAAGCCCTAGTTTCTTAGCGTTTTCGAATCGATCCTTTACAGAAAGAGCCTTGAAACTGGAACAACTTGAGATAGAATGGCTACCATCGCGGCAAAAAACGCAAGACCGTTGAGTCATAGCCAATGATGTTTGGGAACAATAATTCTGATGTGGCTTGTTCAAATTTCGACAAGCTGGCTCCGATCGAACTTGTTTACATTCCCTCGCTTCAAGATATTGGCATCGTTTGCTGAGTATGTTGGCGCAGTCAGACCACTTAGGAAGGATTGTATAATCTAAATGTTCATCCCATTTTGACTGAGATTCAGAGTCGAGTTTGGACATTGCAATATATATAATAACTGCGTTACATATCTCCTCAGATGAACCTATTGATTGAAGCGAATTGTAGAGAGCTGAAATATTGTCAACTAAGCTACGCAAGGCATTAGCAGATGACTTTTGAACCTTCGGTAACTCGAACAACTCTGAAATGTACTCTAAAAAGATTAAACAGTTATTGTCGTATCTTTCCTTGAGTAATGCGATAGCCTTTGGATAGTTCTCCTCAGTAACCTGAAACGCTTTAACTGTTCCTAATGCCTTGTCACTTAAACATGTCAATAAGTGGTTGAATTTTTCTATTTTTGTTAACGATGGGTCGCTGTCTACCAAAGTAGTAAACGAATGAATGAAATTCTTGTATTCAGAATATTTACTATTAAATCGAGGTAGCTTTAACTTTGGTAAATGATTAACTGAATGTGGGAGAGAAAATGTTGACTCCGCAACACTAAGACGTCGATTAGATCCCAAAAGAGAAAGAATTTTGGTTTTTGTGGGGATATACAAGTCTTCTAAATCTGCTCGACTTTTTTCGGATGGCATTTGTCGTTCTATCTGAGTTTGGAAGTTGTTTAAAGTACGATTCCACAATACCCAAACGACATACCAATTCGGTTGGTGAAAGGCTACTTTCTTTTGTGTCTACTACGAGGTCGGGTCAATAATTCCGTGACTTTTTGAATTTCTGACCTCTTTACTGAAACAGCAACACTGCTCCTGTCAACAGGCATCTGTCAGTTGACTCCTGTCAAAATTTAAACTTGCTGCGTCAGTTAGTTTGTGTTTGACAGCTATTTTTATCAGACTACTCACTAATTTGAGGAGAAAATGGAAAAAAGTGAATTTCGTGTGCTTATTAAGCATTATTTCTTGCGAAAAAAAACCATTACCGAGATCAAGGCTAAGCTTGATAAATACTATGGGGACTCTGCACTATCGATTTCAATGGTAAAAAAGTGGTTTACTGAATTTCGTTGTGGCCGTACAAGCACTGAAGATGCCGAACGTCCTGGACGCCCAGTTGAGGTCTCTACACCCGAAACAATCGAAAAAATTCACGATATGGTGTTGGCCGAACGAAGATTGAAAGTGCGAGAGATTGTGGAAGCCGTAGGGATCTCGCATGGCTCAGTGGTTTCAATTTTGAATAATCACTTGGGCATGAGAAAGCTTTCCGCAAGATGGGTGCCGCGTTTGCTCACAGTCGACCACAAACGCATGTGCAGTTGCCATGGCAAAAATCCATGAATTGGGCTATGAATTGCTCCCTCATCCACCCTATTCTCCAGATTTGGCTCCGGGCGACTACTTCTTGTTCCCAAACCTGAAGAAATGGCTTGGTGGAAAAAGATTTGACTCCAATGATGAAGTCATCTCGCAAACAAAGGCCTATTTTGAGGACCTCGACAAATCATTTTTTTTGGAAGGGATAAAAAAATTGGAGAAGCGTTGGACAAAGTGTATAGAGCTCAAGGGAGACTACGTTGAAAAATAAAATTATTTTTTTATCAAAAAATCTGTGTTTTAATCCAAAAGTCACGGACTTATTGACCCGCCTTCGTATATTCTTAATTCGACTAATACTGCCCTTGGTTGATGAGCGCAGCTGTTTTAACTCTTCAATGGTGTTCTCCTCATCCGGCATATTTACGTAATTTAATTGGTGCAATTCGACAATAAACTCAAAAACACCTGATGCGACAGTGTGTTTATGAAAATCAATAAACTCTACTTTTGCCGCAGAGAACGGCAATTCAAAGTTGACTAGTATCTATTAAGAACAATGATCGGCAACAAACTCCTAACTGAAAATAATTCCCCGGGCGAAAGATTTCTGTTTATCCTTTGAATTAAGAATTGATTTTATTGAATGATGGATTGTGAACGAATAAGATATTTGAGAAAGATATTTGTTGTGGAAGCTATTCTGCTGTAGAGGCGAGGTGAAAGCTATTCTTCTGCATACGATCGATGCAGCTGACTCTCCGAAGAATAGGCGAAATTAAGATCAATGCGGAAGAAAGCTTTTACGAAATTGTCTACGATTTTCTATAGGCTACCGATCAAACGACGAAAAGTGCAAGTGTGGCTGTATGAGCGAAGCTTTTTGGAAAGAGAGGCGAAAGATTACGTGAGAGAAATTGGCGACAAATTTGTGGATCAACTCAACTTTCTTGAGTAAGCATGGACGAATTAGAACAAGTAGAGTTGACAATCATGCGGAGGAAATTAAATCTTTACAGTGGAATTTTGCAGCAATATGACGACGAATATTGTTATAATGTTTTTATCATCTACGAATATATATATATGCATGCCATTGTTCCGTCGAATGTGCGCTTGTCTCTTTGAAGTTGATTTAACTTAACAAGAACTTTTTTCTTAGATTTATGATTTTTGTTGGAACTTTTTGATTTTTTTTTTTTTTTTTTGAATTGTTAGCGCACGTTAGATTGAATTGACTTATTTTTCATACCTGGATCGGGAGGTTGTACTTCTCTACCAATAGCTTCTACGTTGGATGGATGTTGGCTTTTTGTTGCTGGTTTGTGCCTTCTTTTTCCTCTCTGTCTCTGATTCCTTTACACTTTGCACCCGCGAGACCGATCCGAAACCGATATCGCGAAAGTTCTTCACCAATTTGTCTTTTTTAAGTGTTCTATTAGCAGTTTTTTGTATTTTACTATGCGAACGACTGTATCACTGTATGTATGTACATGAGTTGTTGGATTTATACCGGGGTTCGGGAACTTGGGCGCCAAAATGTGCGATCAAACCAAATTTTTATTGACCGTCAACCTCGAATATCTTTTTCCCGTGTATGGACTACGTTTTATTCGGGTTGAATTAAATGAGTGGAACCCGCAACCGTGAACAGACAAGCGAAACGATCGAAACGAAAATAAAAAGGCGAGGCTTCTACCAATGTGGTTTAACAAAAGCTAAGAAGGTTTTTTATTTAATTCAAGTTTTTATAGGCTTTTTGAACAACAGTTATTTTGTGGGCTTTATTTAGTCAACAATTTTAAAATACAAAAAATTGGTATTGGCGATTGGTATAACTTTCGTGGGAAGTTCAAAAATTATACCAACTCTATCTGCTCCAACAGTTATCATCAATATTCTCTTCTGGCACAAATTCGTCATCACTGTCTCCAGAAACATCACTGATATTGTCATCGCCTTCTTTCAAAAAAGCTTCAGTATCTTCCTCTGTCAGATATCTTGCTTTTGACATTGTTATCTTTTATTTTTTATAAATTTCACTAAATATACCAACGATATTCACTTGCTAAAACACTTAACGCAAATGACTTTTTACATGACATGCACTTACTGTCCATATGTGTAGATATCTACACACGAGGGTAGACAACGTAATTAGTGCATTATTAACCGGCATAAACATTTTTATTATTGGATAATTAAGGATATAATCAAAGTCTGGAAATTCCGGAAGTTTGCAATTAGTGGTTTTTCAGAAATTAAGAAAACAAAATTTGTTTGTGTAGTTTTCTACACAAGGATGAGATGAAGGTTAAGTCGGTGATCGCCTGGTATCCGAAGTTCGCGACTAAGCACCATTTTAGCCGTACATCCATCAGTGCTTTATGTTCCACCACTGGATTAGGGATTTTTTTTACCGAGATACACTCATCAGTCATCCTCTTCCAACTGGGACACCCCTTCTCAGAATGTTTGAGTGCCAGTTGCATGCAAGTATCCAGGCGGAACAATGTAGATACCTTAAAGCTAACTTAATTTCTATCAAAACAAAATACCTTATAAAACCCAAATTTAAAATTTATCTAAACACCTTAACTGTGGTCTGCAAACTGAATCCCATGACCGAATATGCAATCTCACAAAAAAATACCTGTTAGGATGAATTTAAAATATTTTATTAAATCCGGAAATAATTTAAAAAAAATTGTGATAGGTACATCCTGCTTGTTTTATTTTTCGGTTCAACCCCTTTGTATTGCAAAAAAAAAAACAAAAAAAAAACTGCTCCACAATGTGATTACATTATTTTTTCACCTCGAAGCTACAATGAGAATATAACGATGTTTTCATTTTAAAATTTTAAAAATCCCCATCACTACAGATACAACCGCCTCTGTTGTCCACCAAAGCTCCCTATAAACAATTCATAAGCTTCCATTTATTTTGAAATATTTCCTCTCTACGATAAGAGCATTTATAAATTCCATTAATTCGCTCTATCAATATATTGTCCTGCCATTTGAAATCAATTTTATCTACTCTTTCAACTGAATTGATTTCGGCATTCAACTTCATGAAGTTGAAATTCAATCGAAGGAAAAAAAAAAACCGAACACATCTGAAATGATAAAAAAATAAAACAGAATTCTAGCAACTTTTTATGAGCGGATACTGAGCAGAGCAAGGAGCAGGAAGGATATCGGCCCAATTATATCACTCCATTGTTTTCGAAATCCGTTTAAATGTGTGTATCCACAGGAGTAACCGAATATAAAAAATAAAATAAGAAAAAGAACACTCAAACAAAAAAAACATCCCTTTTGGGATTCAGACACAAAAGCTAGGAGGTGATTCCACCCTGAACCCACTCTACATAGTTTTCAACAAAGTCACATGGTTCGTGCTCGTTAGATACAATGTGATACGATATACGATCCGAACACAACACTCGCACTATGCTCTTAGTCCTGTCTACGATGATGCTATGTGTGTAGATTGTCGATGTTGATTTAATTAACTCACCACATAATACAAAAATGTCGATCTATGCAGTAGAATGCAGGATTCATGAGAATCAGGTCGCACCATAGGACCAAAACTCAGGGCCAAACCAAAGGCCAATTCCAGAACTAAACCAAAGACCAATCCCCATGACTGAAGCAATGCATTTGGTACGTTCACCACTTTGGTGTATCTATCCTGTCAGTCGACAACAATCGACTTAGGGTTAGCCAATTCTCAAATGTATCGATAACGATATCGATAGATGACGACCGGTGATAGATTCCCATTGTTTTCGATGTTCTTGTGTTGAGCTTGTATTTGTCACAGTGTGTGTTTCAATGTGGTGACTTGGTCTACTCGTATTCCTCATTGTTGCCTTTATTTTACCCTTTAACTGCTTTTCTACTCTAAGTGCACTCACAAGGATTCCTTGCCACAGAGTGGTCAAAAGATTGTATCTTCTTATTATCAAAGATCTCTAAATAGACACACACACAAATAAACATATCTCTCTTCACAAAGTTTCGTCCTAAAAAGGTCACCTATAACCCGACAAAAACAAAATTGGGAATTGGGAACACAGAATCTACACAGTTGAAAGGAAAATCCTTGAAATCGAGGCGATATGCTGTTACGAGTACTCGTATCTTTTTTCATATCCATGGAGATGTCCCCAAAGGAGCATATGTGTGTCGAGTATCGAGATACATACTTATATTCGTATTTGTAATCGTATTTGTATTCGTATTCGTTTCCCAGAACCACCAAAGGACTACAAATACACTGAGAAAGGGGTGTACTCATAGAAAGCAAACACCTTTTCCGCATTCACCGAGAAAATAGCAAATTCATCACAACAATAAATCCTTCGACAGGATTTTGGGTGTTGTAGGGTGGATGTTAGCATGAGAACCGATGATAATAGTGAGGTGAGGACTTGCACAACAAACTATAGGTAGAAACAAAGAAAACGAAACGAAAACAAACGCCGAAACGGAGAAAAATAAATGGAAAAAGGACGAAAAATTAAATAAGTTCAATGAAATTCGATTCTTTGGGGAATCCAATCAATTCTCTTCCGGCATTGGCTTTCGAATCATCGAACTTTTTAGCTTTTCGTTTGTTTCTGGATCTAGCCAGGTCCTATCTATGAGGATGAGTTGGAAAAAACCACTACCATGTGTGTGTGTGTGTATGTGCCTGGCTATTGCATTGTTATATCCCAAAGCTGGTGAATCAAAGCTAAATTCTCTGTCTAAGGGATGAGAGTTGGCTATTTGATTTGTTTGAGCATTTAAAGTCACCTGTTTCTATATTGTATGGATACTACGACCTGCAGGATCATGAGTGAGTGAGTGAAGGGGGGGTTTGGTAAATTTGTTGGACCTGAATGATATGTTCTGTTAGCATAGTGTTATTCCCAGGACAATACCATGGTGGATTAAACTTCCAATAAATTTTTCAAAGAAAATGAAAGAGAAACGTTTTTGTCGGTTTTTCCTCTTCTTGATTTTTGTTAAATTTTTTTTTTCTGTATTTTCTGTTTTGTTTTGCGTTGGTGTGAGAATTTTTGCTCTCTATTTCGTATTTAGTGACCTATGTTCTATAGCCTATGTATGGTGCTGAGTCCAATGTCCCTATGTCTGCATGTTTTCTGTCTTTAAGTCATTGTTTCGTGGGAGAGTTTTTGGAAAAGTTTGGAAAACAAAACTTTTTTTTTTGCTTTTTTGCTGACATGCATTGGAGAGTTCGATTGGGCGAACTCTCTTCCGGTAATGGCATATATCACTAGATCCTGGACAGTTGGTGGTATTCTCTTTTATTTTGTTCTGAATTTTTGATGTAATAGAAGAAGTAGAGGGAGCAGACAGGGGATGTAAACATTGGGTCGTCGATTTTTGCCCATTCATTAGTGACATACTAACATACCGACATACTCAATGTCCTTGTTGACTTTCCATTTGCTGATTAACGTTCAGTACGACGACAACGTCATGGTGGTGGTCAATAACAAAGAAATGGGATGCTTGACAGTTGTGGAAATTAGGTGGTGAAAATTTATTTATTTTTGTTTTTTTGTTGGTTTCTCTCAACTACATACTTGGTTTGAAGAACAATGAAGAGGTCGAAGCAAAGCACCTTTCTATTTGATTGGCAATTACCGAGCTCTTTAGGAGGTTGGGGTGGTTTTTCTTCTTTGACAAGCCGCCACCAACTTGGCCTCAGTTAAGTGTTTTTAATGAGTAAAGTTATGACAGCTAGAAAACTGATGTTGCTGCTGCTGGTGGTGGTAGTTGTGCGTAGAGTGTGGGAGTGTTAGTTTGCTGACAGAAGGCAGACGCACATACATGTATTTACTTACCATGAAGTGTCTAAGTGGGGGGTTTGCTTTGATGGATTTAATTTGAAACAGCTCAGGAGTCGGGGTGAACTTTGTAACAATGTGGTTGCATGGTGAGAATATGTTCCCCCCCCTTTTACTCAAGAGGTAAAGATCTTCGTTTTTGCTTTAAAATTTAAGAATTTCTCAATAATGCCATTTGACTTGAATCATTTGTACAGGCTACCTATGAGTTTTTCTTACTTGTAGGAGGTATAAGACCGAAACTTGAAGGTTTGTAAAACAAAACCAATTCACTCAGATACTGTGAACTTCAGGATGATAAGTACGGGAAACCAACAACACTAATGTTTGCTCCAATTTTCTTTATAAATCTGGAATGTTACATGTAATGGGTTTTATATAACCTATTTACCTCCTCAAGGAACAGCCACTTCGACACAGCCACTTATAATGTGTACGATTTCTCCCGAATACAGTCAGCATTCAGTATCGGGAGTCCATTTCAGTTTATTTAGGTGGCATTTTAGTCCAATGTGTTCGAAGAGCAGCAATTAAAAAACTCCCTGTTAGTAGTTGAGATCTTTGAAGTTTCGGTTTCTTAAAGATGCTTCTCTTACCTGTTTACTGAAGATGGAGCTACAGTCAGGTCTGGACATAGGCCTCAGTCAACAGGCGTCTACAACCAGCTCAATCTTTTGCTAGCTGGCTCAAGTTTTGCACTCTACGTTGGTTAAGCGTCACTTGAGTCACTGTCATCCTCTACTGTACTATCCCTCGAGGTTGATTCGACTATGCCGACGGGTTGGTGTCCATCAGCTCTAATGACCCAGCCATCTCAGTCATTGAATGTTCAACTTTCTGGCTACATTGATTTCGCTGTACAATCCGTTCAGTTCGTCGTTGTATCCCCCCTCCACTCACCGTCAATCAATGCAGATGGGACCGAAAATCACTCGAAGAATTTCCCTCTCAAAGCAGCCAAGGGCACCCTCATCCATTTTTGATAGTGTCCATGCAAGACCACCAAAGCTGAGGTAATTCAGGTTTAGCAAAGGATCACTTATTTTATCAGTTGTCTTCTTGGATCAAAGAAGCAGCGATCGGAAAGATTTATTCTTCGTTTGATGTCAGCGCTGTGGTCTCTTTCCGAACTGATAACGGAGCCTAGGTGGACAAAGTTCTTAACTACCTCAAACTTATATTTGTCAAAGGTGACGTTATGTTCGAGTTGTCGATGATGGGTGTCCTTTTTAATATCTGGTCTTGCACTCGTCAACCGTTGAAACCACTCAGTTGAAGAAATCTTATCTTTTATGACATCAAGGGTCTCGGTGAGATCTTTACCTTGATGGAGCAGCGTGCATTCTCCATCGTCATTCTGCACAGACGGACGAGTTTTGCAGGGATGCCAAAACTAGATATTGCTGTGTATATCTCGTCTCTATAGATGCTTGACGTCTGACATCTAAACTCCTCACACCATTAGCTTGTTTTTTCCCCGTTCAGACGATTTTGGCTGCTCGCAATGTTCGGACGTCCATAAAACTAGAGGAATGTCTTACGTCGATGTCAATGTGGTCAGTCTGGTTGACGGTTGATTGATCCGGAGTGCTCCAAGTCCTCTTGTTTCTTGCTAGTGTGCTAGCTACGACAATGTACGAGTATATACCTAGGTTTAGATATCATGGCTAGGACACTGCTCGGAGGTCTTGTTCAAGAGCTCGTATAAGCTATCTTTTGTGTGGTCACCTTTGTGGGGTCATGCCCGCATATAAGGCTTATATTAGAGTTGATACGGATTGCGCTCGTTCATATGCCGGAAACTCAAGACTTTCTGCCTTAGTCTGCTTCCAACAACAAATCCACATCCAAATAGGTGCTTACTTTGTCTTCGATAACAATCTCCGTAGCAGATGTCGTAGTTTTTTATCTTCCTTTTGTCCGACATTTCTTGGATGGCGTTAACATACGCTTTTTATTAATGCAGGGTTGCCAGTAGTTGTTCGGCTACATGTGGCCTATTAAGTGACCTAAAATTCCACGTGCATATCCGATGTTCGCTGTTCTTCATTCATTTGCAGGGATTGTCAATAGTAGATCCATCCATATCAGAGGCTTTGTTTACTGCGTTACTTTCGTCGTTTTCCTTTTTTCCATGGCCTGTTACCCCGGAGGCACAAGCCCCAACGTGGAGAGCCAGTTTAATAATGAAGGGGTCGGTTAAATCGGAGCTAGCGCTACTGTTGATCCATTAAGGGCCCATCCGACATTATCTCTTTCCAAGTCTCTAATTTAGTTTCGGAAATCCTAACAAGCCTGTGTGCCAAATATGTTGGAATAGTCCGGATTAGGTCCCATTTATATAATACTGTCACCGTTGAGCAAATGCATTACTTTTCTCGCTTAAAGTAGCGCTATTTGAGTCTGTAGAAGCAGCCGTGTTACAAATGATGGCCTGAAGGATTGTATAGTGCCAGTAGCTATCATTATATAATAGCAAGGGTGGTGCAAATATCGATAAAACAAGGCAAGGCAAGCAGTATGTTGGCAGTATTAAAGGGTAATAATTGGCTGCGGAATATAGACGTGCGTAACCTATGAGCCCTGAATCGTGTATAGGGGTATGAGGGTACCTGATTAGATGTGGGCATTGTATTTCCATTTTGGGCGGAAAAATGTTGAACGTTGAACAAATGGTTGGAAGTTCTGCTTACATTGTTTAAGAATACCTTAGCGTTCCGCAGGTTGGCAATGGCAGACAACATTCCATTTTATTGGCGTTCCCCCAAACAATTGCACTGTTAGCATCGGCATTTAATAAACTTAAAATACCCTGCCGCTCCAATCGACCAAGCAGAGCAGCAAACGATACGGTAGTGGTTAGAGCGCTGGATCTCGGAAAGCAGAGGAAGGTGGACAGTGAGGCTGATAAGAAATGTGACTGAGTGGAAAGACCGGAAACACAGTGAGGTCAACTACTTCGTCACCTAGTTCCTCACCTCACTCACGGAAATTGCAAAGCCTTTTTACATAGAATCGGCAAAACGGATAGCCCAGCCTGCCAGTATGGCGACTCCCCAGCAGACGACGTACATCACACATTTTTTGCCTGCAGAAGATGGGAAGCCCAACGCACAGCACTGGAAAATAGCATTGGTGCATTCAACCCAGAAAACATAGTGGCTAAAATGGTGACGAGAGACCTGAACTGGGGAAGAATTTGCCAGTTTGTGGAAGATATTCTCAGAAGAAAGAAACGAGAAGAAGAACAATACCGAGATAGCACGTAAACCCGAAAGGGTGTAGGATCACAGCCCCTTGAAGTAATGCGAAGAGCGGTCTTAGGGGTTGTGTCAGAAGCCATAGGGTTGGGAGGAGTTTTAGCCCGTATGATCCGAAAGCATGCGGAGAGAGCCGGACACACGGGGATGGTCAACGCCAACAGATCTCCTCATGGTGCGTAAGGCATTTCTCCTCCCCCCAAAAGGGGGGAAAAATACCCTGCTGTTCCCTTTTTACAGCCAGAGAGTAGTGATGGGAATACCGTACGTATATAGGTTCTGCCATCACCAAATAGAAATACCAGATGTCGGAAAAAAAGACATAAAAATCAAAATAGAAGATTTACTGGTCTCAACCACGCTTTTTACAGCAAAATCTGCCAAATGCTTCTGTTATATTTTTGAAATAACTTTTGATCATTATATCAAAAGTTATTTCAAAAGGTAGAGAAGGATAGTAAGGGTTCAGCAAATTCTCCAATGCTCGACTGCTGTGAAGCAGATATTGTAGCCATCCAATGTTTATGATGAGGGGACCAGACAAAAAGAGGACTTAGACCTGTAATATCTTCCACTATCGACACATAGTGTATACGTCACGATAGGCAGCTACAGCTTCGAGGGAGTAAGGAACTTTATCTATCTCAGCTCAGCTATTAACTATTAACAACGACACGAATACCGGAGCCAAAATCATGCTTAGAATCACTCTTGCGTATAGTTGCGGGTTGCTAAACCCTCTCTCGCACATATTAAAATTCTTTACACATGACACTGATCAACCAGCTTTGCTTTGAGGTGCAAAATCTTGGATTCTGTTGAAAGCGGGTGATGTTAATTTGTCCACGTCTCATGTTAGGTGTTAAGTAGCTGCGATTTGAGTCGGCTGTTGCATGATCCGTATATGTGGAGGCTCTGAATAGAATCATCAAGTTGGTTTGATAGGCTTCGTTCTTTTCAATTAATTCACTTTGATTCTATTATTTACTGAGGCCCGCAAGTCATTACACTATTTCTTAGATCGCAACTATGACAACCGGCCTGTACAATTTTTGTATGCATTTACATTTGCTTCAAAGAATGTCGTATCCGCAAACATCATAAGAGCTATAAAGGAACTTAAATAAGTGGGATTTGAATTTCATCAGCTGAGTAAAGCTTGTCCGCAGGAAGAGCATTTTACTTCAACTTTATGGAACTGCATAAGCATTGCCACGCCTGTAGGACATTGTCTTTTCCGGAAGCAGAAGATCTTGAAATTGTATCCTGCGAAAATATGAAGTTTGTAGCGAAGTGCTTGCCTTGCCTATCCTTGGTGGTGGTCCCTGGAAACAGTAAAATGAATTCATTGCTGAAGACCCGGCGATGAAATGGGCCTGACATAAAGGGATGAAAAACTGTGATACCTAACCACCTTGATCCCGGAATAACCACCGTGTGGCGCTCCCATTGTTCCGATTTGAGTTCTGTTTTATTTATTAAGTTGGTACATCTGTTTTCGATATTCCCTCTAAATCTGTGCGTCATAGCTTGACATTTGCAAAAGTTACGTATCCAAGAGTACATCTATCTCTGTGTGTGCTGAAGATTTTTTTTACAATTTTAGAAATGAATTGAAATTTGCAAAAACGGTTTTAATGGTGCGCGAACGTCGGAAATGTGTTTCGGCAACGATTTTCTAAAGAAAACGGTCATTTACCGGTGGCACGAGCCGTTCAAAAGTGGTCGTGAGTCAATCGAAGATGATGAACGCATAGGCAGACGGTTTTCATGGATTACAACGGTGTAGTTCAAACGGTGTAGGCCAAACAGTAAACAAAGAGTATTATTTGGGCGTTATGAGACGTTTGCGTGAAGCAATTCGCCGAAAGAGACCAGAGTTGTGGGCAGAAAACTCGTGGATTTGGCACCATGATAACGCTCGTCGCACAGTGCCATCATTATTCGTAATTTTTTGACGAAAAACGCAACAAATACCATCCAACAGCTACCGGATTCACCTGACTTCCTGTGACTTCTTTCTGTTCAATCGAGTTAAGAAACCACTACGGGGAACGCGTTTCAGCAGCCGAGAGGAAGTAATGGAAAACCGCAGGAAGCACTGATGGATATACCGAAAAGCGAATGTAAAAAATGTTTCGAGGATTGGATCAAGTGCTGGCATAAGTGTGTCACAGTCGATGGGGATTCTGAAGGGGACAATGTAGATTAAAATGAATAAACCTGTATTTTTAATTTTCGGAATAAATTCCAGGAATTTTTGATGAAGGTGGTATACTTCGGTGATTGCGATAGAGAGTACAGAAACAGTGCTTATTCGGATGTGGATTTGCCATATGCGGCAGAAGTTTTGAGCTTCCGCATCAAGGCTTAAGTCGCTTACACAAGACTATACCTCTAAGAAATACAAGGCCGATGGCACGATAGCATACAATTTTTCTTCGAGCAATATCCAAAGTATGACGTTTAAATCGTATCAGCCTACGAGTATTTTAAAGTCAGCCGAGGAAAGGACCACAACATTGATAGAATAGTTGAAAAAGTATAGCTCACACAACACTACGTCTAGCAACGGACCTAGGTTTATTGACTTTGCTGTAGGACGAAATACCTCTATAGCAACCACATGGTTTCTCATCTAAATACAAACAAGGGGACATGGTGGGCTCTGGATAACGAAATGCTAAATCAAATTGACCACAATGTGATAGACGTAAGGAATGCCCCTAGTGTCCTTGACGTTTCGGGTAGCCAAAAAATTGGATCAAAATCTAGTCAGAATGTATAATGTTGAAAACGTTTAATCGCAATATATCACCAAAATCCTTGCCAAACGCCTGTCCTGAAGCCGCTTAACAACTCCTACGCCGCCTGCATCAACTTCTAAAACCTATGGTATCGCTACCACGATGCGATCAGAGACGCTGCAGCTAAGTTTTGCCTGACCACCGCCAAGGAATCTCTGGTTTGATGAAGAATACCGCACCTAGTGCACCTAAACAAAAGCGTATGAAGCATCGCTGCAGCGAAGGACGAGAGCCGCTTGTGATCTATATAAGCATAAAAAACGAAGGAATATCGGCTTCTCCAGAATATTTACGACGATTTTGATATTGAGAGGTTGTAGAAAACATTTTTTCTTTAGTTTGTATAACGCCGAAGAAGCCCAACATCCCGCCATCAGCTGGAATATACTATTCAACTTCCGCCAAAATGAAGTATGGAAAGCAATAGCCAAGCTGCATTCAATGACGTTGACGATACCCTTCGTCAACCGACCGGTTGGCTCCTATCAGTGTAATTTCAGACTAGGAAAGTCCAAATCTACACCCACCGTCTTCTCATAGCGTCATGACAAGTTTTAACATTCCTGCCGTAAGATTGCGCAGAATGACGATTTAGAAGGCTGGCTTCTCCATTAAGCTCAGGAACAACTTAATTTAGAAGTTTCATGTCAAAACAGAACAGAGCTTAGACAAGGTGACGCGTTGCTATGTAACTTCTTTAACATCATACTTGAAACAATTGTACGAAACACCGGAGGCACAATCTTTCAAAAATATGCCTGCTTATGCCGATGATATCGACAATCGCTGTTTCTTTAGGCTTAACATTCAATTGAGTAGCAAGGCCCTATCTCTAAAAACTAAGGAGACTCTATGCAGGACCTTATTCATTCAGTTCAGCAAAGACTCTAATGAAGAGGATCCAAAACATCACTAGTCGTTGGGAAGGAAATTCCGTCGAAAAATGTCGCGGTTGGGTTAACTGCATATGGAAGAGAAGATTAAACGACCTATAACGACTTTGAAATAGTTAGGAAATTGCGAATCGGTCCGTTCAGATGGATGGGACATGAAGAGCGAATGGATATCAATGCTCCGACCCCAAGAATTTTCTATAGCATACCGAAGGAACACCTCCTCACCTTAGGTGGTACAACTGAAGTCAGTTAGCTAAGGACCGGGCTAGATTAAGAGGTTAGTAGGTACGAACCGTGCTGACTGGAAAAACTAATTGGTCGAGGCCCAGATTCTTTACAAACAGTAGCGCCACATTATTAAGTATTCAACGGTCTTCCATACTTGTTTCACCAATTGTATTTCAATATGTCTCTCAAATTTAACTTTCTTCACTCGAATTTTAACTTTTAAACTACGCTTAAAGATGTAAGAAAGCAGAGGTGATACTCGTACCATAAGTGTACCACTTTTCACACACTACCTTCTTGAATACTCATGAATATGGCTGAAAGGAAAGATGGTATCCTTTTATCCATACTTCACGTCAGCACTTTCGCACTTAAGTCCTCTTCCAAACCAGTAAAGTCAAAGATTCTGAACTTCTACCAAGTAAATTCAACCGTTATTAATTCGATTTCTTCATTCAAACATTTTAAAATCCAATCAAGTAGAAAACGACTCCCCTTAGATTACAAATCTTTGTCTAAGATACGGACAGATTCTCTTCTTGACTTCATGTTCATCTGAAGAAGTAACATAAAAGCATGCTGGTTCATAATCGAATTTACCAGTGCAGTTCCGACATGAAAATCCTAAACAATAGAGTGTCTACCTTTTGTTCCTTACAACAATCCCATTGTCCCTTTCTCCAGTGTTTTTTCTTCCTTTATTTTTATGTCTTCGGTTTTTCCTTTTTCTCTATATAAACTAGGGAGTAAGTAAATTGTACAACCCGGAGGCAGAAACAAGGAAAAAATGTTCAAAATGGACGACCACTTAATTGCAATGCATTTAGTTAATTCCTTGCTGTGTACCCTTTAAAACTGGAACACCAGAAAAAATATATATACAAAAAAAAAGGATCTCTATCTTGGCCCTAAGCTAAGGAGAAACTTTTGTATCCTACCAGGGATGACCTAATGGCTACTTTGTTTCGTGTCCTTTTTTTCACCACTATTGCTTGTTATAGTGATAAAAAAAAAGGATAGGAGCTAAGGGAAAAAAACCTAAAGAAGTGGAAAAAGCAAAAAAATAAAACACTGAAGCACAACCAAAATGAAATGAAATGATTTATTATGTGCGCAATATAACATCGCACAAATTTCTGGCTAAATACCATGACAGAGGACAAAGTACGAATATGCAGTGCTGAGAACGATTCGCCTATTTTGGTATGGTAGCCAAAATATTTTGTCCTTGGCGATAACTCCTATGCCACTTTGTGCTAATAAGCTTCCAATCCAAGGGTCCCGTACAGACGGCAGAAAGTAAATTTGCCTTCTCACAGGACCAAATGAAATAGTATATCGGATGACTTCACTCTTGTTATGGTAGTATCGCTTGGAATGCATGAGGGGTATAATTGAAATTTATTTTATTAGCAATTATCTGTGATTGATAATTTACTCGTACCACACTGTCTTGCTTGTATTCAGGGCCAAGCTTCACTTTTTCAGAACAGCAGTTTGGTTTGAAAAGCTTGGAAAAGGACTGCTTTTGAACTTTAATCTTAAAACATTCATTGCTTTTTACATGCTTGAGGTGTCTAAGGTGATACGTGGAAAAAAAAAACCCACAGACGACAGGACTAGTAACATATTGATTTCCTATTTATTTACTTTAGGTGGCGCTACAGTCCGGGGTGGACCTGGGCCTCAGTCAACAAGCTTCTCCAGCCAGCTCGATCCCTGGCTAGCTGCCTCCAGTTTCGCACGCTAAGTTGGCTGAGGTCCTCTTCCACTTGCGTGCGCCACCTGAGTCTTGGCCTTCCTCTACTGCGCTGTCCCTCGGGGGCGGATTCGAAGACTTTTCGGACCGAAGCATTGGTGTCCATGCGCTCTACATGACCCAGCCATCTCAGTCTTTGGATCTTCACTCTTCTGGCTAGGTCCATGTCGCTGTACAGTCCATACAGTTCGTCGTTGTATCTCCTCCTCCACTCACCGTCAATGAAGACGGGACCGAAGATCGCCCGAAGAACTTTTCTCTAAAAGCAACCAAGAACACCCTCATCCATTTTTGATAATGTCCATGCCTCTGCGCCATAGAACAGGACCGGGATTATTAAAGTCTTGTAAAGGGTGACTTTTGTTGTCCGAGAGAGGGCTTTGCTACTCAATTGCCTTCTTAACCCAAAGAAACAGCGGTTGGCAAGAGTTATTCTTCGCTTGATCTCAGCGCTGGTGTCGTTGTCTGTATTTATAGCAGAGCCTAGATAGACAAAGTCCTTAACTACCTCAAAGTTATATCTGTCGAGGGAGACGTTCTGCCCGAGACGTCGGTGTTGGTTGTCCTTTTTGCTTGACAGCATATACTTGGTCTTGTCCTCATTGACCGTTAAACCCATTTTCGCCGCTTTCGTCGAAGCACCACTGACATCACGCTGCTTTCTCTCGATTATGTCAATATCGTCGGCGTATGCGAGTAGTTGGACGGATTTTGAAAGATAGTGCCTCTTGTGTTTGCTCGTGAGTTTTGCACTATTCTTTCAAGTACGATGTTGAAAAAATCTCATGACAGTGCATCGCCTTGTCTAAATCCTTTCTGGACATCAAAGATCTCGGTGAGATCTTTAATGACCTTGATGGAGCAGCGTGCATTCTCCATCGTCATCCTGCACAGACGGACGAGTTTTGCAGGGATGACGAAACTAGACATTGCTCTATATAGCTCGTCTCTATAGATGCTGTCATACGCGGCCTTAAAATCGATGAATAGGTGGTGCGTATCGATCTGAAGCTCATGGGTCTTCTCCAAGATCTGCCGTAGTGTGAATATCTGGTCGTTGGTGGAGTTTCCTGGCCTGAAGCCACACTGATATGGACCTATCAGGTTGTTGACGAACGGCTTCGGGCGTTCACACAATACGGCAGATGAGATCTCATATGCGATGTTAAGGAGACTGATGCCTCTGTAGTTCGCGCAGTTCAGAGGGTCTCCTTTCTTGAGAATCGGAAAACAATGCTGAGGTTCCATTCACCGGGCATACTTTCGTCCGACCATATTTTACAGATGAGTTGGTGTATGCTGTCATCACCTGGCGCTTTGAAGAGCTCGGCAGTCAGGCCATCCGCTCCAGCAGCTTTGTTGGACTTAAGCTTTGATATAACTATCTTCACTTCATAGTTTGCAGCAGCATTAGTTTGTCTTGGCGCAGTTTGGGATATCCGCAACCGTACCTTGGCTACAACAAGGTAATGGTCCGAGTCGATGTTGGCTCCTCGGACATCCATAATACTGGAGGAGTGTTTTGCGTCAATCGCAATGTTATCAATCTGGTTGACTGTTGATTGATCAGAAGTTTTCCAAGTCCCCTTGTGCATGTTGAGATGTGGAAACCGCGTGCTAGCCACGACAATGCTTCGCCCCGCCGCAAAGTCGATTAGCCTGAATCCGTTATCGGAGATGGAGTCGTGCAGGCTATACCTTTCGAAAGGACTACCAAAGATGCCCTTTCTACCTGGCTTTGCATGCGGGAAGCTGAGGACTTCTTGTCTTAGTCTGCCTCCGACAACAAATCCGCATCCAAACAAGCGCTGCTTTTGCCGTCGATAGCAATTGCCGTAGTAGATGTCGCAGTTTTTCATCTTCCCTTTGTCCGGCCCATCCCATCGCATTTCTTGAATGGCGGGTATGTCTGAATTGCAGCAGTCTAGGGACTCGGCTAGTTGCTCGGCTGCACGTGGTCTATTAAGGGATCTAACATTCCACGTGCATATCCGAAGCTCATTGTCCTTAAATCGTTTGCGTGGGTTGTCAACAGTAGATCCGTCCATATCCGAGGCTTGTTGATGCTTCGTAACTTAATTCTTTTTAAATGGCCGGGCACAACCCCCAACCTGGAGGACCAGTCCCATTTTGAGTGCCCCTAGGACGAGGGTTCGGTTACACCGAAGCCAGTAACCCGTTCCGGGATGTGAGTGCTGCCGTTGGCCCTTATAGGGCTCGTCCGCCATTCCCTATTTACGGGGAAGAAAGTTTTTCCAAAAATTCATAGTCTACCTTCCCTTTGGACTTTTCAGATTTGTGTTTTGAGGTAATTAAAGCAGCAATATGAGTGCGCTTGTTAAGACCAAAGCCAGAACCACTCAATCTTTCAGTTTAGAGCACAAGAACGCAGGTTCCATTCAAGTTCATGAAACTGAAATTAAGCCACTGGCATGTCGAGGTTCTCAGCGTAAAGGTTAAGAGTGTCATGCAACATAAATTGGGGAGCGGTGACATCACAGCAATCACGATACGGTCTTGAAGAATTTCAATGAAATTCGTAAAAATGAGCAGACCACTTATTAGGCCACTTCCTATTTCGAAACAATAACAAGTAATCAACGTGTAAAGAAACAGGTTAGCCCGATCAATTACCGATTGCAAAGTTTCATATGACTTCAACATGCCAAAGCAAAGATGTTGTTCATGCTGTTACGATTAAAATCTGCAGTTAAATTGTGAAAAAGGTGAAAGAGCTCGCAATAGTTCTTTTATCAGCTTTTTTCAAGACACAAGAGGCCTATTCGTGTCAACAAGTGTTATCAGCAGATTGCTTACTTCACTCACCTACTTTAGGTGGTGCTACAGTCCGGGGTGGACCTGGGCGTAAGTCAATAATCGTGTCCAGTGAGCTCCATCTGTTGGTAATTGCCTCCAGTTTCGCACGCTTAGTTGGCTGATGTCCCCTACCACTTGTGTGCGCCGCCTGAGTCGCGATCTTCCTCTACAGCGCTGTTCCTCGGTAGCGAATTCGAAGACTTTTCGAACCGAATGGTCGGTATTCATAAGCTCTACATGACCCAGCCTTCTCAGTTCTTGGACCTTCACTCTTCTACCTAAGTCGATGTTGCTGTACAGCGCGAAACCAAAACTAGATTCCGACGTTCACACAAAATAGCGTATGCAATATTAAAAAGACTGATGCCTCTGCAGTTGGCACAATTCAGAGTATCTTCTTTCTTGATGATCTGACAAACAATGCTGGGGTTCCACTCATCGGGCATACTTTCGTCAGACTATACTCGTCTTTCAGAGACGAGTAGGTTTATGCTCATCCCATGCCGCTTTGAAGACCTCGGCAGTCAGGCAGTCCGCTCCAGCAGCTTTGTTGGACTTAAGCTTAGAATTGCCATCTTCACTTCATCCAGGTCTGGTGGACGGAAATGTCTGACAACGATATTTGGTTCGTCATTGGCGTTATACAGTCTCCGGAATACTCAGCATCGACTGCGAATCTACTACGATGTTACCTTGTCCGTTCTATAGGCCTTGGCTCGAGGTTTGTGTCCTTGTTACCTTTTGGTAAAACATCCGAATCTCATCCCTGGAGTAGTAGTAGAGTAGCTCGACCACGTACTACGATGTTACCTTGTCCGTTCTATAGGCCTTGGCTCGAGGTTTGTGTCCTTGTTACCTTTTGGTAAAACATCCGAATCTCATCCCTGGAGTAGTAGTAGAGTAGCTCGACCACGTGCTTCTCATAGAGCTCGTGAGCAGTTCTAGTCTTTTTATACAGCGCCGGTTTTTATCTGTCTTGCTTAACTGCATGTCGTTGCCGGCATTCGTTATCAAACCAAGGGTTTCGTTGTGGCGGTAGAGTGAAACCCAGCACATTAAAAGCGGCGACTGTGATGACTTTTTGGCAGTGTTGCAACTGATCTTCGGTGCCTAATGCTGGAGGCAGTGGACGCCAGTGGAGATTAAGGGAGACTCGATCGGAAAAGGACTTGGCGACCTCTTTCGATTATAGTCGTCTGACGGAGAAATTCGTCTCATCATTAGCTTGTCTTTCCGCTGTTCGCTATCGCAACTGTACCTTGGCTACAACGAGATAATGAGCCGATGTTCGCTCCTCGGAACGTTCAGACATCCATTATACTAGAAGAGTGTCTTACGTCGATCACAATGTGGTCAATCTCGTTGACGGTTGAATGAGTCTCCAAGGAGTTCTCCAAGTATTCTTGTGAATATCGAGTTTTGCAACCGCGTTCTAGCTACGACAATGTTTTGCCCCGCCGCGAAGACGATAAGCCTGAATCCGTTATCGGAGATGGAGTCGTGCAGGCTATAACTTTCGACAGGACTACCAAAGATGCCCTTTCTACCTGGTTTTGCATTAAATTCGCCGAAGTCATTTTTAATGTCATAGCTTAGGCATTGCTTGTACCATAGCTCATAGAAGCCAGCTTTGGTGTCGTCATCTTTCTCCTCTGTGAGGACGTGCGCAAATTTAGCCTTGATCATGCCGGATACTGTTGTCGTCGACAAGATTCGCCGTAGTAGATGTCGCAGTTTCTTATCCTGTGTAAGCTGGACTTAAGTCAGGTGGTTTCTACGGAAAACGAAAACTGAGTACTTAAGCCTTCTCCTACAGATTAACTTCTGGGAATGAATGGAGATATTCTATGCCACCTCTAGATGTGTACTTTGTTGCAATGCCACAAGAACTTCTGTAGGAGGTTGAGATGGTAGAACACATGTCATAGAAGTAACGTGTACTAAATATTGCAATTGAATCTAGAACTAATCAGAGGGTTAGGATTGGTTTCATCCTGGAATACAATAATACTGCATTTTATCACTATCATCAGATTGACGTGACGGAATAAGATATCACGTACACAGTGTGGCAAATAATATCCCGGATTTCTGTTCTTTTAATCGAAATATTCTCTTCCCAATTCAGTACACTTGTAACAACCATTCAATAGTGATTCCAGCTCATTTTGCGTAGGTAATTGCTTAGGTTCCCGTGTAGAAACTGCTTGAACGGTCGAAATGTCGTCAAAAAAACATCCTTTTAGCTTCAATTTCAATGTGCGATGCGGTGCATTATCATGCAGCAGAGACCAACTTTGTTCTGCCCAAGTCCTCGTAAAGAATGCTTCGAGTAGTCTCTTTGTTAGTTCTTCCATCAATCTTAGTAAAGTATTGCGGTTTTCTGCAACTAAATCAAGTACTTTTTAGATCATTTCAGGCGTGCGAGCTGAAATAGGCCTTCCTTTGTGTTTGACATCATCCAGTGTCTCTTGCGGCCCAAAAAAACGTTTACGCCATCCGAAAACGATTGAACTCTCGAGAAAATAAGATCTCGAATCAGTTTTTCTTCAGTAACATTTCATGGGCCTTCACTGATCAAAGCATCGGGTATGGATCTCCTTCAGTGCTATTGAACCTAATGGACTTAATTCCTGAAAAGTGACCAACACATCACAAGGAAGCTCTTAAGCTCTATATTTAAATAGCTCATTGGTTTGGGTTTGTGTTCTATGTATTTTCCTATCGTCGCTAAGGCAGGCCTCCTTGAAGCATTAATAGGAATATGTTTGACTGATTAGTGTTTGTGTGCTGTAGAAATAGGGTAGGCGCTGAGAGGTATCAACCTGGCAATACCCAGTGTTGCCTTTGTTTCTGCACATCAATTGTGCTTACTTTATTTCCATGTGGTAACAATCAATTAATGGTCGATGCCCATCCGGATATGACTTGCTTAACTTATAAGCGCGAGTACTAACCAGCGGATAAAAATGGCAGCACTATGAACGGGACAACAGATGAATTTCCTAGATGAAATCAACGGTAAAGTAAAATTCAGGAATAACACAAATTCGAGTAATAGTCGCATGACAACTTATGTGGGCTTCTTCGACATATTTGGAGCTACAAGACTAATTCAGAGTCATGTAAGAAATATGGTCGTGGATGAATCTTTAATAGAACGTCTTATGATTGTTGTGAACACCTGTCTAGAAGACTTAATTTCACGGGATGGCCATACATCCATGGGAGCAAAAATATGCCTTGTCATCGCTTATTTGCTACTTAACAATATAATACCAATGCGGAACTGCGTTGAGGGCACAGCTCCACCCTTGGTACGAGTCGAGGCCTACCTAAAACCTCTTACTGATCCTAGGGTCACAGTACCCAGCACTTATAGCCACTCCACCCCGGGTATTGAGTTCTAGCAGGGTCACCCGTTTAAACCACAGCCACCGTGACGCTGCCACAAGGGGGCCTACCTCAACAAGTTCGCATTGTACCGTGTTTTAAGTCCTAGTATGGACTACCGGTGGTCTTACCACTCAACAAGACCTATGACCGGCAGCTTGTAACTGGACAAATCATAGAAACCATCAAAGGGGTAAGTTCTGATGATGTTTATGATAATTCCAGTTTTAGTCTATCCCCGCTTCTAATTAGACAACGTCTTTGATGGACGAAGCCCTGATGATTGGGCGTGGCCTGAGTCTTTAATAGACCAAAAACAGAGCTCATATTCCCAAATGGGTTACTGGCTTCAGTCTTACCGACTCCTGGCCCTCCACATTTGGATTTGGGGCTGCGTGGCCCCCGCTGGGATAACTGCCCGCCCAAGGGAAAACTTTCAAGTTACGAAGCGACAACAAGCTTCAGATAAGAACGGATCTACTTTTGACTACCACCGCAACAGTTTGTTATGGACCGCTAAAGCAATGCTCCTATGAACGGGGGTGAGTTGCTGGAGGCAGACTAAGGCAAGAAGTCTTGAGTTTCCACCATATGAACAAGCGTTCAGCAGTCATCATAAATAATAAATTTGCCAGCATTAACATAATTACGCGCGCACGCCCCTGCAGAGAAGAAAGACGACGACAGCAAAGGAAGCTTTTACGAGCCCTTGGACAAGACCTACGGGAATCACCCTAGTTGTGACATTTCAATTGTTCTCGGCGATTTTGTTGCAAATGTCGGAAGGAATAGCCTGTTCGATAACGGGCTCAAGCTTATCGACTTCACTGCGGAACGAAACATTGGCGAACCTAGTACGCTGTTCCCACATCTCTATTATCATAAGATGACTTAGGGAACTATTTTTTGTAGCCAAGATACCACAACGATATCCAGCGAGTGGCTGCAAACACATGCAGCTAAGAAATCTGCATGCAAGGCGGCGCTGCGTAGAAGGACTAGAGCTGCTAACGAACTCTACGAGCGGAAGAGGATGTGTTCATCATACAAGTCAGCTGCATACATTCTTTTTGTTTAGATCTGACTAGATTTTGGTCTACCTCCAAATAAGTCTTAGGTAACTTTATAAGAAGTTGTGGGCTTCCTGTAAATCTGCGTTTCACTGCACAATATTGACGAACTTTCCGAGCTCATCTTTAAAGCGAGTACCAACGGTCTGACATTGAAGCATCCAAAAGATTTTTCCAAACGGTAATCTTTAAAATGTATCTGTATAACAACTTTTAGTGGATAATCTACTGAATTTCGGATCCAGGTCAGTCGATAGTATGAAGTCCGGATCATTGCATCTCACGTTTGATTTGCTTCTACTCCAAATAGTGGTCATCTTCCTGGAATCGGAGTATTTTTTGAGTTTCGCTATTCGTTCAAATGATGGAAGTTATTTCAGCACAAAAAGACAAGCTTTCATTGTATATTGGTGCGCATCACAGTGCTTGACTGCTATCCCTGCGATGCTTCCCAGTTCGAAGCGTGAAAGAGGTGAAGCCTCGGCATCCGTGTAGGTTTATCGTTTTCACCAGCTTTAGGGTTACTTCAAAAGTGTCAGAAGAAATTTCAACTTTGGTAGTTGAAAAGTCAAAATAATTTGTTCATCTAGACGGTGAGGAGGGTACTCCCTTGTGCTTATACTCCCTGAAGAACCCAGAAAAAGATGTATTTTCTTTTCCTCAGGACCAAATGACGTATTTATATCGACTAGCTGACTAACTGACTGGCTGACAAAAGCCATGTGGGTGTAGTGAAATAATCGCCTGAAGCCTGTAACCATGCTGTATACAAGGTTAGCATTAGTCGATGCCCTGATAAACTTTCCCGATGCATTCTCATTATTAAGTGCTTATTTGTGAATTTGTGATTGATGAATTGCCAGAAGCGTCGAAACGTCAAAGTGATAAATATGAGACCACAAACAGAGATTCACTTAGCCAAGAACTCATATGGATACAACAGCCAGTGGCACATATGGTGAAGACGGCAGCCATATGGATAAATCGACTTCATGGCAAATGGCCTTCACATACTACATGCAAAGGAAATTTACTCTCCTCCTATTTTTATCTTTATCCTTGTACGATTTGGTGTTTCGGTTTTTTTTGTTTTTTTTTTTTGTATTTGGAAAGGATCCTTACAAGCGCACAAGAAGGACTTCATTAGGGTACATTACCATTCATAAACTGATACATCAAAAGTTGGCCTCTCATCCATCTTCGTTAGGGGTGTCATTATTTGATTTCAAATAGACTGGACAGGAGATAACGATGCTCCTTGTGTGGATGGATGCTTCTTTGGCTAAGATGAGGTCCTTCAGAGATGGAGATTATTTTTTATTTTATTTTTCTCCCGCTTTTTTATGGAAAGCAACTCTCGAATGGAGGATTCTTGATGCAAAACTGGACTTCAGGTGGATGTTTTGAAGTGGGAATCACTTGTAACTCTTTAATTTCACAGAGAGTTCTTGTAGTTGATGACTAGGAGGCGTTTATTTTGAATGGAGTGTCATGGTTTTGACCAGTTCGAAAAGGAAAATATTAGCATTGATGTAATTTTGTAGATTTCGTGTAAAAGAGTTTTGTGCGATCCGGCATTTATACTTATAGGTAATTGGTTTGTTACTCACGCAAGGTGGCTTTCGTAGTTGTTCGAAATGTGCAGCCAACAACGATGTTTCTACTTGTATGCCTTTCCATATCTATGCTTTTGCATGTTTTGTTAGATTGTTAGTTCAAAGCTTTTGCGACGTTGGTACCTGTAGACAGGCGAAAGTTTGTCAACGTCCCAACTCAGGTAACATACAATTTTGTTGTACAATAAATCCACTTTCCATGTACAAAAACGTAGTCAATTGTCCAATATATCTCTTATATGTACATGGTTAGTTAGTTAGTTTGAAATGCATTTTATTTTACTTATCATTACTTCTTACATTCTAACAGAAAATGCTTAAATGCTAGCTTACAATTACTTTACAATCTTATACTAACTTACTGGCCCTACACAGGCACTCTAAGCTACTCTTAATTCTTATGCGAGGGCGGGTCAATAAGTCCGTGACTTTTTGAATTTCTGACCTCTTTACTGAAACAGCAACACTGCTCCTGTCAACAGGCATCTGTCAGTTGACTCCTGTCAAAATTTAAACTTGCTGCGTCAGTTAGTTTGTGTTTGACAGCTATTTTTATCAGACTACTCACTAATTTGAGGAGAAAATGGAAAAAAGTGAATTTCGTGTGCTTATTAAGCATTATTTCTTGCGAAAAAAAACCATTACCGAGACCAAGGCTAAGCTTGATAAATACTATGGGGACTCTGCACCATCGATTTCAATGGTAAAAAAGTGGTTTACTGAATTTCGTTGTGGCCGTACAAGCACTGAAGATGCCGAACGTCCTGGACGCCCAGTTGAGGTCTCTACACCCGAAACAATCGAAAAAATTCACGATATGGTGTTGGCCGACCGAAGATTGAAAGTGCTAGAGATTGTGGAAGCCGTAGGGATCTCGCATGGCTCAGTGGTTTCAATTTTGAATGATCACTTGGGCATGAGAAAGCTTTCCGCAAGATGGGTGCCGCGTTTGCTCACAATCGACCACAAACACATGTGCAGTTGCCATGGCAAAAATCCATGAATCGGGCTATGAATTGCTCCCTCATCCACCCTATTCTCCAGATTTGGCTCCGAGCGACTACTTCTTGTTCCCAAACCTGAAGAAATGGCTTGGTGGAAAAAGATTTGACTCCAATGATGAAGTCATCTCGCAAACAAAGGCCTATTTTGAGGACCTCGACAAATCATTTTTTTTGGAAGGGATAAAAAAATTGGAGAAGCGTTGGACAAAGTGTATAGAGCTCAAGGGAGACTACGTTGAAAAATAAAATTATTTTTTTATCAAAAAATCTGTGTTTTAATCCAAAAGTCACGGACTTATTGACCCGCCCTCGTACCTATGTCTTTCGACTTCATTATTATTTTGTTTAGGAATATTTATTTTCTATACTTAGGCTAAGAAAAGAATTGTCAACAAAAAACTTAGCATATGGACTTGCTTTTTTATTTTTATAAAAACTTAAAATCTAACTTCAAATAAACCTTAATCTACCTAACCTACATACAATACATACAAACACACATATAGACGTTGTACACAATTATATACATACATTAGTATATACCTTCGTATATACTAATATATGTTTATATTACTTAAATGCTAACCTAAACCTATGTAAGCTGGCCATCGCTATTTACAAAGCAAATAGATTGGTCAGCTCTGCCTCATTAGTGAGGCTGGTCCGTAATTGACGGAAACGACGACGAAACATCTTCCCCATCATTCAACCACCAAAAATGCTGGTGCTGCCGAACAACATCCCTCTTATCGCGATTCCCCACCGCCCTACTGAACCTGAGACGATCCACCCTGCCGTGTGCGACGTCTCTGTTGTAGTTGAGTCGCCTGTCCCCAGCTGTCCGAGCGACATGGAAGATTAACGGGACCGCTGATCTATCCTGGATCAACCCTATCTGATCAAGGTAGAGGAATGCTTCCGGTGGAACGAAGCTGTTAGAGCGCACACTCTCATGATAAAGGTGATTGGGGAAGTAAGCCCCAGATATCAGGTTATTCGTCGAGGCCATTGCTCTTGCAATGTGCCTTCTAGTCAGCTTATTTACGAAGTTGTCCACTCGTATTAGGTTCGCCCTGTTGTAAAGGACCTCATTAGGATAAAATTTTTTGTACTCCGACTCTGGTGTTCTGTACAAGCGAAGACAAGCCCTAAGGCAAGCCCTCTCAAACACCTGAATCTTTTCCATTAAGCTTGCTCGTACATTGAACCACACGGGACACCCAAATACCAGCATGGGCCTGATAAGGGCCATGTAGCAGATTATCTTTACCCTCGCATCGAGTTGGCTGCTATAAAACAGTCTCTTTGTGAGGGCAAAAGCGCCTTTAGCTCTGGATAGAGCAGCGTCTACATTTTTGTTAAAATACAGAAACTGATCTAGCCAAATCCCAAGGTATCTGACTACATTTCGACAGGCAAGAGGCTGTCCGTGTTGTCCAATGATCGAGAACTTTCGCCAATTTTTTCTGGTATCCCTAGAGGCTCCAGACAACGGCGTCCTAAAGAGAATGGTTTCCGACTTCTGAAAGTTGATTTTCAACTTCCAGTCATCGCAAAATCGTCTTATCTTATCGAAGTCACGCTGTAAGAGACTATTAATGACCTCGATTTTTGGACCTGTTCTGTACGCTATAAAGTCATCTGCGTACGCAATAGTATGGGGAAGTGAACCTATCAAGTCGCTTGTATAAATGTTGAATAGGATCGGCGAATTGACCGCGCCTTGCTGAAGACCATTTTTAATTTGAAATATTCCAACAGAAGTCACATCACCATATTTCACGATGAACTGTCTGTTGGTTAGCATATTATAGAGAATGTACAAGAGAGGTTTACTGATCCCCAAACTAGCCAGCTTCTAGAAAAGACCTTCTAACCATACAGTGTCGAAAGCCTTCTCCAAGTCAGCTAGGCAGGAACCAGTACACTGTTTTTTGGCTTTATTCCATTGGATATCGGACACCAGTTTAGACGCGGCATGTGAGATAGCATGTCCTGCCTTAAAACCGAATTGATTATCCGGAACTATATGTTTGTTCTCAACCCACCTAGTCAGAGCTCTATTGATTACTTTTTCGAACACCTTACTGATATTCGGAAGGAGACTATATGTACATGGTGTCCCCTAATTCGTTAACAATAATTTGGAAGATGATTTTTCTGTTTATTCTAAGAGGAACATCGTTTAAATGTAAGGGTCAGAACAGGCTTACTTTAGTGTACCCTGACTTTACTTTGATTTGCGGCCCGGGTCAACACCGGACAGATTTATAAGATTTATTGAAAGAATATTCTTAAAACTAACAATTTTACTTAAAGTTAAAGATAAAAAATAAAGGATGCAAGCGGTTAAAGAGAGTTAGGACGTGAGGCATTGGTGAAAAAAGAATATTCTTTTGGGAGAGATTGCTGAAGTACTTGTCCGTAATTCGCTCAGCGAAGATTGGGCCGGAAAAGTGGCACAGACCTAAGATTGTGGGGGGGTTTGGTGTTAAAAGAAATAAGTTGAAGTAAGGAAGGACAATCGATATTTCCAACTAAAATTTGAGGAATGAAGAGAATAAAGAGAACTTTTCGGCTCATAGAAAGGGGTTTCACCTACATATCATCTGCGAAAACAGGTATGTATGAATTTTTAATGATGCAATCAACATCATTAATGGTCAGAATAAACAATAAGCCACCAAGGTGGTTGCCTTGAGGAACACCAGTGGAGGCTTTAATTGAGTCAGAAACTGTGGACCTAAATAGGACGTAGTAATGTCGTTCATTTGAATAGGATTGAACCCATGTTATAAAGCTTATTTGTCAACCAAGAGCCTTTAATTTTAGAAGGATTAAATCATGAGATATTCTATCAATGGCTTTGCTGAAACAGGTGGTAATAACCTCAACATCATTTCCAGATTCTAGTGCATATAAAGTGCTTGATACGAATTCCATTAAGTTGGTGGTCATAGATCTACCTTTGAAAAATCCGTTCTGGTTTTGGGAAATTATAGATTTACAATTGAAGAGCATATTGTATTGAATTACGAGTATAATGCTCTCAAAAAGTTATTTGTAGGCAGCATTTTAATTAGGAAAAGTAAGAGTGGTGTTGTTCTGCGAAGAGATTTGCGATAATGTGGGGATCGCCCGAGGACATATTAAGAAAATTCAGATATGATGGATAGCTTTCCGATTTAGTTTTAGTGTTGATGAACTGAACGAATTGTATGGGGTCAAAGATGAGTGTATGGTTTATCCGGTTTAAATAGTTGTATATAGGGAGTTTGGCAACGTACGGAGAAATTCATTCGGTCAGACTGGTAGTAGAAGAAATCGGTGTCGGAACGCGATTGTAAGTAAGTATAAGGTCGCACAAAATTAATCATCTAATTTTGTTTTTGAATTACTATTTCACTAAATAAAAAACAAATGATTTTGAGTGATGGAAATTTTTATTTGGACCTTTGCAATTTGTTCTGTTCAGTGGAAAAGATGATATCCGCCAAGTGGCTGCCGCCAGTGACACATTTGTGCCCGTTTTATAGCATTTTCCATGACTTTCCGCAAGATTTCCGGTGATAACTGTTCGCATTCCTGTCGAATGTTTTCCTTAAGGGCTGCGGTTGTCTGAGGCTTATTGGCATAAGTCCGCAACTTCAAGTCTGGGATGGTTAAACCGGGCGATCTTGCTGGTCATGCCAAATGGCCAAGACGGGAGATTACGCCAGCAGGAAACGCTTCCTTCACAATATTGGTTCACAAATGCGGTTGCACTCCACATGTTCACCAAGCCCTGCTTATCCAATTCCGGCATTAAGAAGTATTGCCGATGGCAATTGGGGAAAAAAACGGCCCAATCTGTCCTCCCGCGTGAACGCCATACCACACAGTGGCTTTGAGTGAATGAAACGCAGATTTTCACTGCCCCAGAAGTGAAGATTTTTTTATGGACGTAACCGCTTAAGTGTAAATGCGCCTCGTCGCTTATGATGATTTTCGACAAAAAATCGTCCTCTTTGTTGTTGAGATTGAGGATGACTTGACAGCGGATTATAGCTCTCCATTGCTTGTCTGTTTTTATACCGCAGCTGTCTAGTTCACAAATGTCAAATATGATTGACGTACAATGCCATTTGCGAAAATTATAACATCTTGCGATAGGATGATTAATTTTGCGCCACCTTGTATAAGAAAGTTTATTTCTCTTGTTCCGAAGAGACCGTGGTAATTTATTAAACCAGTGTGGTGATGTAGAGTTTTTTTTTGGGTAAAAAAGGTACAGATTGGGAGAGACATTTAAATATTTCGGTATAAAAGGATGCGAGAGCATCGATAACCGTAAAGTTAGGATTATCGTAGGGAAAGTTAAAATTGGCCTTACTGAGGAGGTTGTTCGGTTTTGCGTAGTTTGCTCTATGAAAATTAAAACTGCAAGAATACTCATAGGACACGGGATTAAGACCACTGTCGTACGTCAACGTAAGAGAAAGGGGAGGATACTAGCTATCCAACGTAGAGAGAAGATGTCTAAAACGACGAAGTTATCGGAATCAATGGCGAAGACTAGAGCGAGTTGATACAGGCCAGATCCAGTTAGGCTGTCGTTGAAAAAATTTTCTTTATGAGGGGTGGGACTAGTTGCGGTAAAGTAGGACTGGTCAGTCTGAGCCCACAGAAGCTTAGGTAGGTTGAAATCACATACAAAATTACAACGCCGTTAGGATCAGCGACATTAAAAATACAACCGATTGCATCAACAGCTAGCTAGTAACATTGAATTGGTTGAGAGGGCGAATATAGCAGGAACAAATGTATAGGAATTCCAGCGCAAACGAATTCAAAGAATGCTGTGGACGACCTTTTAAAGGTACTAGACTCGAGACGAGGGTATATGACTAGAAGTACACCACGGCCATATAAATTCTCCACTTTATCTAGACCATCGTCACGGAGTAAATCGAAGTCTTGGAAAAGTAATTCATTATTTTTAATATTAAGACTGAGATTGGTTTCAATCGAATTAAGATATGTAGAAGAAATCTTAGTTCGTAATCCTCTTACGTTTTGATAAAACAAGGACAGACATTTGGGAAGCTTCGGCAAAGAATTGAGTGGTGGTTTGAAACTAGACCGTGTTCTCTGGCGGTGGCGGAGATCATTAGCCACGTCATCAGGAGTCCTATCTAATTGCTCATGAAAATGTATAAAAAGTTGGTTTTAGTTATACCGTCGATACAGACAGAGTCTGGCTTATCATGCATTTAAATGTAATCGGCGGTCTTTTAGGTTTTAGGAGGAAGAGAACATACCGGCCATCTTCCCCTGAAACGATAAGGCGCTTTGTTAATTTTACCTTTGGTGGAAGTAAGGGGTCTAAAAAAAGAAGGACGTGTGGTACTAGAATCTTGCTTAAAAAATTGGAAAGGATTTACGTTAGAAAATTATGGAAGAACGGTTTTTTTTTATATACGCGATAAACTGTGTGAAGTGAAGGAGGAGTGAAGAAAGCAAATGTCCCAACTTGGATCAGAAGCTTGTTTGTTAGGAGTTGGTTTTTTCTTATAAGACAAAGGCTTCCTTTAAAGGTAGTATCCTTGCGATGTTTGTTGTTTCCTGTATTCGGTTAAAATCTTTATGAACTTTAACATCACTGTTGCTTCGGACAAGATAACTATCTGATCCCTGTTCGTTATTAGCTTTATTACAATCCCAGTGAACGCAATTCCTCTTGGCGGAAAGGCTCCCAGGTCATCCAGAAATGTAGAAAAATGTAAGAGACTCAGCTTGCAACACCTTTCTTACCACTTACTGCAGCCTTATTTTCCTCGTAAACTTAAAGAGCTTTCTTAGAGTGTAAAAAACGGAAGTATATGAACCTTTGTCTAGATGAAGTTTAGCAGATTGATGGTATAAATATGTTATCTCAGATGATGCACGTAAATGTTGTTTTCTTCTGTCTTTCCTATAAGATACATCAAAAAAGTCGCTGAAATATTAAAGACATCGGAAAGCATTAGTTTGATCTGTTGGCAATCTGGAGAGTCATACCATCAGCAGTTTACTTATACGAAAGCCAATAGTTGATGAAACTTTACCCGAGGACGAAGGTAGTTCTAACTATTAAATCCCTTTAGTGCCTTTTGGAGTTTTCCAGAAGCTGTAAATATTTCTTGATGAAAGTACCAACGCAAACAACGAACATTTTATTAGAGAGAACTTCAGGTGTCGAATAAAAAGAAACATAAGCTAAATGATGCCAAGCAATTACACTTGTAAATGAAAAGGAAACATTACACTTCAACACTATCCTTCGTTTCCTTTGATAAAAATGTAATGGAGTCCCATTATGTCACACAGAATACAGAAGCCTTGTTGCAGGTAGTAACTTTGTCATCACATCCGAAACTTGCTCTTTTGTTGAAATTCAGTATTGCTTTTAGTAACTCTTTCCCGAATGGAAAAAATGTTTAGTCCTACAATGTTTTGTCTTACGAAGAAACTCTGGATTTTCTACCAATCTAACTGCTGCGAAATTGTCCACTTGTAGAACAGGAATCTGCTTCAACTCGATGATTCCTCGGAATATTCTGCTTAGCCAGATCACTTCTTTGGCTGCTTCGTTTGCTGCTACAATTTGAGATTTTGATGTTGACGTTGCTACTATTGCTTGCCTCTAACTCAACCAAGAAATAGCTCCGCCTGCATATTTGAACAGAATTTGATCGACCAGTTCTTTTGCATCCTCTGAATTCTGCATCACGTAAGCACTTTAGGCTTCGTATACTTGCAACGATAAATAATGTTCAAATCCATAGTGTCTACTATGTAAAGAAATTCTCTTTGGATTCTTGCTATGACTTCTCTGGATAGATCCCCACGCTGTAAACCAGATCTGGTCTTGTACCAAGCATCAAATATATCAATGTACCAACTGTTTGCCGATATAGAAAATTCACTTTTGTGACGTTATCGTTCCCTGTTGTCTTAGTTTCTGGTGTTTGCAACATCGATGTTGAAATATCCTTACACTGCTTGCATGTGTTTCTTGACAAATCTTGTTTTGCTCGGTTTCAAGTTCTAAGAAGGACACTGCTTCCCTTGATAAACACTCAAACTCTGATTTCAGCTCAAAGGGCTTTTAAATCATTTGGATCAATTGCTCCAACCAACCCGTCATATAACATACGAGTATAATGCTAATTTTAACTTCTTACCTTTGTTCTCACGAATAAAAAGCAAACTTCCTAAGCGTTGATTCCAGCATCTTGGGGCCTGCTTTAGCCCGTACCAACCATGCAGCAGTTGCTAAACTTAAAATATAGCAAATTGTTCCCAACTTCGCAACTGTACTGAGCGTTTGCTGATGAACAATCCCACGACTTTGATTGAACCCTTTAGTAAAGAGCCTTTCTGTATACTTGTCAATACTGCCGTCAGGATTCGCATTTAAATGAAGAACCCACTGCATCTCTGTATCCATTGCCTTTTTTTACTTGTCACTCTGAAGACTTCTTAAGGCTTCCTCGAATGTTTCCGGATTATCTACAGCATTTATGAAAGCTTCTGGTTTCCATTCCAAAATTAATAAAATGCTTCGGCGATCTCGGTGTGGAACTATCTCTGACCCTATGTTCCACTGGCGATTGAGGATTTTCTTCATCAACTGTGTCTTCAGCTTCGTATTCTTGATATTCTTTATCAGGCTCGACATTTCTTAGTGGTAACCTAACGGTTTCTCTCCACTCATTCACAGAATTGGACGTTGATTGCAACATCTTTAGGGCCTTCTTTAAGTTCTTGGCTTTTTACACATCGTATGGACTGATACCTTCTTTTGATGGCTTTCTAGTTCTTACTACTTTTGCCCACATCGCTTCTAGAAACTTTTCGTCGGAATTTGAATACTTGAAGGTCCATGCCATCTCAACTATTGTATGATTTTTTTTTCTATGGCTACAAATCGTAGAACAACTTATTCGAAATACGAGTACCTTCCATTTGCCTTCCAGCACGACTTAGGACGATGTGGCTACTCATCGATTGCGAGACGCATTTCATGCATGGAGAAATTGTCCACTGCACGGACAAGGGCTCGCTTCAACGACTCAATATTTTAGTGTCGAGTAGATCAAGCCATGCCCTCTAATACGGACCAAAACTTGTAATCCATCTAATGGACCACCAGCTGGCCAATCATCCGTTGATATGAAGTCCGGAACCATGTTTTTTAGCCACAGTTGAGTCGTTTTTGCTTTGTGAGCTGGAGCAGAGTCTTGCTGGAAAGTCCATGACTTGTTGCTGAATATTGATTGATTGACATACTTCACAATGGGTTCCCACCATACCATTACAGACGCGGGATGGTGGACTCTTTGAACCCTCGGGATGAGTTGGGATGCTTCTCTGAATGACCGAGCATACACACGATCGATCTGCTTATTGAACGATTCTTCAACGGTGAAGAATTTCTCGTCTGTAAACAGAATTTGTCTGTGAGCGTTCTTCGCGTACCGGCTGAGTAACGCTTTGGATCTTCGCTTGCGTTTTCCCTTCAATGCGGCCGTGATCAGGTATCCAGTGTGTCGCTTTTACGCGCTGAGTGCTAAATCTTTTTTGATAATGCAAGACATGGATTTTTGCGAAACTTGCATTTCCCGCGACAAGATTTTCTGTTTTCGCAGCGGTTTTCGGTCGATTCGTTTCTTCACGGCTTTGATCGCTTTCGGAGTTCTCGCAGTGCGCGGACGGTCTCGTACTCAACCAGTATCCTCAAACAACTTCACAGCACGATACACAAAATTGCGTGTGATTCCAAGCAGTCACAACGTCCTAAAGATATCGCCTTTTTCCATGTTGCATTTAAGTAGGCCAGCTACAATAATACGATTTTCGATGTCGCCCCATTCCATGATTGTAAGCAATTAATGTCAAAAACTTTTTACGTCACAATGAAGCATAAATATCAACTGTCAAATCGCAATCAATACGAAATGGATGCGCCCAGTGTTGCATTCGTAATGAGTGAGTTCAGTTGTGTACCAGTATTTATGGCTTGACTATGTAGGTAAATAACGCTTTTTCTGAAATGATTGTTCAAAAGGGCCACGAACATCGATCGACATTAGCTCTCCTGGTCTAGTTGATTTTTTCCTGGTGTGAAATGGTAAACGATGTGCTTTCCTGATTTATGAATTCCACTCGAGTTAGTCCAGCTCAGCATCTGTTTAATGTGTCGTTTATTTTGAATGCCCCTTTTTTTAAATATGACTGAAGATTTGACCTTCTTATTGGTTTGAAGGACGACAATAGACCACATAATTCTCTAACTTCATGTAGAACTATTTGCCAGTCCATTTCGAGCCAACACTTAGTTGCTGTAGAGTGGAACTTACAAACACATTTCTTGAAATTGAAGGTATTGTACAAGCCATTCAACCTTTAAACTTGGACGATGATGACCAACAATTCCGTCCACCCGACCTGGATGAAGTGAAGATAGCCATATCGAAGCTTAAGTCCAACGAAGCTGCTAGAACGGATGGCCTGACTGCCGAGCTCTTCAAAGCGGCAGGCGATGACTTGGTAAGGAGCATACACCAACTCATCTGTAAAATATGGTCGGACGAAAGTATGCCCGATGAATGGAACCTCAGCATTGTTTGTCCAATTCTCAAGAAAGGAGACCCTCTGAACTGCGCCAACTACAGAGGCATCAGTCTCCTTAACATCGCATATAAGATATAAGACATAAGATTGTGTGAACGCCTGAAGCCGTTCGTCAACAACCTGATAGGTCCATATCAGTGTGGCTTCAGGCCAGGAAAGTCCACCATCGACCAGATATTCACACTACGGCAGATCTTGGAGAAGACCCATGAGCTTCAGATCGATACCCACCACCTATTCATCGATTTTAAGGCCGCGTATGACAGCATCTATAGAGACGAGCTACGAGGGCGGGTCAATAAATCCGTGACTTTTTGAATTTCTGACCTCTTTACTGAAACAGCAACACTGCTCCTGTCAACAGGCATCTGTCAGTTGACTCCTGTCAAAATTTAAACTTGCTGCGTCAGTTAGTTTGTGTTTGACAGCTATTTTTATCAGACTACTCACTAATTTGAGGAGAAAATGGAAAAAAGTGAATTTCGTGTGCTTATTAAGCATTATTTCTTGCGAAAAAAAACCATTACCGAGACCAAGGCTAAGCTTGATAAATACTATGGGGACACTGCACCATCGATTTCAATGGTAAAAAAGTGGTTTACTGAATTTCGTTGTGGCCGTACAAGCACTGAAGATGCCGAACGTCCTGGACGCCCAGTTGAGGTCTCTACACCCGAAACAATCGAAAAAATTCACGATATGGTGTTGGCCGACCGAAGATTGAAAGTGCGAGAGATTCTGGAAGCCGTAGGGATCTCGCATGGCTCAGTGGTTTCAATTTTGAATGATCACTTGGGCATGAGAAAGCTTTCCGCAAGATGGGTGCCGCGTTTGCTCACAGTCGACCACAAACGCAAACGCAGTTGCCATGGCAAAAATCCATGAATTGGGCTATGAATTGCTCCCTCATCCACCCTATTCTCCAGATTTGGCTCCGAGCGACTACTTCTTGTTCCCAAACCTGAAGAAATGGCTTGGTGGAAAAAGATTTGACTCCAATGATGAAGTCATCTCGCAAACAAAGGCCTATTTTGAGGACCTCGACAAATCATTTTTTTTGGAAGGGATAAAAAAATTGGAGAAGCGTTGGACAAAGTGTATAGAGCTCAAGGGAGACTACGTTGAAAAATAAAATTATTTTTTTATCAAAAAATCTGTGTTTTAATCCAAAAGTCACGGACTTATTGACCCGCCCTCGTATATAGAGCAATGTCTAGTTTTGGCATCCCTGCCAAACTCGTCCGTCTGTACAGGATGCCGATGGAGAATGCACGCTGATCTCACCGAGACCTTTGGTATCCAGAAAGGATTTAGACAACACGATGCGCTGCTATGCGATTTTTTCAACATCGTACTTGAAAGAATAGTGCAAAACTCACGAGCAAACACAAGAGGCACTTTCTTTCAAAAGTCCGTCCAACTACTCGCATACGCCGACGATATTGACATAATCGGGAGAAAGCAGCGTGATGTCAGTGGCGCTTTCGCGAGTATTGAGACGGAAACGGCGAAAATGGGTTAAGCGGGCAATGAGGGCAAGACCAAGTATATGCTGTCAAGCAAAAAGGACAACCAACACCGACGTCTCAGACAGAACGTCACCCTCGACAGACATAACTTGGAGGTAGTTAAGGACTTTGTCTACCTAGGCTCCGCTATAAATACAGACAACGACACCAGCGCTGAGATCAAGCGAAGAATAACTCTTGCCAACCGCTGTTTCTTTGGGTTAAGAAGGCAATTGAGTAGCAAAGCCCTCTCTCGGACAACAAAAGTCACCCTTTATAAGACTTTAATAATCCCGGTCCTGCTCTATGGCGCAGAGGCATGGACATTATTAAAGACGGATGGGTGTGTTCTTGGTTGCTTCGAGAGAAAAGTTCTTCTGACTGAGGCACAGGTCTACCCCGGACTGTGGCGCCACTTAAAGCATTCTCTGGCAGGAGTTGCGTTTTCAGTAGCGTCTTGTCTATAGCATCCAACATGGTGGTAAAGTAAATCTCGAACTTCCAGATTAACCAATCTAATTTACCAGCCAATGGTTTAATGTCTTTAGCGAATGCTGATTGTACTTTTAGCGATACCTTAGACGAAGGAAAAACTTTTCTTTTTATTTTTAGTACAACACGCAATAGTGAAAAAATGTGTCTGGGCCCATAGCCTATTAAATCCTTTCGGTCCCTGTTGGAGTTGTCCAGAAGCTGTGATGAAAAGACCAACTTTAAGCGACGAACATTTTATTAGAGGAAAAAAATTCATGTGGCAAATAAAAAGTAGCATAAGTTAAGTGATGTTAGTCACTCTTATAAAAAACACTTACATACGTTTTGATCCTGAAAAACTCTCTGGAATCCTGAAGTGACCTGGCCCAAGCAAAACTCAGTAAACTTTGCATTCAGACTGCATTCATCAGTTTTATCTCAGTTTAGCTGTCGCTTAATATGCAAATACTAATATTTCGTAATTTAGTTCGTTGCCATGAGGGTTGCGTGTTTCTCCATTTGTAATAGAAACGCAAGTCAGCGCCGCTTTCTAAATCGGTTTTAAGACCATCTGTGAAGAGCCGACTATATTCTTTTCTTGGCTCAGATTCTTACCGAAACCAATTCTGAGAATAGGGAATGGCATAAGAACAGGATGAGAGTATAGTCGGCTACCGCTTCAAATTTATGATAACAGTCTATGATATAAATACTAAGGTATACTATAGCAACGCTGGTTTTGAGCACCGTCCTTTTTCATTTACTACGAAATTCATACTCCCTTCGCCTATACTCCTGCACGACGTGAATTGCATTGCTCGTGAGAGTTTTTACATTTTAGAGACTAGTTTCGCAAACTTTCCTGTAGGGAGTCAACTCTGGCCTTGCCGAAAACAGCCTTGTTTATTCTATTCAATGCTCCTGTTTGAGCGCCATCTGTTTGTCCTGTGAAATCTTCCTTAAGTTCGTTCTTCGCGAAACGTGTATAAAACTGAATAACTTCAGTTCCCAAGTCCGTCGTTAAGGCTTTCCTAACATCACGTATCATCGCCTTCTATTTTCTGCTGGCACATCAGAGCTTTATCGGAAGCCATTTAAAAACTAGGACCAAACCTGGATACCAACCAAAAAGAAAACCAAAATCGAAGTCATTAGCTTAATTAGAACGATTCAAATTATTTTCTTTTTTACTATGCATTTGGAAAACATTTACCAAAAACACTGTACTCTGCCATTCAATGCAACTGTCAATTCCCATCAATAACATCAATGTTTTCTTGTTTCTTTTAGATGCCCACAAATACTACAACGTCACACTAACAATTGAACCCGAATGGATACGTCGTGGACAAAGTGTACGTCTCTATTGCAACTACGATTTGGGAGGAGATCCACTCTACTCAGTCAAATGGTATCGTGGACATTTGGAATTCTATCGATACTCACCATCGGAGAATCCGCCTGGGAAAATCTTCCTCTTCCCAGACATAAAAGTTGACGTAAGTTTGTCTGTTTTACGATTTTCAACCAAACATTCGACTAACATTCGACTAACATTCGACCCATGCTTACCTTTTGCTGCTGCACCAATTGATCCTTCTAAATGGACACATATTCGTACACTCAAGGTTAATTGCTTCGCTCTCCCACTATCGGATGGTTGTATCCGTTTGTGTGTGCAACCGTAACAAGACTATCCAACACTCAGTCCAATCAATTCACATTCATTTCCTTCTTCATTTTTTTTTTTTATTGGACGTATGTTTGCATGTACTATATGTACAACTGGGTACAGCCCCAGAAGAAAAAGACACCGACGACCAGGAAGCAGTCTAAATGTGGAGCCATGCTCATTTCTTATCTATTCACGTGGCCATTAATCAGGCAACAACGTCCAGAGCTAGCAACCACGTTAAATGTAATTGATTCTCCCACTGAGACAACTTGTGCAAGGATAGTCTTGTTGCAGAATTTTTCGTGGACATCCAGGTTCTGGTTCTTGATCCAGAACATTTCTGGTACTGGCTCTACGAGTACTCGTATATATTCACATTCCCATTCACTATGCTATCCCGTGCAGTTGTGTAAAGGTTCGCAACCGTACAAATACACTATCTGTTTGCAATTATTTCTACGAGCTGTCTAAAGAGTGACAGTCTGTATGTATGTGCATATATATGAAGGTCTGTCCGACAATTTGTTACCCTCATCCACGCTGTGCTCACTTGGGTCCAGTCCGGTTGTGTATGAATAGTATGTCCTTCTTGTCTAATTACATTAGAGCTCCCAGCTGACTGCAACAATTATACTTAGATCCTTGGCCGCACAACATTATCATTGGACGTGGGTGGAGTTCTTTAGAACGTAATCATGGCATAATAGCATTTTTCTGAATGCAATGCAATCTCAAGACTCGTCCTTTTTGTTAAGGGGGTGTCTATCTACCTGCCCGTCCTTAGTGATTCTTCCTTTTGTATTTAATGGCTCATGCAAAGGTCGTAGAAGAAAAAAACATCATTCTTGCTTAAACGAAATAAAATTGAAACATTTAAGAATGTTGGTGGTGTCGGACTTTTGTCCTTTCTCCGTAGAACATTTGGTTACGATGGCTTAACGAACCAGCTACCATTGGAACATTTGCGGTCGTAGAATTGAAATATAAAAATAAACTGTTTCACGCAACACAGTACGTCGGTGAATTAGGACCGATGGCACTCTGACATCAGTGCTTCCCTTCCCCAAGTGTGAGCAATTCATTTCCGCTAAAAAGAAAAACAACCAGGTTCAGGGTGAATGTCTGTAAAAGCACGAATGACAAAGAAATTGAAACCCAACTTCCAGCCCCTCAATTGATGTAATCTAAATTGTATTTTTCCTTTTCTTCTTTTTTTCTCAATTCCAGCTAACTGCCTCAAACGACACTCAGGTTACGTTGCGCAATGTGGGCTTCAAACTTTCTGGGAATTTTTCCTGTGAGGTGACAGCTGATGCACCATCGTTCCATACATCGTTTGCCTGGAATGCTCTAACTGTTGTCGGTAAGTGATGCGTGCATGTATACATAGTCGAAGTGAGATTGTATGTTGCTTTAAGTCCTCTACCTATATCTAAGGGATTGACTGGATGATTATCTTTTTGTTTTGCTGATGTTCTTTTGCCTTGGTTGGTGAATCTCAAAGGAATCATTGATCAGTGTGAAAGGAGAATTGCTTTATGACACCGACAGAATGAGACGACAGGAGCACAGAAGAAATCCTCTGAATTTTCAAACTCTAAATTCATTTTCAATCCCACAAAATAGTTAACAATGGATGTTAAACTACCCAGACTTACTTAAATACAAAATCTCATCTTCCTACGTCAACGTTAACCCGTGCCGTGCCGACAGAACTCTGAAGATTTTGAAAATTGCTGTTTTTAACCCCTTCCGTTATAAAGCTAAATCAATTGAAATATTAAAATTTTTATGAAATATTTATAAAAAGAAGAAAATATTACAGATCAGGCAGGATATTTTCTTTTGAGGGTCTCTTTTTTATAGTCTGGATACAGATTTCTATGCTCCTGAACACAGCGTATGAAAAATTGCTTTTGCTCTTTCTTTGCAGTGATCAAACCATGAACATTTTGCATAAGTTTTACAGCTCTTTCAGCCGTATCATTAACTGCCCTTAAAGAAAGCACTTTCCTTTTCTCCTCTGAATAGAAACGGGTCTCGATTTTTAATCGAGAAAATAAATTTTTGCTCTTAACAGACACAAAATCACTTAATGATTTTCCTGCAACAATAAATAAGGCAGTATTATTAACAATTAATTGAAAACAGTGTAACAAATAGTTGTATTCCTACTTACTATACAAGTAATCAGACATACATATCTTCTTCAGATGGAATGTATCTCTTCCCAGAATCATACAAAATCTCCCTTTGGAAATTCACTACAAACTCCGTGCGGCATCGGATAAAGAATAGTGCCGCAGTGCGTCCCAGCTTGTCGTAAGAGGCGACTAAATGGGACACCAATCATATACAGGCAACTATGACACCAAAAATGAGCCTGTGACACTTTAACACCTTAAAACTTTCCCACAAGTTTGTATACAATCAGTGGGTTCCCACGTCTGGAGACTACCGGTGGGGTAAAAGAAGAGTTAATCAATTCGAAATGAGCATACAAGTGTACACTTCATGGAAATGATCGCAATTTATAGCACTACCAGGCTGGGCAGCGGATCTTCTCAGCAATATTGTTTGCATTTTGAAAATAAGCGACCCCTTAATGAATGTAAAATTCGTCATACACAATGAAACGTGGAACATTGTTAGCGCGTACGCTCCACAAAATGGATGCGATCAATCGGAAAAAGATAAATTTTGGTCAGAGTTCGGTTATTTGCTTAGAAATATACCTATCGGTGAGATGCTCTTCGTAGGCGGAGATTTAAATGGCCACGTCGTAGAAACAAATGTTGATTATGAGGACTGCCACGGCGGTAAAGGCTTTGAAACCAGAAATTCAGCTGGCGAAGACATCCATGTAGCGTATAGAGCTTCCGGCTTACACATCTTGAATACAATTTTCATTAAACATCAACGACATCTTATCACGTATAGCAGCTGAGGCCACGAAACACCGAAAACACGGGCATCGTTTGCAAAGCCAAAAATCCGGTGGTATAATCTATCGAAGGAACGAAGCGCAAGATTTATCGCACTGGCTAAAGAAGTACTTCACAATATAAACGGTATCGCAGACTCACTTAGGCCGCAAGAAATGTGGAACAGCATGCACGAGGAATGCATAACACTCGCAAAGTCCCATCTGGGGACTATATCGAAATACCATCACGTCGGCAAAGAAACATGGTGGTGGAATGACGAAACCAAACGAGCTGTGGCCGACAAGAAGAATGCATTTCAAGCGTGGACAAAATGCGATCGGAACGACGATATCGAAAAAGCTCGACTGGCTCTTGAATACGAGCCTCTTAAAAAGATCGCAAAGAAAGTCCTGGCTCGAATTCGAGCGGCAGAAGCGATAAAACTTGTACCAGGAGTTGGAACAAATATCCTCACGATCGGCGGATAGAAGACAAGCTATCCAAGAAGTTCAAACGTCGTACAGTACTAAAATGCCAAATATTTTTAAGCTCGCTGCACAGAGGAGAAAAAATTCAATGGAAATAACCTCGCCGAAATACATCAAAAACGCAGACGGTCGCTTACTAACAAATGAAAAGGAAATTTGTGACCGGTGGCTTGAATACTGCAAGGAGTTGCTTAACAAACAGTTTCCACGTGATATCGTGCCGACAGCTGGTCTATTCGAGGAGGAAGTTTCGGACTTTTCAATCGAAGAAATAAGTATAGCAATTGGAAAAATGAAGCGGAGGAAAGCGGCGGGACCAGACAGCATTCCATCAGAGTTTTGGTCGAAGATGGAGGGGATCGGCAGCGTTTGGCTATCGAAACTTTTAAATAAATTAAAATGTGGACAACCTATGCCGAATCAGTGGAGAAGTAGCTTCTTGGTTCCATTATACAAAGGAAAAGGCGACACTCGAGAATGCAACAACTACCGTTCAATCAAGCTTATGTCACACACAATGAAAATCGTCGAAAGAGTCTTAAACGAACGTCTTCGGCAAATAATAAAGCTCGATAAAAGCCAGTGTGGATTTGTTGAAGGAAGATCGACGGTGGACGCTATCCAAAGCCTACGAATAATAATGGAAAAGCACCGAGATTCGTCCAAGGATTTACACATGGTATTTATCGACCTCGAGAATGCATTCGATCGAGTGCCTAGGGATCTCATATGGGCCGCGCTGAGGTCTCAAAACGTACCGGAAACGTATGTTAGAATAATACAAGACATGTACGGAAACGTGAAAACTGTGGATAAAAGCTCTGCTGGACTAACGAGAGAATTTCCAGTTAATGTCGGAGTGCATCAAGGAAGCGTACTTAGCCCTTTCCTCTTTAACGTAGTATCCGACTATCTTTTAAAAGACTGCATGCGCGAAGCAAATGTAACGCCAATTCTCTTCGCTGACGACGCAGCTATACTTAGCGATAACGTCGAAGATTTACAGAACGCCTTAGATTCATGGAGAAATGCGCTAGAGAGAAACGGGTTTAAAATAAGTCGTTCAAAGACGGAGCATTTGACGTGCCCATTTGCGCATCCGTTGCGACCTGTTCCGGATATAATGTTAGACGGAATAGTTCTTCCGAAAAGCACTATCTTTAAGTACTTAGGATGAATCGTTAACATGGAAGCGAAATGTGACGACGACGTAAACCACAGAGTGAGTGTGGGGTGGATGAAATGGCGGGAAAATTCGGGAATCTTTTGCGACCGAAAATTTCCACTTAAATTAAAGGGGAAACTCTACACCACGGTTGTTAGACCAGCTCTTATATATGGTTCACAGTGCTGGACAATGTACGAAGCGTTTAAAAACAAAATGACGGCAGCGGAAATGAAAATGTTAAGGATGTCTAGTGGAGTCACTAAACGCGATTGTATTAGATCTACCCATATAAGAGGAAGTCTACATATAAAGAATTCGGTAACCGAACAGCTTGAGGCGAATAGAATAAGTTGGTATTGCCACGTTCAAAGAAGATTTGCGGAAAATCCGGTTAAAAAGGCATTATCAACTACGGTCACTCCAACTGTAAGAAAACGAGGTCGGAAGAAGAATTCCTGGATTTCTCAGATGGCAAATGCGCAACAACGTCTGGGGTTAACCACTGAAGCGATCCAGGACCGAGCATTATGTAGACGCGTTCTGCGGTCTGCGACATTAGCCAACCCCATAAGCGGAGCAGCAGCGATGCAGTAAAAATGGGAAACTCGTTACGCATAAGTTCGTATAACGAGGAAAGGGTTAATAAAAGGATAAGAAGAAGAAGGAAATTCACTACAATGTTCGTTTTGGTTTGTTCATTAACCTTTTCATCAAAGAGTGATACAACGGCAATTTCTAGTGACAAGTACCAACGATATTGACTAAACTTGCTCAGGGCTGCTTTGGAGATCAATTTTTCACAACAGTTTCACATTCCTTAAGCCTTTTTAAAAAGCACAAATCTTGATTTGGTGCCTTCACCGCCAGACTATACCCAAGCCATGGTTTTACATAAAAAAAAAACACAATGAATAAAAAGACGTCTTGAAGTGCTCGCTTATACTTGGTGCTAGTTTTGAACTAGGATTGCAACAAACATACTCGTATCTTTAAAGAGTAAATAGCTGTAGCCATCCACCGCTCCAGGAGGTCTAATTTTAATATTTTTTTTCACTGTCTCGCCTTCTAAGAAAATAATAGATAGTTCAATCAGTTCCCGATAATCGTCACGTCCAATGGTTTTTTGCAGTTCTTGATTAAAAAATGTGTCAACAATCGGATATCAGGGCTACTTGTGCCTTGGTTGATTTTTGTTTCGAACATACATTTCAAAACCAGTTCGTAAACGTGATGACGGCAAGCAAAGAGTAGTAACTCCCTGTCTAGTTTTTGTTCCAAAAGTACAAAAGCTCCTTTCAATAGCCCTCGATTAGACTCAGTTGTGTCACAACACATTATTTGTACTTTGTCATTGAGGGTCCAGTCATAAAGTGCGTTCAACACAGCTTTAGCTTGATCCTGGTCGGAAGAGCTCTCCAGTTTGGGTACAGCCAGAAGTTGTTCCTTTGGCAGGCGTTTTGTTTTGGAACTTCTCCCGTCAAGTCCAGATTATAATTTCCCACCCGAATGAACGGTCACCATTTCAGGCATATTATTCTGAAAATTTGATTTTATATATTCCGTGTCTGTGTGCGAATACAACCATCCCAAATCATCACAGGTAAGATCTAGTGCTTCTACTACAGCCTGAAGTATAAAGACAGAATCCCTTATGCTTAATTGACATCTATCTAAAGCTGCAACTAACTTAGGCGTGATAAAGGTTTTCCTTCCTCTTTTTGTAGTAGTTTCAGAACTTAGCATTTGAGAGGTGGATACCAAGGGTTCCTTTGTTCAGAACTGGTAAGTTGATCGTGATGTCCTTGCGTAGTAACAGATGACGATAAACCTCCGAAACACATTTGCTCACATCTTTTTTTCTCTTCATTTAATTTCCTTTGTCTTGCCCTTTCTTCTTTTTCGGCAAACTTTTTGTCTACTATACACCCACTAAACACCCTGGACGCTCTAATTCTCGTTGTTTTTGTAAAATATCTTATCTTCTTCAATTTTTATCCGTTCCAAAGGATCAGCGTGTTCTTAAAGTCCACGGCGCTTGTAAATAACTTGTAGATAGATAGATAGATATTTATTGAATTGGTAAAGAACATTTTTTGTTTACATTTTGTGTATATAGCACAGCTTGAACAGAGATATGATATTTACATCTTACTACTGGAAAATATTAATAATTAATTTGTGATTGTTGAAAAACAAAAGTTGGTTAATTTGAAGGAAAACAATTAACAAAAATCTTCATCTAAAAAGAGATTAGAACTTAGGTAGTTCATATAAAATTAGGACTTAGTGGGTAATATCACAGTGATGAAAATAGAAAGGAAATATAAATTAACAAATAACAACCTTTGCATTTGTGTAGAAATAAATGAACAATTAAATAAATAAATAAATAAATAAATAAATATTTATACAAATATATATTTGAAAAACAAGATAACCAAAATAACAATTTAACAATACAGTTTCATATCGAAAGTGACTTAATTAAGGGGTTTTCGGAAGAAAGACACTTTTGAAAGAATTTTTTATTGATACTCGTAATTTCAACTTTTCTTGCAACAGGAAGCACTCCGGCTTTTTCATGGAGTTCGAGGGTGGAATAAAACCATGGAAGATTTAGCATCATTTTCAGAATTTTATTTTGTGCAATTTGTAGTTTCTTTATATGCATTTGAGCACAATTAGCCCACACAGGTGACGCGTACAAAATCATAGCTTGAAATACCACTTTGAATATGATAATTTTGTTTTCGTTACTAAGTAATGATTTCCGATTTATCAGAGGGTATAGCATTTTGATGGCAATGTTTATTTTATTACTTATGTTAGCGGTATAGATTTTAAATGTTAATGTTTTATCTAAGCTAACTCCAAGATACTTAACTGTATCGACCCAATTGATTTCTGTATTATCAAGCACTAGATTTTTGCTAGGTAAAAAACAATTCTTTCTTTTTCTCGTAAAAAAGATAGATTAAGTTTTGTCAGCATTAATTTTGACTTTCCAGTGCTTGTAGTACTCAAATATAATACCAAGCGCTCTTTGCAGATTTATCTCTATGACCCCGCCTAATTCTTACTTATTTACTTTAGGTGGCGCTACAGTCCGGGGTGGACCTGGGCCTCAGTCAACAAGCTTCTCCAGCCAGCTCGATCTCTGTCTAGCTGCCTCCAGTTTCCGTCTCAAAACTCGCGAAAGCGCCACTGACATCACGCTGCTTTCTTCCGATTATGTCAATATCGTCGGCGTATGCGAGTAGTTGGACGGACTTTTGAAAGATAGTGCCTCTTGTGTTTGCTCATGAGTTTTGCACTATTCTTTCAAGTACGATGTTGAAAAAATTGCATAACAGCGCATCGCCTTGTCTAAATCCTTTGTGGACATCAAAGGTCTCGGTGAGATCTTTACCGACCTTGATGGGGCAGCGTGCATTCTCCATCGTCATCCTGCAAAGACGGACGAGTTTGGCAGGGATGCCAAAACTAGACATTGCTCTATATAGCTCGTCTCTATAGATGCTGTCATACGCGGCCTTAAAATCGATGAATAGGTGGTGGGTATCGATCTGAAGCTCATGGGTCTTCTCCAAGATCTGCCGTAGTGTGAATATCTGGTCGTTGGTGGACTTTCCTGGCCTGATGCCACACTGATATGGACCTATCGGGTTGTTTACGATGAGATCTTATATGCGATGTTAAGGAGACTGATGCCTCTGTAGTTGGCGCAGTTCAGAGGGTATCCTTTCTTGAGAATTGGAAAACAATGCTGAGGTTCCATTCACCGGGCATACTTTCGTCCGACCATATTTTAGAGATGAGTTGGTGTATGCTCCTTACCAAGTCATCGCCTGCCGCTTTGAAGAGCTCGGCAGTCGGGCCATCCGCTCCAGCAGCTTTGTTGGACTTAAGCTTCGATATAGCTATCTTCACTTCATCCAGGTCGGGTGGAAGGAATTGTTGATTCTGCCTGACAGCGGTATTTGGTCTGTCATCGCCGATATACAGTCTGCAGAAATGATCTTTCCAAATCCTCAGCATCGACTGCGATTCTACTACGATGTTCCCTTGTTCATCTCTACAGGCTTCGGTTCGGGGTTTGTTTCCGCGGCATGTTATTTTTACCTTTCGGTAAGACTTCCGAACCTCATTCCTGGAGTAGCATCTCTCAATTTCCTCGATCGCGCGCTTCTCATGCTCTTTCTTCTTCCTCCTGAGAAGCCGGTGTTCGTCTCTCCTCTTCCGCTCATAGAGCTCATGAGCAGCTCTGGTATTTCTAAGCAGCGCCGCGTTATATGCATCTTGCTTAGCTGCATGTGCTTGCCGGCATTCATCATCGAACCAGGGGTTTCGTTGTGGTGGACGAGTGAAACCCAGCACATCAGAAGCGGCATCTCTGATGGCGTTTTGGCAGTGTTTCCAATGGTATTCGATGCTTGATGCTGGCGGCATTGGACCTCTTAAGAGATTAAGAGACACTCGATCGGAAAAGGACTTGGCGATCTCTTGCGATTGTAGCCGTCTGACGTCGAATTTTCTCACAGCATTCACAGTTTGTCTTGGCGTAGTTTGGGATATCCGCAACCGTACCTTGGCTACAACAAGGTAATGGTCCGAGTCGATGTTGGCTCCTCGGAACGTACGGACATCCATAATGCTGGAGGAGTGTCTTGCGTCGATCGCAATGTGATCAATCTGGTTGACTGTTGATTGATCAGGAGTTCTCCAAGTCCCCATGTGTATGTCGAGATGTGGGAACCGCGTGCTAGCCATGACAATGTTTCGCCCCGCCGCAAAGTCGATTAGCCTGAATCCGTTATCGGAGGTGGTGTTGTGCAGGCTATATTTTCCGATTGTTCCACCAAAGATACCTTCTCTTCCTAGCTTTGCATTAAAATCACCGAGGACAATTTTAATGTCATAGCTAGGGCATTGCTCGTAGGTCTTGTTGAGGAGCTCGTAGAAGACATCCTTGGAGTCGTCATCTTTCTCCTCTGTGGGGGCATGCGCGCATATAAGGCTTATGTTGGCGAATTTAGCCTTGATGCGGATTGCTACGAGGCGCTCGCTCACATGCCGGAAGCTGAGGACTTCTCGTCTTAGTCTGCCTCCGACAACAAATCCGCATCCAAATAAGCGCTGCTTTTGCCGTCGATAGCAATTGCCGTAGTAGATGTCGCAGTTTTTCATCTTCTTTTTGTCCGGCCCATCCCATCGCATTTCTTGGATGGTGGTTATGTTTGCTTTGCAGCAGTCTAGGGCCTCCGCTAGTTGCTCGGCTGCACGTGGTCTATTAAGGGATCTAACATTCCGCGTGCATATCCGAAGCTCATCGTCCTTAAATCTCCCTTTGAGTGGGTTGTCAACAGTAGATCCGTCCATATCAGAGGCTTGTTGATGCTTCGTAACTTAATCTTTTTTTAAATGGCCGGGCAGTTACCCCGGCGGCACAACCCCCAACCTGGAGGACCAGTTCCATTTTTAATGCCCCTAGGACGAGGGGTCGGTTACGACGAAGCCAGTTACCCGTTCCGGGATGAGAGCGCTGCCGTTGGCCCTTATAGGGCTCTTCCGCCACCATCTCTTTTCCAAGACCGTGACTAAGTCCTGGAAATCCTTTCCGGCCTGAGCTCCAAATATGTCGGAGTAGCCCGGATAAGGTCTTGTTTTGTTTTTCCGACACTAATCCTGGTTAATGGCGCAGGAAACTCGCCATTTGCCCCCTTCACTTCGCAACCTCTATTTGAGATTCGCAGATGGCGCCACGGGGAGGCGTGAAGTAGGACTTATTAGCAGAGCTGCAAGATGTTCGGCTGCAGAGGCTTATTCTCGTCATTTAAGGAACCAGCACCTGTCGGAAGATGCTACTTCTACGAGGCCTTATACTAATCGTTGCCATCCGTGGCTCCTAATTCATGTGAGGAAAATATGGCTATATCATCGGCATACATGGCATATTTACATGCGGGCAGATCTGGGAAATCGGCTGTGAAAATATTATATAATAAAGGAGCAAGTACTGATCCTTATGGGACGCCTGCTGGTACCGTTCTTCTTGAAGAAAAAATATTTTCTGTATGTACCATAAAATACCTATTTATTAGGAAACTTTGAATTAGTTTGATCAGATATGGGGGACATTTTAATCTTATTTATTTATATATGAACCCATCGTGCCACACTGAATCGAAGGCTTTCTCGATATCAAGAAGTACTAGTCCTGTGGATTGCTTAGAAGATAAATTGCTTTAAATATGGTTGCAAATTCTAAGCACTTGATGAGATGTGCTGTGATTTCTCCTGAAACCAAACTGTTCCAATGGTAAAATATCATGCCTGAAGAGGAAATCTAGTATTTTTGTTTTTATGACTTTTTCAAGTAGTTTACTGCAACTACTAAGTAGGCTTATTCGTCTATAGATTTTAGCATTATTTGGACTTTGTCCTACTTTTAATATTGGAATAATTTCAGCGACTTTCCAATCGTCAGGAAAGTATTGTAAATTTAAGCAAGCATTAATGATGTATGTTAAATGTTTAAAACCGTTTTTGGGTTATTGCTTAAGTATTTGATTATTTATCTTATCAATTCCTGGTGATTTATTAATGTGCAAATCAGCTATACAAGATTCGAGATCCTCATATGTGATTAGTTTATCAATGGGAGTGCTCACACTACTTCTGTTGAATTCACTTATTGTGTCTTCAACTGTTGCATCAAATCGTGAAGTGAGTGTTACTGATGCGCTGTGGTTAATTAAGAAAGTATCGGTCAAGAGTTCAGATTTACTTTCAGGGGTAAAGCAGATTTGACCCTCATATTCTAAAAGTGGAATTTGTCTATTTTTCTTTTTAAGAATTTTGACAATGTTCCAGTAAGGCTTGGACCCTTTATCGAGGAGGCTAAGCTTTTCGTTCCATGCATTGTTTCGAAATTTTTTTATTTTATCTGAGATCAATCTATTTAAAAATTTCATCTGGTTATATATGATTTGGATACGATAACGTTGCCATTGCCTTCTTAAACTATTTCGAACTTTTATAATATTGAGGATATAGTGCTGGAGTAAAATCGATCTTCTGTTAAGATTTTTTAGGGGAACTGATGCACTTACACTTTCCAAGATATTTGAAGTGAGTAATTGTAGGTGATTGTCGATTTGTTCGTGGTTTACACACTCTAGTGGATTAACTATGTAATTTTCTAGCCTTGAGTTAAGATGTTGCCTAAAGTGTTCCCAGTTGGCCTTCTTAAAATCTTAATATTGCACGTTATTTAAACTGGCTCTAAAACTAATATCACAGTAAACAGGAAGGTGGTTTGAACTGAGCGCATTAATTGCTACAGGTTGGGTAATAAGATTTAAGACATTAGTAAAAAACAAGTCTAGTGTCGACGGAGAGGACCTCACAGATTCAGGAATGAATGTCGGGCTGTTGGGATATAAAATATTAATTGGGTATCTCATTTGGATATCTGAAAGAATATTTCCCCAGGAGTTTGCCCTCTGGCATCCCCATCCACGATGTCTGCAGTTTAAATCTCCACCTACAAGAATTGGTTCGTTACAGTTAAGTATCTTTCTTAGATCCTGTTTGAACAAATTTGCTTCATGTTTATTCGAATTTCCACCAGGAAAATAAACTGAAAATAGTTTTAAGCTAAAAGAGTCTTCCAACAAGATTTCAACACCAATTGCCTCAATAACTTTAGTAGTAATTACTGGCAACAAAGTGTGTTTGATGTTTTTCTTAATAACAATGGCAACGCCGCCACCTGTTCTATTTACTCTATCAAACCTATAACAAAAAAAGTTGGAATCGGAGAATCGGACTTCATTACTGAGCCACGTTTCACATACAAGAGCTACATCAACATTCTGTAGACGAGGACTTCTTTTGTGTGGGTATTGGTGCCTGAATCACCTGATCTTCAGTTAAAGATTACCATCGTGACGAGATTAGCTCTTTCACTAGCAGTTAATTTAACTTAGCGAATGTTAAAAAAAAAGTACTGAAAGAACTTGACGATTAGATGGTAACTTAGCGCCTGTTAGTTGATAATTTACATCACCAACTAAGGAAACACATTTTTTATTGCTTCTTAATTTAAATGTAAAACATTACGTGCTAATCGCGAGAATAATTCAGGACAAATGACAAATGCCGTGTATACGCACCGTGCAACATGTACTATATGAACATGATTCGATGCAAGTCGGCACGGGTTATCGTACTCCAAATAAGGAAACAATTTATTTCCGAGTGTTTTTTGAGGCAAATGAACAATACTAAGAACTATGCGTTAGAAATTTAAAACTTTGAAAAATAAGGGACACCGTAATGTACAGTCATCCAAATAGTCCGTGAAAAACCGACAGTAAGGTACGTTTTAATGTGGTTCCTTCATTCAACTGGGGCCAAGACTTCCAGGCCCACTCAATCAAAATTTAAGATGGAATATCTCAGTTTTAACATAACTAGGCTGCCAAACTGGAGCGACCTGCCGAGCTATTTGAGACAGGGGGGAGGAGAATGTATAACAACAAACTCTTTGAGCTGGCGCTTTAGATGTCGAGAACATGTAAAGACAAGCAATATTAACGCTAGGGCGCGAGACGTCTTCGATTTCAACGCGGAGTATCAGCGCAGTAGGCGGCCCGCCCAAGTGGAGAGGGATCTCAACAGTTTTGGAGTGCTTTTTACAATACAATGTACTCTAGTTCACTCCGACCTTTAGTGCTATCTAAGTAAGTCAGATTTGATGTGAATAAGCGTTCTTTCATTCGTACAAATTCATATTTCTTGAGTTGAGCTTAAGTTCGTTGAATACTAACAAAAGGAGGTCTGGGTTCAATTTACAAGTAAACAACCGAAAACAGAAAAAAATATTCTTTTGCGTCAGTAACAACTAATCGATTGTGAAATTTCTTTGGCTCTTAACCAACTTTTTGTTACGAGAGCTAAACAATAGGTACGTTATGGAGCTTATCGAAAGTCTCCATGTCTATGTTCTGACATGAAATATGGAACCAGATGCGAGGTCTCGACCTTGTTGAATAGAAGGGATCCGCTGCAATTGTACTTCCTTAATTTAGGATAAAGCAGAAGCTAGCAGCTCAGAAGTTGAATGGTCCTCTCATCTACTGTTTGAAATCAGATTTCCCAGAGATCACCTGCAAAAAGACTGATTTTTGACTGATCTAAACAAGCAAGAATACAGCAAGCCTATTCGGATTTCGAATAGTGCCTTTATAAGCAAGATCAAAATTGTCGGTGAGACCAGTCACAGTCCTCAACCGTACTGAATCACTCCAAAAATCTGTTGGCCCAAACATTGATTCAAAAGCGGAGAATCTCCCCCACCAGGCTTGTGATTCATTTTCCAGGTGGTCTAATTAGAACCAGCCGAAAACTAGCTCCTTTTAACAAAACTCCTAGTGAGCTGGTTAACTTAGCAAGCCGTTGCTAATGTATCTCATCAGTTGTGGTGATTGATGAGGCCAATTAACATGCTGTTGCTTCTTTCGGAGGTTTTAAGTTGCCTCGCACCGATGGCATATAGCCATTTATTCTACACAAAGGTGTAAACCAGCTGATTGTGACGAACATCTTCACTGAAAGCCTGGCACTGGCATACATACCGAAACTCTGGAGAACTATGAGAGCAGCACTAGATCGGAAGAAGAACGGAAGAAATCACTAAAAGCTCCCCAAGAGCTTCAGACCTATTAGTTTGACTTCCTTTCTTCATCAACATATCGCAGACGACTTACGCGTACTGCTGATATAAGCAGTATTGGTGAAGAGGACCCTAATTACTGCAGCGAAAAATCAATTGCGGGAAGGGACGGGCGCTGGCGCAAGACTGCTTCCTGTCTCTGCTTGTAGTTTAATTTTGGTCGTTCGATTCCAGTTAAGTCTTCAAAAGAGGTTCACGGAATACTGTGATGATTCTTTAAATTGAGAAACGTTTAAAGACCAGTTTCTATCACTTGATTAGGGTACAATCAACCACTAGGCTTATCCGCTCTATCTGCCTCAGTCAACAAATTTTGACTCTTTCAGCTAAGTCCATGTTCGATGTATTGCCTTGCGATGCCCGCGTACATCATTGGGCGTACCCTCGCTTTCTGTACCCTTTGCGTTTCGTCCTCGTATCGCTACGTGACTAAGGTTATCTCGGGGTACCTCAGCCTCGTTCCATGGTCCTTCCCTGTGGCATCTAGGGATCAACCCTTAGATCCAAGATGAGACCTTTCTCCGGATGGTGAAAGCTCCGGCGTATTTTGCGGCTAGTTGTGCTGCGTAGTAGTTCGTCGCGTCGCCACACAATCTCGTTTGGAAGGTATTGAACGTCGCGTTGTCTGAGGTTGTATGGCTTAGAAGCCTTCATAGTCGCCGTCGCCAGCTTCCTTCTTATGTCTTCCTCAAGCTTTTTAAATCGTATCCCTACCCCTATTAGATGAACCTTATTCAATATCTTTTGACAGCATTTCCCTATCTCATAAACTCTCGCCATTTTCTGGCCGAGCTGGGTCCCTACTCTTGATCTCCGTGATCATGTCCTGTGCGAAGTTAGCATAGTAAGGGGAGATACCTAAAGAATCGTATTGGGTTGGGAGGTGCGGATACAACGGGCAACCTTCTCCAACTGAGAGTCCCAAGCCCTGTAGTACTCCGACACATAAGCTCTGAGGGTATACATGATAATTTGGTTTACCCGCTTAGCTGGATAAGCTTGCGAATGGTAATGTACAGTAACATTCAGACCCGGTCCAAATGAGTCGCAGAGGTTTATCAGTTCCTTACTTCTTCCATGATCATCCGCTATAGCTACCAAAGTAAGGAAAGTATGCCAAAACTTAGCTTGGCTACGTACAATTTTTTCGATGTACGTTTTCGAAGGGCATCGAAAGGTTGACAAAAAAAAGTAGGCGTGTGCCGATAGGAAATTTGCAATCGAGTTAGAGTAATATAACGACAAAATAACTTGTAATTTTAAACCTGCCTCCAAACTAAAAAGTTTATGCAGTTCTACAAACGTACGAGGTAGGAAGTCGCATTTATGAAAATGTTTGGCTCTACCTTGCCTTTTTGCACGACAAACGCAACTCTGTTTGGATTGATTTCATAACCAATACCAATATTATGGTTTTGATTCAACGAGAAGAACTTCCAATAAAGTTAGAGGAATTGATGCAAATTTTCGTTCGTTACCATGAGAGCTTCGACATCTCTTCCGACGAAGTTCAAAAAGATCTTTTCACGCTGTCTTCGCATGCCAATTCTAAACGTCTTTCCCACTTACAAGGAACCCGTTCAAATTTTAAAAACTACTGCAGTTCCAAACAAACTGAATTCGGTATCCTCCAGTCCAAAATGCCTGTCCATTTACTACCAAAACGTAAGAGTTCTGCGCTCTAAAATCTCAGCAGTATATCTCAATTCCCAAAAGCTTCCCTATGACCTAATTGTTCTTACTGAAACAAATTTTTTTTCTAATATTAAAAATCATGAGCTGTTTGCCCAATGGGTTCCATTTTCCTTCCGAAAAGACTGCATGTCCGCTCCTCCTTGGTATAACAAGGAGTTGCGCTCTCTCCGCTGTAACAGAAACAAGCTGTGGCACAAATTCTTAAGAACACGATCTGATTCCGACTACACTAACTATCGATTTGTATACAATCGTTTTTCAGGACTTTTTGAGTCTCTTTACCTTGAGTACCTTTACCGCATGCAATTAACTTAGCCTCGGATCCCAAACGCTTCTACCAGTTTGTTAATACCAAAAACAAGTCAGACGGCTACCCATCTACTCTTAGTGAATCTTCTGCCGACTCAAAAGCCATTGCTAATTCCTTTGCCTGTTATTTTCACAAATCCTTTTGTAAGCAAACACCCGAACCCGATCGTAGTTACTTTAGCTATATAAGAAACTGTCCAGAGACGTCATCCATTTCGCTAAATGTAACAACATCTTTGGTTTCTGAAAACATTACCAAACTTAAAGATGATTTTTCGTCCGGCCCTGATGGACTTCCTGCTATAGTAATAAAAAAGTGTTTTGGCCCTCTCGGTCCTCCACTCGCTGCCCTATTTAACTTATCTGTTTCAACAGGTACTTTTGCTTTACTATGGAAGGAATCTAATATCATCCCAGTTCTTAAAAAAAGAAGCAATGCCGAAGTCGATAATTATAGGCCCATAGCAAAACTCTCTTCAATACCCAAACTGTTCGAAAGCATAATCTATCAACAATTGCTTCCGTACTGTAGGCCTTCTATCTGCCCAAACCAGCACGGCTTTATGAAAGGTAAATCCACCACCACTAACGTAACAGAGTTCGTATCTAGGACGCTTTGTGCTTTAGAAGATGGTGATGAAGTCGATTCAATTTCCACAGATTTCCGCAAGGCTTTCGTAAAATTTCCCATCAACTTATCATTTTCAAACTATTGGGTCTATAACTTAAGCGGTTTGCTAACCTGTATTATTTCATTGTTATTATTCCATTGGAACATGCGTTGGAAAGCTACTGTCATTGTACGTCATTTCAGTATATGTCATTCATTTGAAGCGTAAACAACAATAATTTTTTTTCACTCAAATATGTCGAACTGGCGATGGCGATGACGCGATAATTAGCTCATTGGACTATCACGCAGACACGCAGACAATCTGGGTTCGATTCCTGGCTGGGTCATCAACAATTTTTCAAATCGCCATCACCCTTTCGGCGGGCAATGGCAAACTTCCGAAAGTAAAATTGCCTACGAAAAAGCTTCTAAGGAGAGCCGACTCGGCGATAAACCGTAGGCCCTGCTCAGATGTGACAAAAATGAAAACATGAGCAACACAAATGAGTGTCGAGAAGCTAGGCCATGGCCCATACCAGGCTGCCAGCGCCAGTGTTTTTTTTTTTTATTATGTCGAACATTGTGCCTGAAAAAGTGTTTTTGCGGGGAGTTCTTCTTCATTGTTCTTCTTCATGAAGAAAACTGCTGCTAAAAGTCATCGTATTTTGGTGGAAGTTTATGGTGAACATGCGCTAGCTGAGCGAACGTGTCAAAAGTGGTTTGCACGGCTTAGAAGACGATGAACGTCCTGGGCAGCCAAATAAGTTTGAAGATGAAGAACTGGAAGCATTACTCTATGAAGATTGTTGCCAAACACAAAAAGAGCTCGCAGAATCTTTGGGTGTCACTCAAGCAGCCATTTCAAAACGTTTAAAAGCAGCTGGATATATTCAAAAGCAAGAAAATTGGGTTCCACATGAACTCAAGCTGAGAGACGTCGAAAGTCGGTTTTGCATGTCCGAAATGCTGCTGGAACGCCACAAAAGGAAGTCATTTTTGCATCGGATTGTTACTGGGCATGAAAAATGGATCCATTACCGAGTATCCATGGCGCGAAGGTAATGCTTTGTATTTGGTGGGATCAGATGGATGTGCTGTATTATGAGCTACTAAAACCGGGTGAAATCATCAATGGACAACGCTATCGAACACAATTAATCCGTTTGAAGAGAGCAGTAGCCGAAAAACGCCCGGAATATGTGACCAGACACGAGGCAATAATTTTCCATCATGGCAACGCTCGGCCCCCACGTTGCTATTCCGGTTAAGAACTATTTGGAAAACAGTGGATGGGAAGTCTTACCCCACCCGCCTTATAGCCCAGACCTTGCCCCTTCTGACTACCATTTGTTCCGGTCGATGCAGAACGCCCTCACTGAAATACGGTTCACATCAGAGCAGAATATCAAAAATAGGCTTGATTCATTTTTGGCTGCCAGGCCGGCGCAGTTCTTTTGGAATGGGATCCACAAATTGCCAGAAAGATTTGAATAATACTATTGTACATATTTTTCTTAAATAAACGTTCAAATTTTGAAAAAAAAACCGCACGAATTAAGTTATATACCAAATATTTGTCTTACAAGGAGTGTCCCATAATTCACGCAAAATTTGAACTTTGCGCCATTTGATAGTACAGTGATGATAATGGACAAAAAGATAAGAATGTAACTGCTGACATTTCGGGGTTAGTAAAAATAGAGCGCTATACGAAAGAACAACGCATTTTCATTGTTGAGCAATATTTTAAAAATAGTGAAGGTTTGTCAGCTACAGTCGAACAAAATCATCATCAGTGATGAAGCTCATTTTCATCTTGATGGCTTCGTTTATCGTCAAAATTGTCGCATTTGGGGTTCAGAAAACCCACGAGTAATTGCTGAGAAACAAATGCATCCATAACGCGTGACTGTTTGGTGCGGATTTTGAGCTGGAGACATTATCGGACCATTCTTCTTCGAGAATGCGGCTGGTCAGGCAGTAACAATTAATGGTGTTCGTCATCGTGACATAATAACCCAGTTTTTAGTGCCTTATTTACAAAAATTGTGTCTGAAATTGGCCAGGGTGTAGGCGCTTTACAGTAAGGTCAGTTAGGGTAAATGGACCAGCGCACACTAGACTATTTTTACCCCGGGATACAACGTTGTACAACCTTGCCACGTGTACACTGTTGAGTGACAAAAACGTGGGTTGCCACATGTCCATCTGCTGGTATGGTTAGTGAACAAAATTAGGCCGGATCAAACTAGGGACTCCAGTTGAAGGTTTCCCTGGAGTTAAAAGAGAACTGTTGCTCTTAGGAGGGTCTTTGTAGTTCATCCCAACAACAGTGAATGTTTTCACTTGAGAATGCTACTTTACATTGTAAAGGGCCCATCATACAAGGAGTAACTAATAATAACTATAAAGCAGCATGCGAAGCGATGGGACTCTTGGAAGACGACTCCCTATGTGACAACACAATAAGGGAAGCTACTATTTTCAGTTCATCGAGGTCATTAAGGTATTTATTTGTCATTATTACAGCGTTTTGTCAAGTGACCGATATTGTATATCCCTGAAACAAGTATGAGATAAATATGGCCGAAGATATACTGAATCGACGACGGCGAGAGTTAATGTCAGATTATGTCCAATATGATCAACATATTTTAGATGAAGCGTTGTATAAGGCAGTAGAAGAACTTTAGGGTAAATCTATTTCGTATTTTGGATTGCTGATGACTACAAATATACGCAAGATCTACTGGCAAAATTGCATTGCTGGAGCATCATCCGGAATTGCAGCTACAATTGCTACTGAGGACACTAGTACTGTTTGTAGCATTTCGAAACAAAGTAATACTGGATACTTACCAGTGGTAATAAGAGGGACAAGTGCTGACGAAATCAATTCAATGATTGAAAAGATCTTTCCTCTGAACTCAAAACAAGTATGAAAATGTTGTTGTCAACACACGAAAACCGGCATTTTTCAGAGCTGTTACTCAAAATAGGAAATGAACACATGTCGCAAAAAAATGGCAGAAATAATCTAGATCAAAACCTTTGCATTGTTATCTAGATATGAATAATATAAGTTCTAAGACTATAACTTGGTTCAAGGAGGTATCTATTTTGCTACCTTCTAACAAACAAGAAGATAAAGTGAACGACTTGATTATCTCTAAAATTAATATACAGGCGCTAGCATACAGCTCTGTAGACACCGTGCTGGACCATGAAGAGGCTACACATTTCCCAAAAGAATTTCTCAATTGCTTGCAGCCTTCTGGATTGCCCCCATATAAATTGGTCTTAAAAGAAGGGTGCTCTGTTCCTTCATTGCGAAACCTTTATCCACCCAAATTGTGCAATGGTACACGCTTAAAAACTTTTACTATAGAGTGCAAAATTCCGACCGGATGTGGAACTGGAGAAACCGTGCTTATTCCCCGGATTCGACTGATACGAACGGATCTTCCATTCCAATACAGTGTCCAAAACAATTGTCATTATCAATAACAATTAACAAAATACAAGGTCTGACATTCAACGTTGAGGGCTTAGACCTAAGCGTTAAGCGCCTTTCCCATGGACAGCTATACGTAGCTCTTTCGCGCGTCACTTCCAAACAAAATTTGTTTGTAACCAAAAGCCAGCCGCAAACATTTTTTATAAAGAAATTCTATAATCTAAGGCAGTACTTCACATTCTTCACGTCTTTTGCATTCTAAATTGCAACCGTGCGAAGACGGGGCGGGTCTCTAGTATCATTATAAGTCTGGTGAGGGCATATTTCAGGAAACAACCGAATCATACAATAGAATTGGTCATAGATCCAGAAGAATACCAGCTTCTGTAACGAGGCCCATGTCTTGTCAAGTACCCATGTCTTATGAAAGCCAACAGCCTCTTAGATGTTTTTGACGCGATGCCTAATCAAGCTTACAGTTATGAGTAGATCAACTGAAAGTCTATTTATGCAGAAATCGTCGAAAAGAAAGAAATATGCCTAAGAGGACTGAAGCTCTTAGGAAGTTAGTAGATATCTTTGCCGATTTTCGGGTGTAGGCCAGCAGCAAGAATGCTCCTCAGAGGTATCTTAGTTTGTATTAGGTGCCTCTCTAGGTTTCTTGCATTAGGAGTATGCATAATGAACGGTTTCCGTTCTGGGAATTAAAGTTGATGATGCAACCATTTGCATATTTTAGACGTCTCGTCCAAAATTTTGGATTGTGCACCCTAGTCGGGTCATTAGCTACCGAGGCAACAACTTTAATTCCCGACTTTCGACTTAAAGACCCCAGCCCAGTAGTTCCGAATTGGTGAAGTTCACTCACTTGACTTGCATATTTCATGGTCCTGTTTCGATTCTATGAGTATTTCTAAGAATTGACAAAACTTTCCAAGTGAGTGTTCAATGGTTCGGATAATCTCATAAAATCCAGACACCGTCCTTCCTATCCCAAAAGATTTGATACTCACCTCTGATACTTTGTTAAGTGTGTTTCTATTGAAAAGCATTCTCGAATATCCTGATTCATCTCCAAATAGATTGAGTGATTTTCAATTCCGTTCAGATTTCAAAACGGAACTTGTCACTAAGCACACCAAAATCCTCTCCACAGAGCTTTTAGATGTGCACACTAATCGTATTGTACTTTTCTTGTGGTGAGAGAAGAGTTGAAGTTCGAGTGTGTGTATACTTCCAACACCGATATCCTGCGTGTGTGCCGAAATGATATCGTATTTACCCACCAGTTCACCCCTTAAAAACGTTATTTTCCGCAAACATACTCGTACAGCATTGCGCCCTTACTCAACCCTTTTTTTGACGTTGTCATATGCATGTACGGATATAAGGCTCCCGACTTGTTACTGTAACACAAACGGATGCTTGACAATGCGCGCTTAGGAATTGCAAATAACACCGGAGCGGCGAAACAGTGCCGGTGTTATGCCATAAAAGCGATAACACAGTCGAGGGAATTGTATTCAACCACGTTTGTGACAAGGTCGTTGAATGGGGCGAGTAGGGCATGATTGGGCGCCGCTGGTGGGTTTTAAGTGTGGGGTTGATTTGAAAATTTGTGCTCGCTCTCATATTGAATTTCCCTAAAAGCAATACTCAGCGACAAAAGGCAGCAACTAAATCGTTTTATGGTGCGAGACCACAACCATTTTGTCTGGAGTCGTCGTAAACAAATGCCATGGTGGCAGGGTGTGTTGGATGGGAAACGAAGGGGCGGTATGTGGGATAATGCTCGTATTATTGTCATCACCGTCACCGTCAATTATGGCGGTTGCTGTGATGTGGGCGGAATATGGTTTGCAACCGACGATACACTGGTGGTATGTAGCATGTTTTTGTTTTGGATTAGTCTCATGTAACAGGTACATTGTTTTCTCCTTCTTGTATGATTCGTATGTGACACACTGTATGATGTTGTTTTTGTTTTTGATTAATTAATTGTCCCTGTGGAGAGGTCCCATAAGCAGATGAATGTAATTCATGCCCGAGCAGTTACTGATAGAATTATGCGTGAGTAATTGAAAGATTAATTCATTTGACGTGTTTTGCCAAATTGAATTTATCTGACTTGTTCCACTACAGAGAGCTTTGAAATACGGTTCGTGGCTTTGTTTTGAATATTTTTTTTTATTAATTTGTCATGCCGATGGATGTTGTAGATCGAATTGTAGCCAACAAAATATTGGATTCTGTACATCAGGGCGACCATCAGAGTAGGTCACTATAGTTTATTTTCAATGACCAATTAATTCACTAGATCCGCATGAGAGAGGTGAAAAGGAGTAACATCCAACAAAGGTCCTTTGAAATGGCTTTCGGTTTATTTTTAGAACACCGTCAAAGGAGTGAAAATCAGATTAATATTTGACACGATAGGATACGCAGGTATATTAGACTCGACACATCACTTACGATTGTAAGAGTAATATCGTATGTACATGGCTCGGTGATAAAGCCATGTTAAAGTCACCCTCACCCAAAGTGAGATCTTCCTCTACTGCGTTGTCCCACCGGCTTGGATTCGAATACTTTGCGTCACGGAGCATATGCTTCCATTCGCTTCACATCTATGTCCTAGCTATCTCAGGTGATTGATGCCCAGTTTTCTAATTAGGTCGATGTCGCTTTACAGCTCGTGTTATTCATCGCTGAATCTTTTTCTTCAAAGCTTGTTATCACAAATGGGACAGAATACTACTCGAACGATTTTACTCCATTCGATTGCAAGTCCATGCTTCAGCATCATAAAGCAATATTCAAGGAATGTTCAAGGAATTATAAAAACTCTCCTAAGTTGTTTGGAATAGTGTCTTACTACTCACTTACCATCTTAAGCCACAGACAGAGCAATTGGCAATGCGATTCTTCGTGTTATTTTTACTGCGCAGTTATTGGCAAAACTTGTAGTAGGTCAAATGTAGGCAAAGTCCCTACAACTTTCAAGATATATTCTCAGAAGACCAAGAATTAAGAGTGCCTATATGACTACCGGGGTTATGTCTTTCAATCAGAGGTTCTGGCTGTCCAGGACACAGCGGTATGGAGGGAAATAAACATGTGGATGAGCAGTAGGCAGAGGAGGGCTACTCGATGATAGTGAGGTTTCCACCCCACTGCATTGTAAGGGGCACTATCGATGAAACAACTATAAAGCTAATCTAAGGTGGTCGAGTCTTGAAGAACATAGGATATCCAAGCTCTATGGCCACTTCTTGACGGGAAAAGATTTAGCGAACCAATATAATTAAACAGGGATAAGCGTAGGACAAGCATCGGAGTCCCGAGAGGACTGAAACACGCAGAGCGACTCAAATTTGCAGGTTCTGCGGTAATCTGCAAGCGGTTGAAGACATAACTAACATATGTGAGGCCATACCGCGTAGTAGAAACAAATTCCTAGACTTTCTTGGCTTTCGCAAAGGAATCTGACGTTTTACCAGGGCGATTGATAAGGTTTTTGATCTCCGAAGATAAATTCAACTAGTTCCACAGGGATCGCGATGGGCCCGTTTTGGTGCCTAGCATTTGTGTGTTGACACATCCCTGTTTTCACCTTACCTAACCTAACCTAACAATTTAAACCACTTTCTTGACTTCTACACTGAATTGATCCAATAATGCCATATAATATTTGCTATTGGTAGTTGTACGAGTATCCTTCTCAAGATAGTCAATAGACAAAATACGGATGTAATAACTTTACCTGACGACTTTTACGTGTTTTGCTGTTTTGGATGGCTTCCACCCAGCTGTGTATAGCTCAGTGCAGCAGTGAATCCATATTTCATCCATTTTGATCTACCGATATAATAATTCCACCCACTTTGGAAGCAACTTACGCATGCTCTTCTTCTTCTTCTTTTCCTTTTTATTAACCCTTTCCCCGTTATCGAGGTCGATAAATACCATGGATTTACACATCTCGGATTTAGACGAATCTCGGTGCTTTTCCATTGTTATTCGTAGGCTTTGGATAGCTTCCACCGTCGATCTTCCTTCAACAAATCCACACTGGCTATTACCGAGTCTTAATATTTGCCAAAGACATTCGTTTAAGACCCCTTCGACGATTTTCATTGTGTGTGACATAAGCTTGATTGAACGGTAGTTGTTGCATTCTCGAGTGTCGCCTTTTCCTTTGTATGATGGAACCAAGAAGCTACTTCTCCATTGATTCGGCATAGGTTGTCCACATTTTAATTTATTAAAAAGTTTCGATAGCCATTCGCTGCCGATTCCCTCCATCTTCGACCAAAACTCTGATGGAATGCTGTCCGGTCCCGCCGCTTTCCCTCGCTTCATTTTTCCAATTGCTATACTTATTTCTTCGATTGAAAAATCCGAAACTTCCTCCTCGAATAGACCAGCTGTAGGCACGATATCACGTGGAAACTGTTTGTTAAGCAACTCCTTGCAGTATTCAAGCCACCGGTCACAAATTTCCTTTTCATTTGTTAGTAAGCGACAGTCAGCATTTTTTATGTATTTCGGCGAGGTTATTTCCATCAAATTTGTTCGCCTCTGTGCAGCGAGCTTAAAAATATTTGGCATTTTAGTACTGTACGACATTTGAACTTCTTGGATAGCTTGTCTTCTATCCGCCGATCGTGAGGATATTTGTTCCAACTCCTGGTACAGGTTTTCCGCTGCTGCCGCTCGAGTTCGAGCCAGGACTTTCTTCTTGTCGGCCACAGCTCGTTTGGTTTCGTCATTCCACCACCATGTTTCTTTGCCGACGTAATGGTATTTCGATATAGTCCCCATATGGGACTTTGCGAGTGTTATGCATTCCTCGTGCATGCTGTTTCACATTTCTTGCGTGCTAAGTGAGTCTGCTATACCATTTATATTTTATTTTTAGCCAGTGCGATAAATCTTGCGCTTCGTTCCTTCGATAGATTATACCACCGGATTTTTGGCTTTCCAAACGATGCCCGTGTTTTCGGTGTTTCGTGGCCTCAGCTGCTATACGTGATAAGATGTCGTTGATGTTTAATGAAAATTGTATTTAAGATGGGTAAGCCGGAAGCTCTATACGCTACATGGATGTCTTCGCCAGCTGAATTTCTGGTTTCAAAGCCTTTACCGCCGTGGCAGTCCTCATAATCAACATTTGTTTCTACGACGTGGCCATTTAAATCTCCGCCTACGAAGAGCATCTCACCGATAGGTACGAGTATATTTCTAAGCAAATAACCGAACTCTGACCAAAATTTATCCTTTTCCGATTGATCTCATCCATTTTGTGGAGCGTACGCGCTAACAATGTTCCACGTTTCATTGTGTATGACGAATTTTACATTCATTAAGGGGTCGCTTATTTTCAAAATGCAAACAATATTGCTGAGAAGATCCGCTGCCCAGCCTGGTAGTGCTATAAATTGCGATCATTTCCATGAAGTGTACACTTGTATGCTCATTTAAAATTGATTGAATGTTCTTTTACCCCACCGGTAGTCTCCAGACGCGGGAAGCCACTGATTGCATTTAAACTTGTGGGGGAGTTTTAAAGGTGTTAAAGTGTCACAGGCTCATTTTTGGTGTCATAGTTGCCTGTGTATGATTGGTGTCCCATTTAGTAGCCTCTTACAATATGCTGGGGAGCACTGCGGCACTATTCATTATCCGATGCACGATATCAGCTATGTAAAAAAACTTCACTTTACGGTATTTCAAAACTATGTTGTGGACTTTTTTATGTTTTCCGAAACAACTGCCTAAAGCCCACGAGAGAATTCAATATCATCAGTACGACCGCGTTTGAATAATTATATTTGATTTCCCTTCATAATGCTTTCCAAGCTACTCATTACCTTCAACAGTATTTGTTTCAGTTGCTATAAGGCACTTTGAGCCGTCCTGCTGGAACCAGGAACCGCTCTAAAGTGAATAACCTAGACCGTAACACGTTGATTAGCTTCATTTTTGGTCCGATGACTACACCAGCCCACAGACAGTGCATTTTTCGGCATGTAATGGCGTTTTGATATTGTCATGGGGATTATCTTCGCTCCAAATACAACAATTTTGCTTATTAATATACCCATTTAGCCAAAAATGAGCCTCATTGCTGACCATAGTTTATGGATAAGACAACGAATCCAATGTCAGTTGACTTTGGGCCCATTCACCAAATGATAGTCATTTGATTTCAGCGTTCAAACCAAGACCTTTGCGTACAATCTTCCATAAAGTGGACTGACAGTGGCTAAGCGGATGTGATATGCGACAATTCGATGAATTTGGATCTTCCCCAACACTCTTTTGAACAGATTCAATATTCTCTTCAGTATGCACTCTTCTTATGCACCTTGTTACCACCATATCTTAAAAAGAAAGTTTTGTGCGAAGACGGTCACCACTACGGCAAATAGCAGTCACAAATAGTCGATTATATCGCGTATAATCTGGTGGTCTATAAATTTGGGGCACAGAACCATTATTTTGGAACAGAATTTTTAAAATTTGGTAACGTTGTTAAAACGTGTATGTCGGCAAGGATGAAATTGCAAAAACAACTGAATACAATGACTCTGACAGTTTGCAATCTGTCAATTGGTTTGACGGATATAAATGTCTGGAGTCAGTATTATGTTAAAAAAACACCACTTATATACTGATTCCGACGGAGTTGAGAGCAATCCGCCCAGATGGAAAAGATGGCAAGAATACCAAAATTAGACATGGCTCCATATGCTCGTAGCTCATCTATAAAATTGTTCTCATATGCGACCTTAAAATCGATGAAAAGATGGTTAGTATCGGGTATCAGGATCTGTCGAAGTGTGAGGATTTGGTCGATTGAGGTCTTTCCGTCTTGGGGCTGGAACCGCACTGATGGGGACCAATCAGGTTGTTTACGAAGGAATTCAATCATTCACACAATGCGACAGATAAGATTTTATATGCTTTGTTGGGAAGACTTATACGTCAATAGTTGGCGCGATTGGGATACCAAAAGATATTGCGACAATAAACAGAAAACCTATCGCGTAATTTTAAACATATAATAGCTTTGAAATTATCTACCCCATTTGGATTCATGAGATATAGATCGGTTAAATCCAAGACAGCCATTACGGCTGCGATCGATGCATGAGGTCCAACAGAAAATAAAATAAGTTACAAAAACCCCTTTTTTCTCGTCGTCGAATAAATAAACTAGACAGGACTCATTTGTTAAATTTTCTTACAGGATCCCGGTTATGTTCACAGACTTGTAAAACTTTCCTCTTCTTGAACTAAAGTAACCTTTCTCCAACTAAAGTTGTTCAATTAGTATGGTGTCAATCTATTTGTACAATTTTCGCCTATGTATCGCTGTATCTTCTGAATTTTCATCGTGATATCAGTCGAGGTCAATATAATTCTGCATAGCCGTCCCACATTTATTGAAGCTTTGGACACACTGAGTTTCCTGCTTGCATTGTAAAGGTATGCAAAGTTTTCCATCTAAAATTTAAGAGAGTTCAAATCCAGATAATACCTGATTTTTATTCGGTGGGGGAATCACTGCAGTTCATGTCTAACGCGGACATTAATTTGTGTTAATTGTTTTTGCGATTTCTAGCGTGTTCTGTACTAGGGATGCCTTCCGGCGGAGGTCCAAATAATATATCTGATGGAAGTCGCATATCTCGACCAAACAGCCTTCAAATAGAGTCTCCCGAATCTTTTCATAATACGACAAACTATATCATAAATGTGCAGAAGGTCATCACAAAATGGTTCGGTTAGTCGCTCAACTATACTATAGGATTAGAGATTTAGTGGCGTGATGCGAGTTTGTAACGTTTTTGACTACAGCTATTTGTATACTTGAAGAGAACCACCTTCTCTGGCCTCGATCAAATACTTTTCTTCTTTTTTTTTCTGAAAACCTGAAGATTTTTGTAGCTCCTTTGTTCTTAGGGTTCGTGATCTTGCAGCGCCGCCTTGCTCATCTAGTCAAGACTTTATATGTATAACACATTCAGATAGTATACTCGTAGTATTTCTACTGACTCAACGTCTCTAAATGTCCATGAATACCAACGGCCGAAAGTTCAGATCAAAATCTTGAACAATATGGATCATTGACCCACATGAGAAAACACCAACAACTTGATAAGGATATACCAACATACACCTACCTCTTATTCTCCGATTCATAAATGAAGCTGGACCACCATATGGGTATCCTCGTCATGGCCTCATAAGACCATAGACTGTAAATATGATATAAGAACCAGAAGAACTAAAATGTACTGCATGCTCGTACTACAACACCTATGTAACTAGTAGTTGTTTTCTAAAACTGGATATGGATGTTTGGACTCTCCCTCCGTACAAGTAGAGTGATAACAATCTCAAAAGTTGAAATCAAAACTGGAGAAACTGACGAGATCTCGATTTCAAGTAAATGACAGATGCATTCCTTATCCCTGGCATGTCATTGGATTTTCAATAATGACATCCCAAACCTAAACCCTCCCAAAGTTGTTCACCACCTCGCATTCGATAATTTATCTACTCTGCAGCAAAATATGGCAAAGGTATGTGTCAAGCAAGTTAGTCCAGTTTCACATTGACAAAGGCAATGACATCTCTGGTGGCGCAGCAAGTGTGCCTCGTGTAGAAAATCTCTTATGGCATAGCTATTGCCATTATTTAATGTCTCCCACTTCGATGGCACTCCTGCTATGACAACGGCGACTACGAGGTAAAGTGGATAACAACATTGACGACAACAAGGATGACAACGACAACGACAACTACGACAACAACGACAGCGACAACAACAGCAGCAGCAACAACAACGATGAAAGTGACGATGACAAAGACCACGTAGTCGTACAAGTTTCTACGAACTTAGCCAGTTCCACGTCTCTTTATTAAAAAGAGATAAACTGCTAATAGAATGGCTGTTTGGCAATTCATCATCTAGATTTAGCAAATTATCTACAAATCTCCTTCCTGTCGTTTGCTGCTAGCTAGCTCAAGTCCCTGTGATGTCCTGAAGGAAAGACACCAGAGACATCAGACTAGAAATCAAGCTCTTTAGGAGCAAACCTTAGTCGAATGGGAAAAAGATATCCCATTCCGGAGTACCCCACAGTGCATTAACACCGTCATGTGACACTGGAAGTTGTCAGAGTTCTAAGCAAGCAGTTTGTTATCCTTTATTCTGTGCAAGGGGAAGATGTTGATTTTTCTTGTCAGTAAGAAACTGTGAAGAAAAAAAACAACAACGAAAAGGTTTTCTTTCTATCCCTTGTTCTGAAAGTTTTTTCCAAGTGTCTTTGTTGTTTTGGATTTGTTTTTTTTTTTGCTTTTTTTGGAAAATTCAAACTCTTCCTTCTCTGAAAGTGGTTGGTACCCATTTCAATGGGGCAGCAGTCGGATTTGCCCAACCCATTTTAGTGGTGGCTGATGGTACTCGCATTTTTGCTGCCAAGAGGAACATCAGCGATCAGAGATAGAAAGTCCTTTTTTTTTGCTTCCTGCAGAAAGTTTTTCTTTTAGCGCGCCGAACATTAATCACCGACAAATAAATCGTCTGTCATCATATGAACAAGTTTTTTTTTCTATTTTTTTTTTGTTTTTTTTGTTTTCCGTTTTTGGAGTTTGTCCTATGCGTTAGTTCTCTTTTACTTTTGCCCCTTTCGCTGGGTCCTTTTTATTTCTTTTTGTTTCCATTCCTCTGACAAGGGCTAGAGAAGAGGAGGAAGAGGAGGCTGTGGAATATTCCGCATTCTATGGATGGATTAGCGACTTGAGGGAAATTGTGAGTAATTACTCCGGAAGCTGACAATATTTTCCCATTTGTCGCGATTTTTTTTGGCGCAGAATACGACTATTTTTTTATCCCCCCGATTTTAAGTTAGGGGTTGATGCGTCCGCATGCATAAATCCGTAGATGTAAGGGATAGTTGGTAAAGAGGGATTTTTCAGTGGATAAGGCAGTTAAACAGATGAAACCAATGGCCAGCGAAAAAATACCACCACCATTGCCCACCATTAAATGGTAATTTTCCGGTTGTCTGTCAGGAATGAATAAATGAAGAATGTTTTTTATATCCTTTTTAGAAGAAAAAAAGGCCGAGTTGAGTTTTGCTTGTTAACGAGTTGAAGTTAAACACCAAAATTGGCTTTGAATAGTGAAAAGTTGTGATATTTCAGATTTTGTTCCCTTTTTGGTTCGCAAAATCTATTTTAATCTATTCTTGGGTTTTTCAAATTATCTACAAACATTTGGGAGTATATTGTGAACGCTGAAGTTCTTACGTCATTTCGAAGAATTCAAGGAGTTGGGTGGTCCGGCTTTTGTCGGAATGGTTGGACAGCTCATATAGGAAGTCTAAAAAAAATCTACTACTAGAGTTCTTGTTCTAGCTGAGCGTCTCAAAGTATGTTGTAAATTTTTTACTACTACGTCGCATGATTGTTGCTCGGATTCCAGCTACAGTTCTGGGTAAGATTCTTGCTGCAGCATGGCGCTACAGTTCAGGGTGAACCTAGGTCACAGACAACAGGGCTCTTCATACCGGTCGATCCTTCGCCAGCTACCTTCAGTTTTGCACGCTTAGTTTGGTGGGCCCCCTTCCACATGCGTACCATCTGACTCTACTCGTAATTGCACATTTCCTCGCCGGCAGATTCGAAGACTGTTCGGACCGAAGAATTGGTATCTTTTTTTTTTTAACTGCATTTTATTTTATTCTTTTTACATTTACTTTGCTTGCATGATAACAGAAAAGTTAGAAAGATTAGCGGCACCGCAAAGCTATCCTGGATAAGCTCGATCATGTCGAAATAGAGGAACGCTTCAGGCGGGACGAAGCCTTTCAAGCGTATACTCTCATAATATAAGTAGCTGGGGTAGTAGGCCCCAGATATCAGGTTATTGGATGAGATCATTGCTCTTGCAATATGCCTTCGAGTCCACTTAATGGCGAAGTTGTCTACTCTATTTAGATTCGCCCTGTTGTATAGGACCTCATTGCGATAGAATTTTATGTACTCCGATTCTGTTGTTCTGTAAAGGCGAAGGCAGACCCTAAAGCAAGCCCTCTCAAATATCCGAATCTTTCCCATTAAGCTTGCTCTCACATTGAACCACACGGGACACCCATATACCGGCATGGGCCATGTGAGGCCCATGTAGCAGAAAACAATTACCCTCGCATTGAGTCTCTTTGTGAGGGCAAAAGCACCTTTAGCTCTGGCAGCATCTACATTCTAGTTAAAATATAGATATTGGTTTAGCCAGATCCCAAAGTATCTACCTACATTTCGACAAGCAAGTGTCTGGGCATGTTGTCTAATGATCGAGAATTTTTACCAACTTTTTCTAGGGCCCTAGAGGCACCAGACAACGGCGTCCTAAACAGAATGGTTTCCGACTTCTGAAAGTTGATTTTCAACTTCCAGTCATCGCAAAATCGCCTTGTTTGTTCGAAATCAAGTTGCAAAAGCATATGATTGACCTCGACTTTTGAACCGGTTCTGTACGCTATCAGGTCGTCTGCGTACGCTAGGCTATAGGGAAGTGAACCTATCAAATCACTTGTGTAACTGTTGAATAAGATGGGCGATTTAACTGCTCCTTGTTGCAGACCATTTGTAATGTGAAATGTTCCAGCAGAAGTCGCCTCGCTATTTTTCACGATAAACTAACCATACGGCGTCGAACGCGTTTTCCAGGTCAACTAGGCAGGCTTCAGTGCACTGGTTCTTGCTTTTATTCCATAAGATATCTGAAACCAGCTTCGACGCGTCATGTATGACGTCATTGCCCGCCTTAAAACCGAATTGATTACCCGGAACTATATTTTTGTCCTCAACTCACTGAGTCAAAACTCTATTGACTACCTTTTCGAACACCTTACTGATATTCGGAAGGAGACTTATTCTAGAGAGAGATGCCGAAGCACAGTATTCGGTACTCCATCAATTCCAACTGATTTTTTACTTCTTATTGTGTCGAAGATCTCATGGAGTTCCTTCTTTGAAATGAACGGGGATAGGTCCCCTTTAGCGATGACATTATTAGCCGAAGAATTGATATCTACATGACCCAGCCATCTCAATCTTTGGACCTTCACTATTCCGCACAGTTAGACATTTTATCGTCTCCTCCACTGTGAGATCTTTGCCGACCTTGATGGAACAGCGTGTATTCTCCAAACCATTGTTCCAGCCCATCTCTATAAATGCTATAGTGCGCGGTCTAAAATCAAGGAATTGTCGGTGTGCATCTATTTGAAGCTTTTTAATTCACCCCAAGATCTGCCGTAGTGTAAATATTTTTGGTCGATGGTGGGATTTGCTGTCCTGAAGCCACACTGATATGTACCAATCAGGTTGATGACGGACGGCTTCAGGAGTTCACACAATATGGCAGATAAGATCTTGTAGGCGATTTAAAGAATGCTGAGGTTCCATTCTTTGGGTATACTTTTGCCCGATCATATTTCAGAGCGAAGTTGGTGAAATTGCAGCAGTCCAGGGTCTCCGCTATTTGTCGGGCTTGCCCGACCTTATATTCTACGTCCATATCTTTGAATAGGACGGAGGTTCGGTTACACCGTTGTTGGGGATATTGTAGGTCCATTTAGGGCTTGCCCGTCATCATCTCCTTTTCATGATCGTGAATTAAACACATAAAAAGCAGTTGGTAGGGTTGAGAATCTCATTGGCTTGTGTCGCTGGCGAGTGACTTAGGCATTCACTGAATAGTAGTTCCCCGGATTGGTTTCAAATACCTTATTAAGCTCTATATAGATTTTGATGTCATCTACATACTCCGGAAGGTGAAGTAAATATCTACACAGTGTAGCAAATAATTGTTCTGTTTATTTCTTGGTGTTTTTATTCGAAACGTGAGTCTGTTCAATAGTGATTCAAATGCCTGCTCTAGTTCATTTTGAGGTATTGCCTACAGTCCCCTCGTCGAAACTGCTTCTCGAATGGTGGTGATGTTGTCAAAAAAGCATCCTTCCAACCGTAACTTCAATTTCGCGAACAAAAAGAAGTCACACGGTGCCAAATTAGGTGAATTCCGCGGGTGATTTAACACACACTTGATTTTAGCCAACAATTGACAAGCAATGAGTGCTGTGTGACTCTGTGCATTATCGTGCTACGAACATTCGGATCGAATACGATGGATTCTGGATCAATCGTTTTAGCACTTCAAGATAATATGGGGCAGTAATTGTTCCACTAATTCTGCAGCAAAATCACGTTCTCTTTGGGTATAAACTAAACTGGCCTTCCTGTGTGTTTGGAATCCTTCATTGACTTCCTGCCGCCTAAAAAAAAAAGTTCTCTCTTTTTAAACGATTTTATTTCAGTTTTAAGGTGAAAATTTTGAAATTCTCAGTGCAGGTGGATTTTGCGTGCATTTAGTTTTATTTTTTTGTTCAATTAAAAGCGCGTACACACAGGCTAATTTACCAGTCTAATCTAGGACTTCGTACGAGTCCTCTTTTAAGTCATCTTTTAATGATTTTTTCCGCTTTACCTCCGTCGCTGATGACGTTCAATTACAGAATAAACCGTCTGGTTGTCGACAAAACGCGAAATGATTTTCTAACAACACACACATTGAAAAAAAAACCAACACAATGATAAATCCTGATTGTTAAGAAGTCCTGTGTAACCCTGGGGTTAGTAGTTCCATAGACTTTTGAAACAATGTGCCTCCCATATTCGCATGTGAGTCCCCACCAATTTTTTTTGGTCTTTTGGGCTTCTTTGACGTAGTAGCGAACGTCCTCAACCATCATTCTGCCAAAGACAGACGAGCTTGGTGGGGATGCCAATGCTAGACTTGAATGATAAAAAATTTCAAATATTCACACAATATAGCAGATACGATCTTGTATGCGATGTTGGGGAGACTTATAAAGGATTTTCCAATAAGAGCTTGACACCTTTTTTTTAAAATAAAACGCAAACCATTTGAGATATTTCAAAAACTTTATTATCGGCTTGAAGTTCAATCAAAACATTTATGAATGGAACTCGACTTCATTTATATGGCCACCGCGGGCACGTTTGCAGCTGTCGATTCGTTGGACCCAATTTTCAACGACTTGGCCACACATTTCGGCCGAAACGGTCGCTATTTCGCGTTCAATGTTGGCTCTGAGCTCTTCTAACGTCGCCTGCTTGTTGGCATAAACCAATGACTTAACGTAGGCCCAGAGAAAATAGTCAAGCGGCGTTAAATCGCACAAACGAGGCGGCCAATCGACTGGTCCATTTCTTGAGATAACACGCTCACCATACTTACTCTTCAATAAATCGATTGTAACGTGTGTCCATTGGCTTCAATTCTTGAGTCAGCTTGGCAAAATACGCCATAATGTGGTCTGAGCGATGCTCAATTCTTGAGAACGCCGTGGAATTGACTGATTTGGATCGTTTGCTACGGACGCCTGAACGGCAGCGAAATTTTCGAAACTTCGACCAACCCCTTGTCTCACTGACACGGCAACATCACAGTCTTGCTCTTGCTCTTAAAGTCATCGACTGCGAATTTCGGTAGAAAATTTTTATAATTTGCAGACGTTGCTCGTTCGTATACTTTCCCATAGTGAAAATGTTGAGTTTACTGAATAAATTGACAGTGACAGTTTGATGATTAGTGAAAAAGTGCGTTCGCAAATTAAATTCAAAGTTGTCAAGCCCCTTTTGGAAAACCGGATACTTCAATAGTGGTCGCAGTTGAAAGGCTTTCTTGACCGTCAGGTTAAGCTGCTTTGTTGGATTTAGCTTAAGCCTGGGCTATCATCGTCTTAGTTAAATTGTCTGTTCTGTCTGACGGCTCGCCGCTATTGTCTGCAGTAAAAGCTTTTCCATATTTTCAGCACCGGCTGTGACTCTTCTACAAGGTTTCCTTCTTCATCTCTACTGGCTTTTGTATGGGTCATCTTGGGTTGGCATGTTCTTTCTACGTGTTGGTAAAACTTTCCTATGTTATTCCTGTCAGACAACTTCTTCTCGTACTCATTTTTCATCTTCTGGAGAAACCGCTGTTTTCCCGTCTCTTCTGCTTGTAAAGCTCACGAGCGCCTGTTCGCTTTATATACTTCTTGTTTAGCTGCATGTGCTTGTCTGTATTCTTCATCAAACCAAGAATTTCTTGGTGGTGGTTAGGTGAAATCTAGCATATAAGTTGCGATGTCTCTGGTGGCAGGTTAACTACGAAATCACTTGTAATCTGTACTTTATGCTGGGTGCATTAGATTTGTTCAGAGTTTTCGGGACACGTGTTTACTGAAGAATCTTGGCGACCCTGGCTCTCTACGTTATACCTTTTCACAGTAGTTTTTCTATGCAGTAACGCTTTCGGAGCATGGCCGCACCAAGGTTGTGATCCGACTCAATATTGGCTGCCCGGAACGTTCGAACATCCAGAATACTGGAGTCACGTCTTACATCTAGCGCAATGTGGTCAATTTGATTTAAAGTTTCACTACCATGTCTCCTTGTGCATATTTAGAAAAGAAAACCATGTGCTTGCTATAGTGAAATATCGCCCCACCACAAAGTTCATAGCCTTAGTCCGTTGCCAGACGTGGCGTCGTTTAGGCTTTGTCTATCATCCCCCCTACTAAGGATGTTCTCCTTTTCTATGCTGGTGTTAAAATTGCCTAGTACAGGGTCATTCATTTCGTTGTTTCAAGTTGGTACGCTGGCATTTGTCACCTGCCAAACTCAGCTGTCATTTGAAGTGACATAATATTAGTCGAATGTCTGCCATTTACAATAATGGATCGCTTACAAATCGAACAATGCGTTGAAATTAATGAAACTTACTACAAAAGTGCTCGTTCAAGCGTAGCCACTTTTCGCGCATTATGAGATGATTATGGTCGTCATAATCGACCGACTACGCAAGCAATCAGAAAAATTGTGAAGAAATTTGAAGAGAGTGGAAGCGTTACTGATGTCGTTAGGCCTGTGCATCATCGTAATGTACGCTCAGTCGAAAATATTGCTGCTAGAAGTGCAAGTGTTGCTGATGATCCGAATTTATCGATTTTCCGACGTTCGCAGCAATTGAACGTGTCGTACACCTCAATATTGCGTATTTTGCATTCGGATTTGCATGCCTATAAAGTTCAACTTACGGAACAATTGAAGCCTGCTGACCATTCACAACGCCGTATATACGCTTCTTGGACGTTGGAGCAGCAGACAATAAACACCGAATTTTCGAACAGCATTTTCTTCAGTAATGAGGTATATTTCTCACTCGGTGGATATGTAAACAAACAAAATTGCCGCATATGGGGCTCAGAAAACCCACAAGTGATCGAAAAGGTGTAGTTGCATCCAGACAAAGTGACTATTTGGTGTGCTCTATGGTCGAAAGGTGGCATTGGTCCGTATTTCTTCGAAGATGCCAATGGGTGGACGGTTACAGTCAATTCGGAGCGATATGGTCGAATAATAACCGATTGGACTTGGACGATATGTGGTTCCAACAAGATGGGGCCAAAAGCCACACAACATGACCAATTATGGCTTTATTGCGTGAGAAGTTTCTTGGTCGCGTAATTTCACGATTTGATACCGTTAAATTTTTTCCTGTAAGGCCACGCAAAAGACCGTGCTTACGCGAATAGTCCCCGAACTCTAGACGCATTAAAACCCAACATTACTCAAGTTATGGCCGCGATACCGCCCGAAATGTGCGAAATAGTGGTTAAAAATTACGTCAAAATAATCGCACCCTGTGCTCTTCCCGAGGCGGCCATCTGAATGATATTGTTTTTCACACATAATGGCAAAGTCCAAACTCTATAATGAATAAAAATGTATCGCTGTGTGCGTTTTATTTAGCTTTACTTTCGAAATCGAAAAATGAATGACCCTTTACAATTCTAATGCTACTAGGTGGGGTGAAAAGTAACCTCCTTGATCGCCAGAATGCGCTGCTACTGCAAAAAAGGTGCTGGCGCCTTGAAGTCCGTTCATATTTAGGCAGGCATGCCAAATTTCAGTGCGATACTGTCTTTGGTTTTGTTTTCACAGCTGATTGTTGTTGACGTGTTTGGCATCATGTTGAGTATGGACAAAAACGATTTTCGTTCTCTCATAAAACAATATTTTTTGAGAGGCAAAACGGCGAAGGAAACAAAAGAAAAGTTGGATAAATATTATGGGGCTAATGCTCCGTCAGATTACACCGTCAAATATTGGTTTCGAGAGTTTTGTGGTGGCCGCAACTCCACTACCGATCAAGTCCGCAGCGGCAGGCCTTCCGATGCGGTTACAGCGGACCATGTCAAAAAAATACATGAAATGGTGTTGGCTGACCGGAAAGTGAAGGTGCGCGAGCTAGCAGATACCACAAAGATTAGTTTTGAGCGCACACGCCATATTTTGGGCAATATTCTGCATATGAAAAAGTTAACCTGCCGCTGGGTGCCGCTCATGCTCACTCCTGACCAAAAACACGAACGCGGGAGCACTTCAAAAGAGTGTTTGGACTTGCTGATGCGGAATCGGGCGGACTTTTGGCGTCGATTGGTGTCTGTTGATGAAACCTGGATCCACTTTTACACACCAGAGAACAGAATGAGTGCCTGGCAATGGACTGAAGTCGGCACGAGTGCTCCGAAGCGGCCGAGGGAGGCTCAATGGGTCGGAAAGTTTATGGCGTCGGTTTTCTGGTATTGTCATGGCATACTCTTCGTGGTCTACCTCGAAAACGGAAAAACGATCAACAGCGAGTATTACTGTGCATTATTGGAGCGATTGAGGGCTGAAATCGCTGCAAGACGGCCTCAGATGAAGCGAAAAAAAATTATTTTTGCAACACAATGCGCAGGCGCATAAGAGCATCGCAACCACGGCTAAAATCAATGACTTACGGCTCCAATTGGTGTCGCATCCACCGTATTCGCCCGATTTGGCTCCCTCGGACTATTATCTCTTTCCAAACCTCAAAAGATGGCTCATCAATAAAAAATTCCGCTCAAGCTAGGAAATCATCGACGCCACGGAGGAGTGTTTTGCAGATCTTCGGGAAAATTACTTTTCGGACGGGATCAAGAAGTTGGAAAATCGCTGAAATAAGTGCATCAAGCTTAAAGGGGACTATATTGAATAAAATAAAAAAATATTTTAAAAAAAAAATTTTTCATTCCTAAGGAGGCTACTTTTCACAGTCCGTGCGGCATCGGATAAAGAATAGTGCCGCAGTGCGTCCCAGCTTGTCGTAAGAGGCGACTAAATGGGACACCAATCATATACAGGCAACTGTGACACCAAAAATGAGCCTGTGACACTTTAACACCTTAAAACTTTCCCACAAGTTTGTATGCAATCAGTGGGTTCCCACGTCTGGAGACTACCGGTGGGGTAAAAGAACAGTCAATCAATTCGAAATGAGCATACAAGTGTCAAACCACTCAAACTTTAAACTTCATGGAAATGATCGCAATTAATAGCACTACCCCGCTGGGCACCACGATTGCAACGCACTGGGGTGATCCCAGAGCAAGCAGAAGTGCTTGTGTCAGAGCCCGACGGATTCCGGGGGCGGGCAAAATGAAGTTTCCAAAATATTTTCCTAAACTTCGGTTTGCAAGTTGGAACGTCGGATCGATGACCTCAAAAAGTTTAGAACTGGAAGCGATTATGCGTCGCAGAACTCTACAAATCCTGTGCGTACAGGAAACGAAGTGGTGTAATACAGGAAATAAAGCGCGTTTTCTAGATTTAAAAACTAAGGCATTTAAGATGTTCTACCATGGAACGGTCAATGGACGAAACGGTGTTGGAATCGTTGTTGCAGCTGATCTTCTAAGCAACATCGTTGGTATCTTGAAAATAAGCGACCGCTTGATGAGTGTTAAACTCGTCATACACAATGAAACGTGGAACATTGTTAACGCGTACGCTCCACAAAATGGATGCGACCAATCGGAAAAAGATACATTTTGGTCAGAGTTCGGTAATTTGCTTAGAAATATACCTATCGATGAGATGCTCTTCGTAGGCGGAGATTTAAATGGCCACGTCGGAGAAACAAATGTTGATTATGAGGACTGCCACGGCGGAAAAGGCTTTGGAACCAGAAATTCAGCTGGCGAAGACATCCTTGTAGCGTGTAGGGCTTACGGCTTAACCGTCTTAAATACAATGTTTATTAAACATCAACGACATCTTATCACTTATAGCAGCGGAGGCCACGAAACGCAAATAGATTATCACCTCTGCAAAATGTCGATGAGAAACCGTGTTAAGGACTGTAAAGTAATACTTGGAGAATCGCTAGTAAGCCAACACCGTCTGCTCATTACAGAATTTTTCCGTCAGAGTTTTGGTCGAAGATGGAGGGGATCGGCAGCGAATGGCTATCGAAACTTTTAAATAAATTAAAATGTGGACAACCTATGCCGAATCAATGGAGAAGTAGCTTCTCGGTTCCATTATACAAAGGAAAAGGGGACACTCAAGAATGCAACAATGAAAATCGTCGAAAGAGTCTTAAACAAACGTCTTTGGCAAATTGGAAGACTCGGTAGTAGCCAGTGTGGATTTGTTGAAGGAACATCGACAGTGGACGCTATCCAAAGCCTACGAATAATAATGGAAAAGCACCGAGATTCGTCTAAGGATTTACACATGGTATTTATCGACCTCGAGAAAGCATTCGATCGAATGCCTAGGGATCTCATATGGGCCGCGCTGAGGTCGCAAAACGTACCGGAAACGTATGTTAGAATAATACAAGAAAAGTACGGAAACGTGAAAACTGCGGTTAAAAGCTCTGCCGGACTAACGAGAGAATTTCCAGTTAATGTCGGAGTGCACCAAGGAAGCGTACTTAGCCCTTTCCTCTTAAACGTAGTATTCGACTATCTTTTAAAAGACTGCATGCGCGAAGCAAATGTAACGCCAATTCTCTTCGCTGACGACGCAGTTTTACTTAGCGATAACGTCGAAGATTTACAGAACGCCTTAGATTCATGGAAAAATGCGCTAGAGAGAAACGGGATTAAAATAAGTCGTTCAAAGACGGAGCATTTGACGTGCCCATTTGCACATCCGTTGCGACCTGTTCCGGAAATAATGTTAGACGGAATAGTTCTTCCGAAAAGCACTATCTTTAAGTACTTAGGATCAATCGTTAACATGAAAGCGAAATGTGACGACGACGTAAACCACAGAGTGAATGTGGGATGGATGAAATGGCGGGAAAATTCGAGAATTTTTTGCGACCGAAAATTTCCACTTAAATTAAAGGGGAAACTCTACACCACGGTTGTTAGACCAGCTCTTATATTCGGTTCGCAGTGCTGGACAATGTACGAAGCGTTTAAAAACAAAATGACGGCAGCGGAAACGAAAATGTTAAGGATGTCTAGTGGAGTCACTAAACGCAATTGCATTAAATCTACGCGTATAAGGGGAAGTCTACATATAAAGAATTCGGTAATCGAACAGCTTGAGGCGAATAGAATAAGTTGGTATTGCCACGTTCAAAGAAGATCTGCGGAAAATCCGGTTAAAAAGGCACTATCAACTACGGTCACTCCAACTGTAAGAAAAGTAGGTCGGAAAAAGAATTCCTGGATTTCTCAGATGGCAAATGCGCAACAACGTCTGGGGTTAACCACTGAAGCGATCCAGGACCGAGCATTATGTAGACGCGTTCTGCGGTCTGCGACATTAGCCAACCCCATAAGCGGAGCAGCAGCGATGCAGTAAAAATGGGAAACTCGTTACGCATAAGTTCGTATCACGAGGAAAGGGTTAATAAAAGGATAAGAAGAAGAAGAAGGAGGCTACTTTTCACCCCACCTAGTATACATACTTGGAATATGGTTCATATTTCTTGTCAATAAAATTGTAGAAGCATTCTTTGGTGACGTTTTCCTTGTTTTCCCTAGCACATGGGAGCATATTAGGCTTAGTGAATTTTTGCCTTATGTATCAGAAGCTCAAGACATATTATATAATCTTATTCTGCCGCATATTCAAAATCCGTAACCGAATAAGCGCTGTTTACTTGCCTGAAGAAATCAACATGTTATATAACATGGCATGGATGGCGGTGTGAAAGCAGTTAGCGTTTGATTAAAGGTCCTGCACTTTAAGTGCTTCACATCTATGCCTTGTTTTTCATATATGGTTTGCCAATAGTAATCTCTACTGATGGTATAACTTGCTATACTTTGGAAAGAACACAGCTTATTATTCTCATTCCTTCTTGTTTTAAATGCCTGCGCTGACAGGCGAAGAATGATGCATGTACCTGCTTCGAGGTGCTAAAGTTATAGTCCGAATATATTTTTAAATTAATTAAGTTGAGCGAATTTTAACAATTAATGAAATTATTATTTTCCCGATGCATTATGAACAGAAAAATAAAAAAGATTAAAAGCAAAGTCTGTTAAAAAAAGTTAGTCTGTTAATTCATGTGATGTTTACGAGTAGGTGCATCTGTAAATTTATTTTTAAAATAAACATAAATAATCCGTAGATTAATTCGAGTGATTTCCATTTTATTTGAAAGCAATAAAACAATAAAATTTAAATATTAAAGTACGAGTATCTATAATACGGATATTCATCTGGATCATGGTTTTTTTTATGGAAAAAAAGTTGTTTTATACCTGCTTGTGCTTGTTTGTAATTAAAACTGTTTCGCAAAATTAATTATAACTTACAAATATTTTTCACATAAAATTTGTGTCTTGATGTCATCGTTAGGATTTTTAAAAGTCCTCAATTAATCAAATCAATTCCCACACTGCTGATTTTGCTATATATTTTGGCCAGCAGTGCTTAATGTTACAAAGACATCTATTTCTGAAGGTTTGCATCGTCGTTGTGATGATGCTCTCCACTTTACGGGCACTATATCAATATAGAAGCCCTGTTTAGGAACTGTCTTAGCTTGTTTTTTGTGATAAAAATATTATGTCTTCGGATTTCAGATAGCACGCCGAATGCTTTATGAATCCTGTTCTCCGCACAAGTCCCATATCATTATCTTTAAAGACAGTGAATAGTCCTTTCTTTCTGGACTTGGTTTGCAGAAATGTTGGTGTTTTGCTGGGAAACTAAAGTGCATATGGCCTGTGTTAAGAGCAACGTTTTCATTCTACCTTCAAGTTTCGGACCATCTAATGCATGTTCAATATTCCGCGGGCAAACATCACCATCGTAGTCAAATTTAATTATAATATTGAACACGCTTATGCAATAACAAAAATGAAACTAAGAAGCCTTTAGAGGGGTTGAGCAAGATGGTATGACACGAGTGCTTGGATAAGAACACGTTCATTCCGATCATATGCACATCGTATTTACAATTTAAGGAGATCGCTTGAAAACAACCCAAAAGAGTTTACTTTGGCCGTCCTAAAACATGTCTTCAACCACTTGCAAATCACCGCAGCACATAAAAGTTGCTGACAACTTGAGCCTCTTTGCGTGTTTTAGCAGAAGACAGTGTCCAGCTAGGTCTCAAAACGTACCGGAAACGTATGTTAGAATAATACAAGACATGTACGGAAACGTGAAAACTGCGGTTAAAAGCTCTGCCGGACTAACGAGAGAATTTCCAGTTAATGTCGGAGTGCATCAAGGAAGCGTACTTAGCCCTTTCCTCTTTAACGTAATATTCGACTATCTTTTAAAAAACTGCATGCGCGAACCAAATGTAACGCCAATTCTCTTCGCTGACGACGCAGTTATACTTAGCGATAACGTCGAAGATTTACAGAACGCCTTAGATTCATGGAGAAATGCGCTAGAGAGAAACGGGCTTAAAATAAGTCGTTCAAAGACGGAGCATTTGACGTGCCCATTTGTGCATCCGTTGCGACCTGTTCCGGATATAATGTTAGACGGAATAGTTCTTCCGAAAAGCACTATCTTTAAGTACTTAGGATCAATCGTTAACATGGAAGCGAAATGTGACGACGACGTAAACCACAGAGTGAGTGTAGGGTGGATGAAATGGCGGGAAAATTCGGGAATCTTTTGCGACCGAGAATTTCCACTTAAATTAAAGGGGAAACTCTACACCACGGTTGTTAGACCAGCTCTTATATACGGTTCACAGTGCTGGACTATGTACGAAGCGTTTAAAAACAAAATGACGGCAGCGGAAATGAAAATGTTGAGGATGTCTAGTGGAGTCACTAAACGCGATTGTATTAGATCTACGCGTATAAGAGGAAGTCTACATATAAAGAATTCGGTAACCGAACAGTTTGAGGCGAATAGAATAAGTTGGTATTGCCACGTTCAAAGAAGATCTGCGGAAAATCCGGTTAAAAAGGCACTATCAACTACGGTCACTCCAACTGTAAGAAAACGAGGTCGGAAGAGGAATTCCTGGATTTCTCAAATGGCAAATGCACAACAACGCCTGGGGCTAACCACTGAAGCGATCAGGACCGAGCATTATGTAGACGCGTTCTGCGGTGTGCGACATTAGCCAACCCCATAAGCGGAGCAGCAGCGATGCAGTAAATATGAGAAACTCGTTACGCATAAGTTCGTATCACGAGGAAAGGGTTAATAAAAGGATAAGAAGAAGAAGAAGACAGTGTCCAGCCAGGATTCCTATTATTGTCCTAAGCTTATCCCTGTTTTATTTTATTAACTCTCTAGGTTAGCAGTCCTTATGTTTTTTTTCTCGATAGTTCCTTTTACTATGTAAAGGGGTGGCTTTATATAAGTAGCCTTACTGCCTGGCTGTCGATGTAGATAGCGATATCTCTACCGGATAACGATCTCATATGCATTAAGCTCAGCCGCCTTGAGGACGGCTAGAACCTCTGATTGGAAGACACTACTTTTGTCCGGTAATCTTATAGACACTCTTAGTTCCGTTTTCGAGCCATCTGTGAAAATTTCATTTGGCTTGATCACTGCATTTTCTTCGTCGTCATCCCTCTCCGGATATATATTAGCATACGAAATGTCGAAGTCGATTAAGGAAGGAATTTCATCCGTTAAAATTGTATTGGCTGGCATTAGCTCCGCTAGGATCGTGTCGTGTCCGTGCGCTTGAAATGACTCGAATTAGTGAGTCGTATCAGCTGTTGTCCAATCCAGTTTTTTGTCCAGATACTTCGCGCTGTCCGAGAGGGACAGTTCCACTTCGATAAATTTTCGGAGTTTAAATTGGTGTGTCTTGTACTTACTTGATAAAGAAAAAACCATTCCGTTTTGGGGGAATTGATATTGAGACCACAGCTGTATTTTCCAGAGGTTGGCCTTTCATGTATGCACGCCGCGACTTTGTCAAAAAGTCATTTGTGCATCTGTTCCTTATATAAGTCTCCAATAATCGGTCCTGGGGTTCAAGCATAAATGATGACAGAATAATTGGTCTGAAATCTATTGCTGTTATATGTACGTAAACTTCGCTCGAAGCTATTTGAATTTTTCCTATTTTTAGACTGTGTTGAAGACTTTCCATTATTTTTTGAACTGCTACGAGTACTTCCGGTGTTTTCTGTAGCATAATCGGTAGATAACCATACGGACCGGGAGATTTGTACGGTTTAAAGGACTGAATTGCCCACCGGAATTTGTTCGTATTAATAAGTACACCTATTTCCTCTTCGGAGCGAGAGAGTTTAATGTACTCAGTGTGCCGTAGCATGCCGTCAACTAACAAAGTGGACCCTGGGAAATGGGTTTTCACAAATGTTACCAGGACTTCTTGCCTACTTTCAGCTCAGATTCCGTCATTACTAAGGTAGTTAGGAACGCTCGTTCTTTCGAAAGCATTTTGAAAATCCTCGAAGTTTCGTCTGTTGAATGAATGAAGAATGAAGTTTTTTTTGACTTCCTAACTAGGTACTTGAATTGTTTTCACAATTGAAGTACTCATTTCAAGTACTGTCACTTCTGAAAAGATTCACCTTATTGTAGAGTTTCCTAACCTCTATGCATTTAAGACCTATTTCCCTATTCCAGCACTTTGGTTGAGCCCTTCTAGCCCTTCTGCGATTAGCTGAACAAGCTTTTTCGAACGTGGCCGGGGATATGCTGTGATTTGTTTTGGAATGTCTGCTCCAGTTTTTTGTACCTACTTGTGTGGTAAACACCTTTGATATGTTATTCCATGTATGGTGGAGACTAAGAATGTTGTGTCTTTTTAATAACTTTAGCTCCGATCCATTTTCGATGTCTTTGTTGAATTCGAACGTTTTGGTTTTCTTTACACCTCTTCAATGCGGTTGTGTCTGAGGAGAAAGAAGTTTTCTTTGATTGGAATGGCAGTGCATGTTCGCAGAAAGATTTTTGCCGTCCATCATGATTGGGCTTAACTTGGAGTGGATGTAATGTTGTCTGTGTTGAGTTGATTGACAAACATGACAACTTTCGACAAATTGTGGATTGTCACTCCTATTCAAAAAAAAAAAAAACATTTTACCTAGCTCTAGTCAAGGTTCTTTCAATCCCAGAATGGCCCTTGTGCACCTGCTCCATTATACGACGCTTCTGTGAGGTAGGTACTATAACTTTATTACCCTTGTACAATATTTTTTTATAGACTGTGATGTCCTCTCAAAATTTAAAGTGGGGCTCTACTGAATGCGTAAGTGTTTGATCATTGTCAGGACAGCTTTTTATGACGACTCTGGTTAATTTTGTTGTGTTGGTTTGCAGATCCGCTAATAAATTTTCAGATATTGAATGCGTTTGAAATATTTCATATTTCGTGTGTTATTCTTGCTCGGCTTCGATGTTGCAGTCCCGACTAAATGTGTCTGCTAAAGTTATGCTGGGCCTTTTTTGTAAACGACTTTCGGTAAATAGTGAAGTGTTTCCATGAGGATTCTTTTAAACCTAGCTGGAGTGGTATAGATTGATTTTTTTATAAATTGACTCTGATGGCTTGTCGTCACTTTCTATTATTAAATTTTTTCCAATATGTATGTACTTAAGGATGCAATTTAATTCAACTCATCCTCGATTTGTGGGTAATTCACTTCGGTTTGGTTAAGCGCTTTACTACTGAATGGTACATGTTGTTCATTTTATAGAAGGGTTGCCCCGATTACGTTATTGCTATAATAATTCTAGGACTGGGGCGGTTGTCAATATATTTTCAATCCTTTCTAGTTCTGTTTTTTGTTCGTCCTACCAGCTACCATGTTGAGCAGCAGTTATTTCTTATTTTAAGGCATTTTCAATAGTTCGATGGTTCGCAATTTCTCTGGATCTAAGCTGATGTTTTTTCCAGCTACTGAAATACTGCTGGGATATCGGATAGCCCAAATGGTAAAACCAGAAAACCATATCAACCCCAAGGTGTGGGAATAGTTAAGTATTTGTTCGTTCTCTTGGTCACCTTAATTTGCAAAAAGATGCTGTTGGAGGTGCTTATATTTCTTCTTCCTTTCTTTTCCATTTCGTCAATTTAACTGCGTCTCGCAGTGAGTATGGTATTTTTCTAACAGGATGTATTTTCAACTGTGCATTTTCTATTAATTCTATATTATATTCCAATCATTTTGCGCTCTCTTCTATAATTCAACGCATTTCATTTCTGTGGTGTTTTCAACAATCTCTTCACGCTTCATTGGATTTGCTGCTTCGCATGATTTTCTACCGAGGATTGGTGATACGAGGGCGGGTCAATAAGTGACTTTTTGAATTTCTGACCTCTTTACTGAAACAGCAACACTGCTCCTGTCAACAGGCATCTGTCAGTTGACTCCTGTCAAAATTTAAACTTGCTGCGTCAGTTAGTTTGTGTTTGACAGCTATTTTTATCAGACTACTCACTAATTTGAGGAGAAAATGGAAAAAAGTGAATTTCGTGTGCTTATTAAGCATTATTTCTTGCGAAAAAAAACCATTACCGAGACCAAGGCTAAGCTTGATAAATACTATGGGGACTCTGCACCATCGATTTCAATGGTAAAAAAGTGGTTTACTGAATTTCGTTGTGGCCGTACAAGCACTGAAGATGCCGAACGTCCTGGACGCCCAGTTGAGGTCTCTACACCCGAAACAATTGAAAAAATTCACGATATGGTGTTGGCCGACCGAAGATTGAAAGTGCGAGAGATTGTGGAAGCCGTAGGGATCTCGCATGGCTCAGTGGTTTCAATTTTGAATGATCACTTGGGCATGAGAAAGCTTTCCGCAAGATGGGTGCCGCGTTTGCACACAGTCGACCACAAACACATGTGCAGTTGCCATAGCAAAAATCCATGAATTGGGCTATGAATTGCTCCCTCATCCACCCTATTCTCCAGATTTGGCTCCGAGTGACTACTTCTTGTTCTCAAACCTGAAGAAATGGCTTGGTGGAAAAAGATTTGACTCCAATGATGAAGTCATCTCGCAAACAAAGGCCTATTTTGAGGACCTCGACAAATCATTTTTTTTGGAAGGGATAAAAAAATTGGAGAAGCGTTGGACAAAGTGTATAGAGCTCAAGGGAGACTACGTTGAAAAATAAAATAATTTTTTTATCAAAAAATCTGTGTTTTAATCCAAAAGTCACGGACTTATTGACCCGCCCTCGTACATTTGCGTTAACCACCAAGAATTTTATTTATTTTTTTTTTTATTTCGGATGCTGACTTCGGTTTTGGATTCAGCTATTAATGGATTTTCAAGTTTACTGTCGGTAGTGAGCCTAGTTTTGGTCTTTAGGGCATCCTTTTTTATGCCAGCAGCCGCTGCCGTGTATTTTTGCAGCACGTTGCATAAGTCTCCAGTATGGCGGCAGACTAAGCGAATGCTTTCCTAAGCTCTCCAAGAGGTCAACAACTGTCCTGCTGTCTCTCAGTAGGAAATGCTATGGACTGCTTACTGATATTGTGACATGACACTACGATTTTTCTTTCCACATAAGTGTACTAGGCATAACCAGTACATCGTCCTGTGATACGTGCTGTAAAAATAAAGTTGATACCCACCGGTTTTCAGCCTACTGGCCTAACAGGCTGCTGTTACTTGGTGCTTATGTGGCTGGTGCCAGTGTTGTGCGAATTTTACCAAGATACTGAGGAATTCAAGCAAAAGGCACAAAAAGTATATCTTTTCTGAGTGTTCTGATCTGACAGACAAAAAGAAAAAACAAAAACAAATTTATATTAAAGCGGCAATGTGCTTATAACCAAAGGAAACACTTAAATCAGTATAAACTTGCATATGGTGCAACACTTTGACTTGACGACGCATCGCATTGTATCGTCGTTCAGGGCTTCTAAATTCGTATTATATTCGCAAACATCTTATTCATATGCCCATTTGAACAAAACGTATCTTGTATTGAATATAAACACCTGTCATGATTGACTTGATTTTACGGAATGCACATATAGTATATCCATTGGAGCCACGATATAAAGTCCTGAGCAGGGCTTACTCTGTTTCAGTAATACCAAGATGGCACCTGTGCTGAGGGCCTAAATACAATAAATAAATGCTGGTGTTTTCCAGTTGACAACCCACGCACACGATTTAAGGACAATGAGCTTCGGATTGCACGTGGAATGTTAGATCCTTTAATAGACCACGTGCAGCCGAGTAACTAGCGGAGGCCATAAACAGCTGCAAAGCAGACATAACTGCCATTCAAGAAATGCGATGGGATGGGCCGGACAAAAACGAAGATGAAAAACTGCGACATCTACTACGGCAATTGCTATCGACGACAAAAGCAGCGCTTATTTGGATGCGGGTTTGTTGTCGGAGGCAGACTCGTAGTAATCAGCATCAAGTCTAAATTCGCCAACATTAGCCTTATACGGGCATGCCTCCACAGAGGAGAATTGACGACACCAAGGATGCCTTCCACGAGCTCCTTAACAAGACCTACGAGGTCCTACGAGGTCCGAGGTCTTACGAGGTCCGAGGTCTTGTTAAGAGGTCCAGTGCCGCCAGCATCAAGCATCGAAGACCATTGAAAACACTGCCAAAACGCCAACAGAGATGCCGCTTATGATGTGCTGGGTTTCACTCGTCCACCACAAAGAAACCCCTGGTTCGATGATGAATACCAGAAAGCACATGCAGCTAAGCAAAAAGCACGCAATGCGGCACTGCAAAAAAAACACCAGAGCTGCTCATGAGCTCTATGAGCGGAGGAGGAGAGACGAACACCGGCTTCTCAGGAGGAAGAAGAAAGAACATGGGAAGCGCGCGATATAGGAAATTGAGAGATGCTACTCCAGGAATGAGGTTCGGAAGTTTTACCAAAAGGTAAAAATAACATGCCACGGAAACAAACACCGCACCGAAGCCTGTAGAGATGAACAAGGGAACATCATAGTAGAATCGCAGTCGATGCTGAGGATTTGGAGAGATCATTTCTGCAGACTGTATAACGGCGATGACGAACCAAATACCGCTGTCAGGCAGAATCAACCGAATCAACCTTTCAACCTGGACGATGATGACCAACAATTCCTTCCACCCGACCTGGATGAAGTGAAGATAGCCATATCGAAGCTTAAGTCAAACAAACCTGCTGGAGCGGACGGCCGGACTGCCGAGCTCTTCAAAGCGGCAGGCGATGACTAGGTAAGGAGAATACCCTTACTCATCTGTAAAATATGGTCGGACGAAAGTATGCCCGATGAATGGAAACTCAGCATTGTTTGTTTGTCCGATTCTCAAGAAAGGAGACCCTCTGAACTGCCCTCCTTAGCATCACATACAAGATCTTATCTGCCATATTATGTGACCGCCTGAAGTCGTTCGTCAACAACCTGATAGGTCCATATCAGTGTTGCATCAGGCCAGGAAAGTCCACCATCGACCCAATATACACACTATGGCAGATCTTGGAGAAGACCCATGAGCTTCAGATCGATACACACCACCTATTCATCGATTTTAAGGCCGCGTGTAACAGCATCTATAGAGACGAGCTATACAGGTTGATGTGCAGGATGACGATGGAGAATGCACGCTGCTCCATCAAGGTCGGTAAAGATCTCATCGAGACCTTTGATGTCCAGAAAGGATTTAGACAAGGCGATGCGCTGTCATGCGATTTTTTCAACATCGTACTTGAAAGAATAGTGCAAAACTCACGAGCAAACACAAGAGGCACACTCTTTCAAAAGTCCGTCCAACTACTCGCATACGCCGACGATATACACATAATCGGGAGAAAGCAGCGTGATGTCAGTGGCGCTTTCGCGAGTATTGAGACGGAAGCGGCGAAAATGGGTTTAGCGGTCAATGAGGGCAAGACCAAGTATATGCTGTCAAGCAAAAAGGACAACCAACACCGACGTCTCGGGCAGAACGTCACCCTCGACAGATGTAACTTTGAGGTAGTTAAGGACTTTGTCTACCTAGGCTCTGCTATAAATACAGACAACGACACCAGTGCTGAGATCAAGCGAAGAATAACTCTTGCAAACCGTTGTTTCTTTGGGCTAAGTAGGCAATTGAGTAGCAAAGTCCTCTCTCATACAACAAAAGACACCTTAGGACCTTAATAATCCCGGTCCTTCTCTATGGCGCAGAGACATGGACATTATCAAAAATGGATGAGGGTGTTCTTGGTTGCTTCGAGAGAAAAATTGTTCGGGCGATCTTGGGTCCCGTTTGCATTGACGGTGAATAGAGAAGGAGATACAACAATGAACTTTACGGGCCTTACAGCGACATCGACCTAACCAGAAGAGTGAAGATCCAAAGACTGAGATGGCTGGGGCATGTAGAGCTTATGGACACCAACGCTTCGGTCCGAAAAGTCTTCGAATCCGCTCCCGAGGGACAGCGCAGTAGAGGTAAGCCAAGACTCAGGTGGCGCACGCAAGTGGAAGAGGACCTCAGCCAACTTAGCGTGCGAAACTGGAGGCAGCTAGCCAGGGATCGAGAGCTTGTTAAAGCTTGGAGAAGCTTGTTGACTGAGGCCCATGTCCACTCCGGACTGTAGCGCCGCTTTAAGTAAGTTTTCCAAGGCACCAGACTCTCCGACACCCTTTTTGAATGATCTCTTGGCTGCTACTTCCAAATCAATATATGTCTCTCTGCTTTTCATATTTGTTCCCGAACTCTGCTGTAGAACTGATGCGACAGTGAAACTTAAAATTTGAATGCCCAGCGATTAGCCAAGAATAACACTTGCATCGGCGAAACCGACTTCGTTGGATTGACTTATATTCGATGTCGCCACAAATGCTGCGAGATGTATAAGTTTATTCCTTCTGAAAAAAAAAACTCAAGCTCACTTCCGCACATTCTCTGACATATCGTGATTCTTTTCTAAGCCGAGCAACTCGCTCATGGAATGCCCCGCCGAGCTCTTAATTTCCTAGTCATTATAGCATGCAAACATTCAAAACCAACGTACATCGGTCCCTCTCATTTGTTCATCCCTCACCTTCCATCGCCCGCGTTTTGTGAAACGTTTTAAGGGTGCTTATAACTCTTTGAGAACACGTTTATTATAAAAAGAACACTTTTGAACACTGACATATTACAACCTTCGTACATTCAAAACCAACATACCTACGTCTTTTGCGTCTCCCTATTTTAACTTGGGGCGGAATACGAGTATTTCAAACATTTTAGAGGAAATCCCGTTGATCTCGTAATATGACTTGTTGACAGCGTTTTCTTTACATCGATTCAGTGGGCTTATATAAACCTGATCATTGCAAATAAGACGATATCAAGATTTTTATTTTTATATCTTGAAATTTTGTATCCTAAGTCTTGTTTCCATTTTATGAGAAAAATATTCTATGTATCTCCTTGGTTTAGCCTAAGCATAAATACTGTCGTGGGGCCATATGGGTATCACAATCCACCCTAAATGGTTTAAGTTTCTGAATGCGTAACCTATTGCCTTTCCATTTGGTCTGACTAGCCCCATCTTGGTCACTTTCTAGAGAATTAGGAGAGGGTGGACATATATACACGTATCAATGTTGCTCTTTCCGATAAGGCAATGTTTCAGTGCTGCAGTTTTATAATACGCCAACAAGCAATCTGGTATCCCCGCAACACGACTACTGCCGAGCAGAACACAGAACCGACCTTTCAGAGTAACATCTTTCTGTGAACTGCTTGTGCCTGTTTATCAAGACATTTCTTTCAAAGTCTATTTAAATTCACAAGCTACAAACTTTAGTTCATTATCTAATGTGAAAGCAGTTATTTTGAAATTATCTAAACTCCTCCATAACGGCTACTCGTTTAGATTTTAAGAGATAAGCCATGTCTTGAAGAAACATACAAGTACTTCTATTAAGGAATATCCTCTCCAGACTAATTGGTTCACTGAGTCGGCAAACAATGCGATTTCCCAGGCAAAAGATACACTCTGCAGCGCAAACTTTCGGTTCCATTAAGTGCTGCATCCAGTAATTGAACTGCATACTCCCTGTCAATTAAAATTTCTCCCATTATGTTAGAAATCCCACTTTAACAACAACCATCAAACTTTCTATCTTTCGATAACAAAATTAATTTTGATCAACTGTGATAATCGTTTCGGATTAAATTCACCATGACACAGAGAGCTGTAACATTTGCTCCCCGACTTCCGAGTCATTAGTTCCGACATGGTATTTTGCAGTTCAGTACTCGGCTAGGACATGCCATCGTGGCCAGCCAGTGAATGCCAAAGAGCCAACCGGCTTTCACTTGTCATGGGTTGGCAACAACAGGGACACACATTTATCGAATTTCACCAGCAGCATTAGCCCCACCATCATCCAGTCTCCTTCTCCATAATTTCAAAATGTAATTAGAATTTAATTAATAACATGATGTTTATTCCGGAGCGAATTATATCACATAAAATACAAATTAATTGCGACAACTTTAGGTCCGGTACTAATACAATACAAGAATGGATACGAGTACATAGATGTATCACGATTGTGTAGACTATAATTTGGACGGACTGGCACTGACAACGGGTAGGGGATGAGAAGTTAAAGTAAAGAGATCCTAGTTGGATTCATGGGGGCTAGTGTCAATCATGTAGGGGCATCGGTCTTCTTTAAAGTTGCGCGGATGGATTAATCCTCTTTGACTGCGGGAACGAACCCGCAGGAATGCCAAAAAGTCATCGATGATGTTTTGGGGTACAGTTGGTCCGATTCCGGGTAGCGGCTGAATGGAACATTTAAACTGGAGTAGTGGAGGCATGTAGGGCTTCGGCTTTAGAGATGGTGCATCAATCTAGACAGAAGAGCGAAGTTAAATGTACGAGTATAACAGAATTTTGTATGTTGTGAAGAATCAAACTTACACAGCAGAAGTAATCAAAGTTGTCCGGAGATACTTTTTCTTTTGTTGGTTGTTCTTCCTCATCCAGACCTCCTGATGACTCGCGAATGTAACCCTGATTACTGTGCTCCCCGCTGTCGGGAATTTCTGAGCCAGTGTCCTCTTCATTGATGATTTGTTCTTCCTGTATCTCACTCATGGTGTCCAATCCCAGAATCAACTCATCCTCGTCTTTAGTTTCGAAGCAATGTTTGGGCATCTTTGCAATTTGCTCTTGGGGTAACCCTACCGTGTTTTCGAAAATGCTGGCCATGTCTTTCTTCAGAGCTACTTTTGGTGATTCGGTTGGTTTTTCTTCTCGATCTGGAGGCTGTATTTCAATAGCCACCGGTGATTTCTCTTGCCATTCAGGAGGAATCTCAATGGATTGCCCCATACCTCTGGAGGGTTGAATGAAAGTTTCGTCTAAGCTAGAAGTCGATGCCTTGTCCATATCGGATGTGGTAGTGGTTTTTGTTGCTTGGACTGCAAAGTTACTAATATCTCCCAAGAGACAGTTTTGGATATGCCCAATAAGCTGTTCTACGTTCGAGAAAGTCACACCATGTGAGTCGGCTTGCTTCAGAATGTCGATGACGTCCTTTAGATTAAGAGAAGATGCAAATGGTCCGCCTGCACGTTGAAGGACTCCAAGTTCCTCTGATTTGAGGAAAGACACTATGCTTGACACTTTTTCGATGTCGCATTTGTTCTGGTCATTTGCTTCTTTGATCACAGATTTTAGACTTTGAAGGCTGGCCTTCTTCTCTTCTATTTCAGCATCGCACATTAAAGATGAGGAACTTGATGTTGCATGGCTGTCTGAATTTGGTTTTCCCTTTATGACATCAGAATCCTCAAGAGATGATGAGATTTCTGGAGGAACATCCGATTGAATTGATTCTTGATCGATGAAGTTGTAGCTTGCGGTGTTACAATCGTTGACGGTGAACTGATGTAACCATGTCCAAGGCGGCCCGACTTCTTTAAGCATTTTGCAAGGCTCTTCCTCTAGAGTATTCCTCAAGTGCTGTTCAGTTTCATCGAATAGTTTTTGGCGTTCTTCATATGTTTTGTCCTCAATTTGTTGGGCCTTTTTCAATTGCTTTTCAGAAATGTAGTGCGGACCTTTGAAGTCTTCTTCGGTGAGTGGTTTACTTTGTGACTAAGAGAGGAGAGAGTTACAAAGAAACATATTGATACTTGAGAGAGTGGACTTACCTCTAGCAAGAGTGACATAATCGCGTTGAAATCATCACATTTAGCGATAAGTTCCTTGGGATCACCCAAATTAAAACCCATTTCTTTGGAAATGGAAGGTCTTTTAGAAGGCTCCAGAGGACAGGAACACTAAAAACAATGATTCATTAAGATAACGTTGGTTTTAAATGTACTATGTCCGCTTAAGAAAAAAACTAAGGGAATTCGCTTGAGCCATGACATTGTGATGGTTGTGGTTTCACTTTACAGGATTAAGATAAAAAAAGGAGTGTGCTTTGAACCTTAAGAATTTGGGAATGTAAAGCTGACTACATGGCCTTCTAAGTTGGTCGTGTGCCTCTCGGGGTATACGTCGACCTTGGAGTATAGACGGAAGATACAAAGCAGCAACAAGTCTCGAATACGGACGGATCCACTGTTGACAGCCCTTGTAAACAAAACACGGACATTGAACGTCGAGAATGCACATGCAATGTTAGAACCCTTTGTAAGCCACGTGCAGCCGAGCAAGTAGCGGAGGGCCAAGACTGTTACAAAGCAGAAATTATCGCTATCCACGAATTGCGATGGGGTAGGCCGCACAAAAAGAGGATGAAAAGCTGCGAAATCTATTATACTACGGCGATTGTTATCGATGGCAAAAACAGCGGTTATTTGGATGTGGATTTGTTGTTGGAGTCAGACAAGAAGTCTTGAGATTCCGGCATGTGAAGAGCGCCTCGTAGCAATCCCTACCGAGGCTTTATTTGCCAACATAAGCCTTAGATGCGCGCAAGCCCCCTAAATGAAAAAGATGACGGCCGCAAATATAGCTTCTACAAGCTCATGGAGAAGGCCTACAAGCATTGCGCTAGCACTGATATTGAAATTGTACTCTGCGATTTAAGGACATCTTTGGAAGTCTGCACGAAACCACCTACGATAACGGATTTAGGGTAATCGACTTTGCGGCTGGGCTAAATATTTTCGTAGCTAGCTCGATATTCCCAATGGTACAAGAAGAACGCCTAATCAATCAACCATAAACCAGGTTGATCACATTGCGATCCTCCATTGTTATAGATGTTTGACCGTTTCGAGGCTAAATAACAGCGGTGACGCACCAAATATCGCTGTCAGGCAAAAAGAACTTTTCAACCTGGTCCTGCCAACCAACAACGTCCACCCGATCTGGATAAAGTGAGGATAGTCACAAAGAATAATTCTTGCCAATCGTTGCTTTGGTGGGCTAAGGAGTCTAGGCATAGACTTTTTCCAAAATAAATGAGGGTGCTCCTGGCTGCTTTGAGACGAAAATTTTTCGGGCGATATACGTTCCCGTCTCCAGGCTTTGAGTGGAGGAGGAGACGCAACGACGAACTAAATCCCTTACACCGACCTATTGGCTTAGCTAGAAGAGTGAAAGTCCAACGATTGAGATTGGTGAGTCATGTAGAGTGGATATCACCAACACTCCGGTCCGCAGTAGAGGAAGACCGAGTCTCTAGTGGTCGCGCAAGTGAAAGAGGATCTGAGCCAATTAATCGTGCGAGACTGGAGGCAACTAGCAAAAGATCGAGCTGGCTAGAGACGCTTTCGACTGTGGCCCAGGTTTACTCCGGTCTGTAGCGCCACCTTACGAGTTATTAAGAAAGTAAGATGACTGCATGTAGCTTAACATGAGCTGAATGACAATTCAACTTTATTGGTCCAATCCTCGGCTACAATCGTAGCAAACTAGCAAAATCATATGCATTTTCCCCAAGCCATCGAATAGCATAAGCAACTTGCTTGCAGCTCTGAAGCCCACACACGCGTAGCTTCTGTCTTAATTAACTGTTACAGATATCTTGACTCAACTGCCTTATGAGCAAAAGCGAGGGAAAATCGTTGCCTTTTTCAGATGAAACCCGAAAGCGCAACCAAAAGATGAAAAGTAAGGTGCCTAGCCAAGAAGACCCGGGCAGAAACCAGTAGAGACTAGTGAATAAATTCAATCGCAGAATCACAAAAGCGTGTCAAGAAAGACTCAAAATCCGCTATTTTTCAGAACATCATTCGACCTACCCCGTGGAACACAAGATTTTCCGTTAACGTTAACGCGACCAAAAGATGTCCTGCCTGCCAAACTTTTTAACTTGATTTCCAATATTAGTGCGGATGAAATTAGGCCTCAATCTCCTTCACATGCAGGGTCTTATTTACCATATTGTCTTTATGCCTGAAGCCGTTTGTCAACAACCTATTGAATCTATATCAGTGTAGTTTCAGTCCAGAAAATTCCACCATCGACCAAATATATACACTACGGAAGATCTTGGAGAAAACTCATGAGCTCCTGATCAATACACATCACCTACTCATCGATTTTAAGGTTAAGTATCCATAGAAACGAGCTATACAGAGCAGTGTAGGATGACGATGATCACTGTCAAGGCGAGTGAACAGCTCCACCTTTAACTTTGAGAAAGCCACGTTATCCGATATCAAATAGAAGGTTATACTTGCCTATCGTTGTTTTTTTGGCTGAGAAAGCAACAGATAATGGACTGAGAAGAAATAATAAAAAAACTCTAAAAATATATGACCATATGCCTGTAAATGTCCCTCTCCGTATTAAAGTCAAGAGAGCTCAAGAGAGCCTTCGATACATGACTTAAGGGAAGCATAAGTAGACTGCGCCTTATATGGCGCACTATTGCAGCAAAACCGAACTTCAAAAGCTATCTGTGAGTGCATAGCTAGATGCACGTAATCGTCCATCTGGGCGTTCAAAATGCAAAACTGTAGACTCTTACAGATGCCTTAAGGACCATCCATCAGCGAAATGCACGCTCTACAGAAAGCATGACTCCCGTGTAAACGTTGACGAAAATCCAAGTTAAAGATTTCACTGCGAGCACAGCATATGGGCATGTCTTACGGCACATTTTGGCATATTTTGCATTTGAATTTCCATCTTCACCCTTATAAATTTTAACTTTTTGAAAAACTGAAGTTAGCTGACCACAGAATGCATAGAAGATACGTCAATCGGCTCTTTGAATTTTGGCGTTTGGATGACCAATTTTCATACAACATTTTCCCCATCGGTGGAACTCATTTCTAGCTCAGTGGTGCGTCAACAAACAAAATTGTGACATACTGGGAAGTGGTGTCATTGGTCCATACCTCTTCGAAAGTGTAGAAGGTGTTACCTTCACCGTCGGCCAGAAGTTAACCGAATATATGGATGTGGAAGACATGTGGTTTGAAAAGAAGGTGCGACATTTCAAACAACACGATCCGTTTTGACTTAATTGCAAGAAAATTGTCTTGGACGAGTAATTTCACCTTTTCGGTGTTGCAAACTGACCACCCAGATCGTGTGATTTGTTGCCGTTGGATTTCTTTTTTTCAGACTATGCAAAATATTATGTATATGAGCACAATCCACCAACTCGTAACGAATATTCGTCAAGTTATGGCCGAGTTATTGCTCGATATGTGTCGAAAATTCATCGAAAATTACCTTGTCAAAAGCAAATCCTACAAAAACTACCGTGAAGGCCATTTTGCAAGATCCAAGCGATAAATTGAAAAAGAATTTGATGAAAATCTAAGTCATAAATGTCTATTACTTAAATGACCTTTCGAAAGCATAGAGTGGATTACCCTGTAGAACGGTTATGAGTCAACTTCCCAACACAATGGAACAGTTTAGCACTACGTTTGCTCTTAAGGACTCCAAGCCACTGACAAGAATGGGCAAGTGCCACAGATAAAAATATCGGAAACGTCGAGGCATTAAGGAAGATTCAAATTAATCGATTCGTCATCAAGCGCAATTACTCGTACTTTGCCACCGTCTATTGAATTGTGGACGATACCATCCGTGAAAGCCAGCATCGATTGTACCATTCGTGTCATACTTCCTACATTGCTTGAAAAACTGCTCAAAAATAGGAGCACCGTAATGCAGTTCCTGAGGCATTCCCTTGCTGGCCATATGCCCGAAATCATTTCCCATCAATATAGCTACAAAATTGCCTATCGATTCGCCTTCAGAATGCCCTTAAGCCGGAATAGTCAAACACATATTGACTCAATAGCTAAGACCTCATCGTTGGGTAGCTTTCTGTAATCAAATGTTCTTATTTTGTTTTCCTAAATATTATTCCGGGCTCTAGACAGACCTTGCTTACTCCTAACTATCAACTGGGCCAAGATTAGATCTCGTTTCTTTACAGGAAGCGAGCTTGCTCCAACTCAAGGGTATGTGCTCCAAAGATGTTTGTACGGAATTGCTTCAGAATGAAATATACTGCTGGAAAGTGGTAGACATCCTCATGTTCTTTTCGATTGCATTATTCGTTACAACCCATCGTCTTATCGATGCGGGATATATTGTGTTATAATTAAGGGGCAAGAGTTCCTTTTTTGTTTTAAAAATGGACTCATATTATCGGTAGTATTGCAATCTCGCAAATAGTAATTCAGTCGGCTATAGCAGACGTCCACCTTTCTTTTCAGCAGTGCCTACTCAAACCATCCCCGATTACCTTTGCTAGCCTTAAAAGGTTTTGCAAATTCCAGGTTTGACAATAATTTTCTAATTGGGTTTTCGTCAGGTTCAAGCCTTCTACAGTATCCGTACCTTCTGCAAACAACATCGCCGGGATTTTTATTTTACCTACCTCGACTCCTCCTCTAATAGCTTCTGTTATGTCATTGATATATTAAATAAACAGCAAAGTGCTTAGGATGCATCCTTGTTTGACACCGGTTTGTGCTGACGGGCTATGGAAGAGCTGTACAGCGACTTCGACCTGACCTGAAAACTGCGCTTCAATGCCCTCAGTAGATCAAATGGGCACCAAAGCAATGCACCAATTCCCCCAGAGTCCTTAAGTCTAACCCGGAGGGACAGCTCGATAGGGGTGGCACACAAGTAGAAGGGGACCTAAGCCGGCTTGGAGTCCCCAACTGGTGGCAATTAATTAAAGGTCGGTCTAACTGAAGAGGCTTGTTGGTTGAGGCCCTCGACCACCCCAAATAGTAGTGCCATCTGAGTAAGTAAGTAATTGAATTAATTGAGGAAAGTTTTCACCCGAACTAAGGCTAGTTTGAGCATTCTAGTATACTTGCGGATGATGTCTTTTTGTCATTGAAGACTTCCAAGTCTAAGTCCGATTTTTCGAACTTTTCCAAATGGAACGCTACAAAAATATTGTTCATAGAGATAGAGACTCGGCTCTATTTGCTTCAAGCGACTTAAATTTTTGAGACATTAAATGCAGGAGAACTTCAACTTGAATACAAATTACTTTACGGCAGCTTATTTTCTGTATGTAAAAATGTTTGCAAACGTACGAGTATCTTAAGATTGAATACAGTGCCACATAAGTGCAAGTATACCAAAGCAATTTCGACTTCCTCATTAGTCAAAGTGGTTCCCATAAACCGTTTTTGCACAGATACCCACCTTAGGCAATAAGAGATACTGCATCAAACCCAAAACCCAAAGGTGCACATCATGAGATATTTAATGAGAAATCAATACAAACTTACCTCACCGTAAAAGGACTTCTTACGTGTCTCAAATTGTGCCTTGCATGACGCAACAATGGTATCCTTCAATAGTGTAGCCGATAGGACACGTGGTAAGCTCTCCATCGGTATAAACTCCTCAAAATCGCCCCATGGTCTGTAAAGACAACATCGTCGTCATTATGAACGATTTAATTAGACTCCAATCCTAACCACATGTTTGTACAAATGAACATATACGCTGATGTTAATTTACACCAGCAGCGATACTCATATCTACTCGTATCTTTGACGTTAATCATACTAAAGACGACACATACACAAATCAAGTAGCACATTTTGATTACCTGTTTCAGGTGCGGTTTTCAACCATCTATTTGCACAGGCATAATATCTTAAAGTACTGCAATGAAGGTAGGATACTTACAGAACCATTTGGCCATTAACAAAGCACAGCTCCTGCGAACAATCTAATTTTGCCGCAAATGTGTAACATATCTTGAACATCCAGAATGGTATTCTGGCCAGGCCACCTTCCACATCGTCTGACAATAGTTCGCACACCATTGCCATGGTATCGAGCAGCGTCTGTTAGATAAGAAAGATGCAATGAATAAATATTCCCAGAACTTTAGGTACATTTTACGCATAGTATACGGATAGTTGCAATTTTACCTTACCTATAGTGTGTTTGGTCTGGCATTGTGTTTTGTTTATTTTGGCCTCACAATGGCACCCTCGATGTGGGTTAGTTGCATAAAACAGATTCCAATTGGTCCGTTTGCAGTTTTATAAACGAGACTAGTTATGGAATTTGAACTTCCACAAACAATGTTGAGATATTTTAAAATAGTTTACTAAGTTCAGAAGGACTATCATTTTACGTTTACACATTCACAAGAGTGTACTACAGTCGATGTCTTTTCGTTTTTCAAAGAAACTTACTCATATGAGTAGACATAGTCATAAGACCGAACGACTAGCCCATTGACTGGCCGATGTCGGATATGTTGTGTAATTGGATTCAAGAAAAACAGATAATTGGATTTCGGAAAGTTTTCCAAAAGCGTGTACTTGGAAATACCGATGTTTGTGTGCTTGTTGCTGGAGTAAATACATATTCTCCGATAAACTATCTCGAAAATCTTAAAATAAGAGTACATATGGATATTCATATCTATGAATACAAACTTGCATCCGAATACTCACTCAGAAAATAGATTTAAAGAAAATGTTAGTTTCAAAATATTTTCCTCTGTTGATTCATTTTAGTCATAGCAAACACGGCTGGATAGTCATTTTCTAAGTTTGGATGCATGTGTACGAGTACTCGTATGTGTGAAGTAAAGTTTTAATCCTTTCAAACTCTGTTGCTCTTTCGATGAGTCCGAGCACAAAAGTAAAATCATATTTGGAACTTGTATGCCGGAGGGTAAGCCTATTTGATTTCGGATATGCCTAAGACATCTTAATGTTTATTTATCGGCCTAAGTCGGAAATTAATATTTAATAAAAGTCTTGAAAACTCCTTTTACAAATCCTCAAAAATGGAAATAGAGAATTATAAACTTTTCTGGGGTATACGGCACCCCATCACATGGACAATGTGCTTCGAAAGCAGCTGGGATTGCTTCACCTGAGTACGTTTGAAGTATTTAATACTCGTATATAGGAGGTTGATGAAATCGATATTTAAAGATCAGATCGTTTAGAATTGTTCGCATTAAGAAAAGACAATTTGGGCACCTAGTACCATAAACCAAAAGCTATAGGCCTCGCAATTACTTATATGGACTTAAGGGTCAAGTTAGACAAAATTTCGAACTTCTTTAACGTTTTATCTGTCTATTGTGATATTCTGGTCCATTTATCCGCTGTTGTGTTTGGTTTTATTTTAAAGGGCATCAGGGCACACTGAACTATTTTTTTGTATATCAAAACGCTTCTCGGCCGATCTTACTTACTTAAGGTGGCGGGGGTCCGGGGTAGACCTGGGCCTTAGTCAACTAGCTTCCCAAACCAGCTCGATCCATGGCTAGCTGCCTCCAGTTTCGCACGCAAAGTTGGCTGGGGTCCTCTTCCACTTGCCTGCGCCACCTGACTCTTGGCCTTCCTCTACTGCGCTGTCCCTCGGGAGCGGATTCGGAGACTTTTCAAACCGGAGCATTGGTGTCCATGGGCTCTACGCGACCCAACCAACTCAGTCTTTGAATCCTCACTCTTCTGGCTAGGTCCATGTCGCTGTACAGTCCGTACAGTTCGTCGTTGTATCTCCTCCTCCACTCACCGTCAATGCAGACGGGACCGAAGATCGCCCGAAAAATTTTTCTCTCGAAGCAACCAAGAACACCCTCATCCATTTTTGATAATGTCCATGCCTCTGCGCCATAGAGCAGGACCGGGATTATTAAGGTCTTAGGGTGACTTTTGTTGTCCGAGAGAGAGCATTGCTACTCAATTGCCTTCTTAACCCAAAGGTAGCCAAAGGAGCCTAGGTAGACAAAGTCCTTAACTACCTCAAAGTTATATCTGTCGAGGGTGAGGTTCTGCCCGAGATGTCCGTGTTGGTTGTCCTTTTTGCTTGACAGCATACACATGGTCCTGCCCCCATTGACAGTTAAACCCATTTTCGCCGCTTTCGTCGAAGCACCACTGACATCACGCTGCTTTCTCCCGATTATGTGTATATCGTCGGCGTATGCGAGTAGTTGGACGGACTTTTGAAAGAGTGTGCCTCTTGTGTTTGCTCGTGAGTTTTGCACAATTCTTTCAAGTACGATGTTGAAAAAATCGCATGACAGCGCATCGGCTTGTCTAAATCCTTTCAGGACATCAAAGGTCTAGGTGAGATCTTTACCGACCTTGATGGAGCAGCGTGCATTCTCCAACGTCATCCTGCACAGACGGACGAGTTTGGCAGGGATGCCAAGCTAGACATTGCTCTATATAGCTCGTCTCTATAGATGCTGTCATACGCGGCGTTAAAATCGATGAATAGATGGTGGGTATCGATCTGAAGCCCATGGATCTTATCCAAGATCTGCCGTAGTGTGAATATCTGGTCGATGGTGGCCTAAAGCCACACTGATATGGACCTATCAGGTTGTTGACGAACGGCTTCAGGCGTTCACACAATAAGGCGGATAAGATCTTATATGCGATATTAAGGAGACTGATGCCTCTGTAGTTAGCGCAGTTCAGAGGGTCTCCTTTCTTGAGAATCGGACAAACAATGCTGAGGTTCCATTCATAGGGCATACTTTCGTCCGACCATATTTTACAGATGAGTTGGTGTATGCTCCTTGCCAAGTCATCGCCTGCCGCTTTGAAGAGCTCGGCAGTCAGGCCATCCGCTCCAGCAGCTTCGTTGGACCTAAGCTTCGATATGGCTATCTTCACTTCATCCATGTCGGGTGGAAGGAATTGTTGGTCATCATCGTCCAGGTTGAAAGGTTGATTCGGTTGATTCTGCCAGACAGCGGTATTTGGTTCGTCATCGCCGTTATACAGTCTGCAGAAATGATCTCTCTAAATCCTCAGCATCGACTGCGATTCTACTACGATGTTCCCTTACTCATCTCTACAGGCTTCGGTTCGGGGTTTCTTTCCGCGGCATGTTATTTTTACCTTTTGGTAAGACTTTCAAACCTCTTTCCTGGAGTAGCATCTCTCAATTTCCTCGATCGAGCGCTTCTCATGTTCTTTGTTCTTCCTCTTGAGAAGCCGGTGTTCGTCTCTCCTCTTTCGCTCATAGAGCTCATGAGCAGCTCAGTTCTTTCTAAGCAGCGCCGCGTTATATGCATCTTGCTTAGCTGCATGTGCTTGCCGGCATTCATCATCGAACCAGGGGTTTCGTTGTGGTGGACGAGTGAAAACCAGCACATCAGAAGCGGCATCTCTGATGGCGTTTTGGCAGTGTTTCCAATGGTCTTGGATGCTTGATGCTGGCGGCATTGGACCTCTTCAGAGATTAAGGGACACTCGATCGGAAAAGGACTTGGCGATCTCTTGCGATTGTAGCCGTCTGACGTCGAATTTTCTCACAGCATTAGTTTGTCTTGGCGTAGTTTGGGATATCCGCAACCGTACCTTGGCTACAACAAGGTAATGGTCCGAGTCGATGTTGGCTCCTCGGAACGTATGGCCATCCATAATATTGGAGGAGTGTCTTGCGTCGATCGCAATGTGATCAATCTGGTTGACCGTTGATTGATCAGGAGTTCTCCAAGTCCCCTTGTGTATGTCGAGATGCGGGAACCGCGTGCTAGCCACGACAATGTTTCGCCCCGCCGCAAAGTCGATTAGCCTGAATCCGTTATCGGAGGTGGTGTTGTGCAGACTATGTTTTCCGATTGTTCCACCAAAGATACCCTCTCTTCCTGGCTTTGCATTAAAATCACCGAGGACAATTTTAATATCATAGCTAGGGCATTGCTCGTAGGTCTTGTTGAGGAGCTCGTAGAAGGCATCCTTGGTGTCGTCATCTTTCTACTCTGTGGGGGCATGCGCGCATATGAGGCTAATGTTGGCGAATTTAGCCTTGATGCGGATTGCTACGAGGCACTCGCTCACATGTCATAGTCTGCCTCCGACAACAAATCCGCATCCAAATAAGCGCTGCTTTTGCCGTCGATAGCAATTGCCGTAGTAGATGTCGCAGTTTTTCATCTTCTTTCTGTCCGGCCCATCCCATCGCATTTCTTGAATGGCGGGTATGTCTGAATTGCAGCAGTCTAGGGCCTCGGCTACACGTGGTCTATTAAGGGATCTAACATTCCACGTGCATATCCGAAGCTCATTGTCCTTTAATCGTTTGCGTGGGTTGTCAACAGTAGATATGTCCATATCCGAGGCTTGTTGATACTTCGTAACTTATGTTTTTTTTTAAAGGCCGGGCAGTTACCCCGGCGGCACAACCCCCAACCTGGAGGACCTTCTCGACCGATCTAGACTTTATTTATTTTATTTATTTATTTGTAATGCTTATACACTTTAGGATACAATATCTTATAAGATAGTGAAAAGCTAGTTCAGAACAACGTAAGCTAATAGAGTAGTTGTACCAAATTGTAGAGAAATAGCTGCGTAATTTATTTTTAAGCATTGTTGTGCTTGTACCTAAATGAGTTCTTAAATGTCGCGGTAGTGAATTCCACAATCGGACTGAATTTACAAAAATTGACGTTCTGATGTGAGGGATTTGTATTGGGGGTGAATTAATTGACCAGATCTATGCGAAGAGGCGGATCGAGTCTTTTCGTATGATGGTTGAAGTATTACGAGAATATCTGATAGCAGGGCTAGAGTGCGAAACTTGAGATAGCTCTCAAAAGGCATGTCAAGCAAACGAGAAGAGTAACTACTTACTCTGTCATGTTTGCGTAGCCCAAAAACATAACGTACAATGCAACAGTGAGCCTTCTTCTACTGATCGAGTAACAGCTACAAAAGATTTCACATCCGTAGAGTAAAATAGGAGTCACCAACGATTTTGCTAACATCAAGCGCGTTTTAGTTGGAGTAAAAGACTGTTTTACCCATAAATTACGTAACACCCCATATACCTTTCCAATGGCAGCGCTGATGTTAACTTGCGATTAAAAGTGACCTCAAGATTCTTTGCAGTCTCAACATAATCTATTGCGGAGCTTTTCAACAAAATAGGTGGAAAATACGAAAGATCCAGTGGTTTCTTCGATATGACTAGGCACTTCGATTTCTTAGCGTTTAGAGAAAATCCGTTAAGTTCAGACCAACGTGAAATTTCGTCAAAATCTTCATTGATAGAGCAAACTCTGTTCTCAATTAAACCAAGTGGACAGCTCATAATTATTTGAACATCATCAGCATACATATGTAACGAACAGTTGTTTATAATGGATCGAAGGTCATTTACATAAAATGAGAACAATAAGGGGCCAAGTATAGAACCTTGAGGGACACCACTAAGAGTTGGAAAAAAATCGGATACATTGTCATTAAGCTGAACTGATTGCATTCTGTTGTTGAAGTAGGATGTAAGCAACTTTACTGCACCTAATGAAAAGTTGTATTGCCGTATGAGCTTTTTACATAAGATATTGTGATTAATCATGTCAAATGCCTTAGAAAAGTCTAGGAGCACCAAGAAAGTTACTTTTTCTTAATCGAATGCTTGTCGTGTATCGTCAGTAACACTCAACAGGGCGGTGGTACAGCTGTGTTTCGCACGAAAACCAAATTGCTTTGGTGTGAGCATGTTATTACTTTTAAAATATGTACTCATCTGTTTTTGCAAAATACGTTCAGAAGCCTTAGACAGAAAGGGCGGAATTTAAATTGGTCTAAACTCATCAGCTGTAGCACTTTTGTCAAAATAGTGTTAAAAATGAAGGTGGTAAAAGGCAATATGATTGGTAAGAGTAGCTTAAGAAATATAGGGTGCATTTTGTCTAACCCAATGGCATTCGACTTTATCGAGAGTATACTTTCTACCACATCAGCACTATCGACCGATCTAAAACCAAAACTATTAACTCTTTGATGATTAACAGAACAGCCAGGCTCGACAACGGTTCAGTCACACCTAACGCGAACGAGAAGGGCCGAGACAAGAAATTCCGGTTTAGCGAATTGCAATCAATGCTGTCACAACTATCTGCTGCGTAAATTTTTCCACAGCTGTCGACCACCTAAGCAGGTGTTCAGCTTGCTCGCATACACACGTGATTTTGCGGAATGGATCTCCGTAACAACTTTGTTGTGAAATGAACAGTACATTTGCCGAAGCTCTGGAAGTCTATATCGCTTCCAACTGTTGTAAGCTCTATCGCGCTGCTGCATTAAGGAACGTATTTGGCTGGTAAACCATGGATCACTATTGTCCTTGATGGTCTTGCTTCTCAAGGCTACGTGTGTGTTATAGAGATTTAAAATATTTGTATTTAAGAATTCGATTTGCTCACTGGACAACGACATGTAGAAAATGTTATTCCAACATACGTTTCTACTATTTGTTTCCAACAGTGAGTGTCGAAATGGTTTCACAAATGCAGCTCCGCATGTAGTAAATGCAGACAAAAAGGTGTTTACATTTTTTCAAGTGCAAAACGTGTTTGAAAATGGATCGGTTATGTTGTGATAAACTCTCCCGTATGTAAATATTCGTTGATGTCGTGGTATCAAAGCTGATATCTCTAAGGTAAAGTAGTTGATTGCTATTTTTACGATAGATCGCGTTAGCTGTTAAGACGTGGTTTTTATCATACGGTGAATTAAATTTTAGCATTACAGTGGAATTGTTTGAATCGTTTTTCTGATGAATACGGTAAATATCACGTAGTGCTGGAGGTTTAATACCAATTATCGTACATACGGGTATAAGATTGAAAATAAACTGACCAAATCAACGAAACAAGTTGCTGTATGCTCCCTTAGAAGTCATCCCATACCTAGCACTGTGGGTGGAAAATCTGGTCCGGCGGTCTTTGGGTATTTGTTGTCCAAAATTAATGAATTTTGGTCAAATGGGTAAAACTCTTGACTTTCATTGCTCAAATTGAATGTTTCAATCTGCTCGATATCCTTCTATACTCAGAAAGTGCACGTGCTCTCAAAGAAACCTTCACGTCGTTTCATTTTTGAGTTGCTTCGTTTCAAACGCTTGTATTCATTTTTCATTGAGTGAAGAGTTGCTTACGAGTGGTTGCATTAAAACCACTAGCGGTGGTCTTGGGATTCCTGAAAGCTTTTTTGGCATCAATGTCACCGACCTTCAGGACTCAATGTCAAGGTTTTATCGATTGCATCCATCTCTTCCAAATATACAATATTTCTTCGTTGTTTTGCCGTCTGAGAGATATGCGTGGACGTACCTCGGCTGTAATTACGTAAAGCTCCCAATCTACATCGGCCACTTGAATATTCTAACGAATTCCTACCGTGTCGTGGGAACTACAGAAGTACCTTACGTCGACGCAGTTTGTGCTACCTTTAATGATATTTCACCAAGCAGCAAAGTCAATTTATAAAAGCCTATTTGCAAGCGTTGTGTCGTGAATTCTGATTTCCTTATCAACCCGCAGATTTCTTGATAAAATCTCATTCACTACTCTTCTTCAATACAGGCGAGCCCGTAGATCATTCAGAACCCTTTTCTTCAAACAACCCATTGTCTACTCATCTTTTTTTTAGTAAAGCTAACCTGTCTCAAGATTATTTTTCCACGAATCCTTAAATTGCTAGACATCCAAGCAATGTTTTGGGGTTGGCTATAGGCATTCGCTCGAAAAAATTGAATTTTTGTCCTTCATGGGCTTTACCATATCGTCTTTTGGCTTGACACAAGGATGTTGTTTGCTATCGGCGTCATCTTTACCACTAACAAGTAATCAAACACAATATTTTTACGTCTTTTAGAAGATCTTTCAATTTTCTGGACCTCGGGCTTTAAGTGTTCTATTTTTTAAACCCGAGAAGTCAGTGCAGGTTCTTTCCTATTTACTTGTAGAGATCGCGAACTTCTCCATCTTTAACGCTCTATTTGCTTTGTGTATTTCTTAATGTTCTTAATGATAAGGGCGACATTCATCATCGATCCACAAGTTTTCGAAGCTATATACGAGTACTTACAATGTGCAAGTAGTTGGAAGCAGTATCTCTAATGGTTCGATCGCTGCTTTGATACTGAGCTTCTAGGCAAGATGCTGGTAGATCCATAAAACATCCATAAACAGTGTTGCAACTGTATCTACACATCAATTGTGTCCATCCGGACTCGACTTGCCAAACTGAGTGCTGACCAGCAGATAAAAATAGCAGCATTCTCCAGAACAAAGCAAATTAAATTTTATCCAAGCTACTCTGACATCTTTGGATCTCAAGTCCGTAAGGGCTTCCGAGACTTAGCAAAGGTTTTGGAAAAGAGATGAGCCCGAACGTGTTACTGGCTTCGGTCTAACCGACCCATCATTCTACTTCGATCTATAATAGAATTGGCTCTCTAGGCTATGGGTTGTACCTCACTGGTAACTGCACGGCCATGGACAAACTTTCGAATTACAAAGCGACAACAGATCTCGAATAAAGACCTATCTGCAACTACCAGAGCCTCTGGACTGCTGCAAAACAGATATTACCGCCGGCCAAGAAGAGGATGAACAACTGCGCCATCTACCGCGGGAATTGTTAGCAACGGCAAAAGCAGCGCCTTTTTGCATGCCAAATTGTTGATGGAGGCAGACTTAGGTCAAAGTCTTGAGTTTCCGCAACGTCAACGAACGCCTCGTTGGAATCTTGATCAATCAACCGTCAGCCAGATTGACCACACTGCGATCGCCACAAGACACTCCTCCAATATGCAGCATTAAGCTTCAAAGACCAGTTGCTAAAAAGCCATCAGAGTTGCACTTCTAATTACTGGATTTCTATCGACAACAACAACGAATTTCCTAGTTTGACGACGAATGCCGGCAAGCTCATGCAGCTAAGCAAGATGCATACTAAGCGCTGCATAGAAGAACTAGAGCTGCTCTCGAGATCTACGTGCAAAAGAGGAGAGCTTCCAAAAGAAACCAGGAGGAGCATGAGAAGGGCGCGGTGATTTGACAATTAACTCCCAACTTTGTGGTATATATTGGAAATAGTGATCTTCTGCATTAGTGTCACTAGCGATGTTATTGCACCTTTGGTTGGCCTAATTTGCGTTCTTTCACCACCCTGCTTAGAAAATCGTGTTTCTAAATTTTTCTACAACAACTGGGTCGTTACCTGTGGGTTCTAAGACCACGATCAGAAATTGAAGGTTGTATCTGTCGGCTGAACAGTTGACTAGCAAACGTCCGCATCAAATGAAAAAGATTAGTGTCATCACTGCTATAGAGAAGACGCTTCTGATCTGCTGGGTACCTACCCGTCCCTAACAAAGAAACCCTTGGTTCGATGACAAATATAGGCAACCAAATAAAGAAAACCAGCGGATGTATACAGCGGCCATGCAGAAAAAAATGAGGTAGACTGGCGTGCTCTACGAGCAGAAAAAAGATAGCAATTTAGGTTCAGCACGAGAAGAAGCGCCCGATAAAGGCCTTAGAGATGTATTATACTATCAGAAGGATGCATTTTGGAAGTCTAACCAAAGATTAAATCGAGTATCACGTGGTTTTAAAGACCGAAAAGAAATCTGCAAGGTTGAAGAAGGAACCTTATAGTAGAACCAAAATCAGTGTTGAGACTCTGGAAGGCTCCTGCAGACTGTGAAAGGCTGATGACGAACAAAATTCCACCGTTCGGCAGATTAAACCATTCAAGTTAATTGAAGTCAGACAACATTTCCAAGCTTAAGTCCAGCAAAGCTACTGAACTAAGTGTTTTCACTGGCGAGCTCTTAAAAGCAGCAGGTGATGATTGAATACACAGCATACATCAATTCATATCCATAATATGGATTGAAAAAAGTGTGCTCAACGATGTATTATTTGTCCGATTCTCTGAACATCGCCAACTACAGAGGAATTAGCCTCAACGTCCAAGGCCCTTCGTCGATAGTTCAATTGACGGTTCAGGAAAGTCTACAATATGTCTTATTTTTACATTACAGCAGATCAAGAGTTCCGAATCGATAGCAACCACTTCTTCGTTGATTTCAAAGCCCTTTATGACAGCGTCTATATCGAAGATCTGTACAGAGTCATGTCTAGTTTCATCATCTCTCCCATACTCTCGACTATTGAGGAAATGCTTTATTGCGCAAAAACCTGAACCATGCAAGAAGCCGATGAAATTGCTCTCGGGCGCTTAAACAGAAAAAATCCTTTCCACAAAAGGGCTGATTCAACAGCGAAGTTTACGTGCTGTAACTTGCCTTAGATGACCCTGTAACCTTGAGCTCATTGACACCACTATTCCGGCTCCAAATGTTCCAACCCAAAGTAATAATGCAGTAGAGGATGAGAGCATCTCAAGTGATTTATGCTACTGGAAGATAACCTCAGTCTTTTTGTAGCTAGCTACAGTGACATCATCCAACTCAGAATGTAGCGCCTTGGTGATGCCGACTGAAAGGCAATTCTGCCGAAGTATATTAAACAAAATTTTCAAAAATATCGGTTTCGCAAGTCTAAGCTTTTTGCGAGTGATTTCAAGTTCCCTAGACCGATATTGACAATAAAATATGTACCAACTGTGTCAAGTATCACGAGTGCATAGTGGGTAGTTTCCATCTGGTATGACGAAAGGAGTGAACAATTTTTGAATGCTGCATAATGTCAGATGAGATTATGGTGACATTAACTCCCTAGTAGGGTCTGGATCATGACTTCGTTGACGCCTACCTCCGCTTTTCTCAGAAATGCGACCATTTGTTCTGAGACACGTCGGTGCACTTCCGTCCTGACTGTGACCTTCTATAGTGCTTTAGTGTTTGTGGGTTGGGCAGAATCTACTTGATGTCCGAACTTGTTGCACTTATTACAAGTTTCCTATACCTACAAGATGTCCTTCTTGCGAACCTTATTATCGTCGCTCTTATCTTTTGAATTTTACTACATCTACATTGTGATGCAACCAAATTGCCTGTTTATCAAATCCTAATACATCCCGGAATCGTATCTTCTTTTAAAAAGCTCGATTTCAAGATGTTTAATTCTGGTAACAAAATGACGTTTAGACGGTTGAACACCAGGTGATTGACGTGACGTTCGTGATGCCACGCATTTCTGAGCCAGTCTCCGACTGGAGAAACTACACGGCACGTGACCGCCACTTCATTATGTTCGGCTTAGCGAATGAGCACAGTGGGGGCCGAAGGGAAGCGCTCTGTATGAAAAACTTGACGACGGCAAAGCGAGCAAACGGGGCCGTTGGCAAGACCTTATTGCTGACTTCAACCTGTTTCCGCAGACATCATAACACGAAGTCCAACCCTTCACACTCGAAGAAATGAGGAGGGTAACAATGGGCCCTATCGAGCCGTAAAGCTCCCTGATGGAGGTCCTGAAGCGAGGTCCTCAAGATCGTGGTTGCAGAGAAACACACTGCTGGACATGTTCATGTTCATGTTCGTGTTCAACTTAGCTTTGGGTAGCACATATCGAGGGCGACTCACAAGTCTACTTGGCTAGCAGCCGAACTGTCTAGGCTGATGCCCAATGTTGGCGACCCTAAAGAGATCAAAAGAAGGGTACTAGTGTCGGTCGACAACTCTATATGGCTATACAGCGCTGAGGTGTGAGCGGATGCGGTGTCGAGATGGATTCCTTGAAAGCGACCTACCTTCTGTCGTCCCTTCGGATCGCGTGTGCCTACTACACTGTCTCCGCATCAGTCGTTATGATGATCGCGAGAATCGTATTCGTCGTGTTACTTATACGAGAACGTAGAGCTAAATTTTCGTCTAAACAAGATATCGGCAGGGGAAGTAGATCATTGGCGCTGGCAGCACGAATTGGATGACGAATGATGAGCACGTGACTGGAGCGAGCCAGGTGAGCCAATTCAGCGCCTATCTGACCACATGGCAGTAAAAGGACCACCCAGATGGGACCATTGTCCTGAGATAGAGGTACACTTTCTTTGTTTTTGCAAGGTGGCGTGAACAACGACAGGTGCAAAAGGACCAGCTGGGTCTGACTGTAAGGCTTAAAAATATCGTTTGCACTACTTTGAGCTGGGGGGAATGCATGGATGATAGTGGGTAAATACGCCCTGTCGGTAATAACCGAACAGGCGGTGGAGGGTCTTGTGGCTCCTTACGCGTAGATTTGGTTTACACGCCAAGTTGCGTTATCTGTCGGTATCACTGACGCTTCCGTGTGCCATCAGAACATTGAAAAGTATCCCTTGGGATACTGGCGGTGGGTGGCTTTCAGAACGAGAGGCGAGGGCCTTAATAACCCGAGAGATAGCTCTACCCTGAATCAATGCTATCGTGGTTTCAACCAACCAATCAACGAGTTTCCACTCGTGGGGGACTTTAAGATAATGAACCTTCTGAAGTCCTTCTTCATGTAGGTCGCTTGGACCAGGTGTTCTCTAAAAACAACATTGTCTAAAGATTCCTTTTTGAAACTTAATTGGCAGTAACTTAATTCAAAAGATAACTCATGACCATTCCTAGATTTCGATTGACAGTTTCTTCAAAACCAACGAACCAAAACCACTCCCAACCAAAGTGTTCTTCAGTTTGAAAAACCAAGACTGAGGATGTACTCCTAACGAGCAATTGCAACAATTTACGTTGGTGTGAGCCGAGTTAATGTTGTTTATTTTCTTATTTTTCAAGCGAGATAACGAGCCAAAAGAAGAACAAAATAAACGCGAAAATAAATATCCACTTACCTCATTCAAGGATCCAGCTAATACAGCAAGCAACTTCAACCAGTGAACTTGAGGCCAATTCAACATCCGACAAAGTGATAGATACTTCAACAGATCCTCCTATTTCAATGAAAAATATAGAACGAGTTACGAGTACTTTGTCTTTTTTTTTTGCTCAATTGACGATAAGCCCCTCTGTTCCCCCAATTCTTCCCCTCACCAAACAAAATCACTTCAAAGATACAGAGGCCGAAGTAACTAAAGGAATAAAAAAAAATCAAAGCACAGAGGATGTAACAAGAAAACGCGTAAATAATTGCAAAAATAAAATGCCAGCAGAAAAAAGCCGAAAATAAAAATCAAAAACAACTTCAAAAGTTGAAGGAAGCCCAACAGGACCAAGGCCAGCTTGGGGCATCCCCCTTTTTTGGCCACTGGATCTGCTACAGGACCTAACTGCCTGACTGTTTGCTTGGCTCCTTGGCTGCTTGGCTGCTTGGCAACCTCTAGCTTTGCTATTAAAAAACAAAAGTTAAACGGATTTCATGGAAATTAGCAAGCGAAAAAACGAAAATCACTGCAAAACGCAAAACAAAAAAGCCGAAAACACAAAAGAACAGGCAAAATAGGAAAACAAAAAAAAAATATAAGAAAAATTGGGAACAACAACAACAACACTTTACCTCAGGCAAACAGAGAGCCTTCCATCGCTCCTGCAGAAGGCAACGGCTAATGAAGAATCCTTTTCCGACCTGATTTTCATGATTTTCACTCCAGATGGCATGGTAGAGGATGGTTTTAGACGAAGGCACGTTAGGGACACGGCCAGATATTCATATAAATGTTTGTGTGTTTGTTCATTAGTATTCATTGCGTCGGAAGTGGGCATTCACAGAGTGGGCGATGAATGGGACGATTTGTCGACGATGGCAATGGATTAAGCCAGTTACAGCGCAGAAGAACCAGCAGCAATGAAAAAAAAAACACACGAGAGGACACAATCAGTTAGTATACTGCAGAAGAGGATCTGTTCTAGGATATTTTTGTATTTTGTATACTAACCTGTGCGACGAGTACCTTTAAGTATCCTCTAGTGAGACAGCCTTGTCGACAGTCACGTTCTAAGCGGATTTTGGCCGGAGGTGGTGCGTTGTTTGCCAGGCAACGAAAATAGGCAGCCGACCATCGCAGTATGTCGTATGGTTGAGTGCGAATGGCAGCTGTAAAGAGTTAAAAGTGAAAAACGGTTAATGTGGATGCTATTCTACAGCAATAGAATCAACCTCACATAGACAATAGATTACAAAACCAAAGGAATGGAAGAATGTTTTGTTAAATGCATTAAGGATAGATGGGCGAAAATACTCGTCAAATTGTTTGGCAACCGTTCAATATGGTCTGCCAAGTAAGCAGATGAAACTAAAGCCCGCTACTTCAAGTAGCCCCAAAGAAAGAAAGAAGGTAGGCTGGAATGGTCAAATCGGGCGATCGCTAAAATGGGAGATTACTCGACCAGGAAACGCTTACTTCATAATATCTGTTGTTGTTAATGCTGTGTGTTCGGTTGCACCGTCTTATTGAAACAACATGTTCACCAAACCCCGCTTATCCAATTCGGGCAGTAAGAAGTCGTTATCATGGCCATGTAGCATTCGCCAGTAACAGTGATCATATTGCCAATGGCGTCCTCCAAAAAATACGGCCCAATTATACCTCCCCCGTGAACGCCGCAGCACACTGTGGCCTTGAGTGGATATAATGGCTCTTCGTGAATCACACGCGGATTTTCAGTGAAGAAGCTTAAGCTTATTAACGTTACCCCTTAAGTGGAAATGTGACTCGTCACTAATGATGATTTTCGACACAAAATCGTCCTCTTCGTTGTTGAGATTAAGGATGGCTTGATAGTAATTCACACGCGACTGATGGTCAGGAGGCATTAACTGATGCACTGTTTGCACTTTGTACGGGAATATATGTGAGCGCTTCACTTAAATTCGCTGTAGGGTCCGTCTGGTGATGCCCAATTGCGTGGCCCGTCGTCTGGTTGATGTTTTTTCGTTCTCAGCGATCTCAGCCGAACGACCAGTCCGGTGGCGGACACGCCCTGCATGGTCTCCCGTGGATCCAGTCTGTTCGAGTCGAGTAGCCAAGAGCCGGAATGTTTGCTCAGTTGAGGCGATACGACTAGGAACTCGACGTCGAAATTCACGCTGCGTTTGCACACCGACCGATTATTGGTCAGGAAAATCGACATAAGTATTCCACACTCTTGCGAAGTATAGCGCTCCATGCATACTCTGAGCATCAAACTTGTCGAGTTAGATCAATGCGTCTCGCATCTGAAGCTCTCCAGATGAATTCTAAAACTAAAGAATGATCATCCTCCCGTCGCTCTTCCTTCTTCCGGACCGCATCAAAGTGTCATACGATCTTTGCCGGCTAGCAGTCTGGCTGAGGGAATAGCAATGCAAAAAATAGTTCATTCGCGAACAAAGCTTCAGGACACCTACCTATCTCCGGATTAGCTAATATATATCATATAATACAGGGCGGTAATATCGTGACTACACTGACTTCCGGCAAGGCCCCAGTAGAAAATTCAAACAATCAGAAAGAGTTCCCACTTCCACTTCCACTGGCATCATCGAGCTTGTGGCAGTCGACGTTTTTTCTGCTGCTGCTAAAATTCCTCTCTTAAAATACGATTCAAAGGCTCAGGCTTGTCGTCAAGTCTCTTCCAAGGCGTTCTACATTAGACGCTAGGAAGGCTAGTGGTTTTGGCTAAACTGGATATCTCTAGCAGATCTACAACCCGCAAATGAATCGCAGCCGAACCCTTCTTCTCAGAAGACATCCTAGGAACTATGAGGCTCAGTTACCCGACTTTTTTGAGTCATGACTGGAAAGTCACGAAATTAGTCGAACTAAGGAACCTCTCCAGCGCAGATCAAAGACATGATTTCGTTCAATTTCAGATGTTCGATTTTCAACAGAAAAGTCGCTGACCTTTAAGATGTCTTGGAAAATATTCCTTGGGTCTACCGGCATTATCAACAGTCCTACTGAAACGATATCCAACTCCTCGTGGAAGTTCTAACCATACGCAAGTATTGGTTTCGGCCTTCCTACCAAGTTCATCGGGAATGTCGTTTTCTTTATTGAATCGCGACTCGCGAGTTAAACAAAAAAGCTTCGTAAATTCGGCATTTCGACTCCGTTTAGAGAAGCCTTGGATTCTCGGACCGTTTTGGAATTGTTGAGAGGGTTGACATGGTGATGTGTCAAACCACTAGATATGTCAAATCAGCTAGATTCCTTCTTCTTGTAAAGAGAAGATCGTCGACTTTAAGGGGATTGACTGAAAACCCATTTCTAGTGCACCAATCGTGGATCACGTCTAGGTCTGCCTGAACTTTAAAGAAGATCATTAGGCATGATCCAGAACAGATAGTGCATTTACATCACCTACATATGCCGGAGCATGGATGTTTAAAGTATTGAGAGCGTTAAGACATGAGTCGACCAGCTTGCTTTATAGCAAAGGAGACAGGACCCCACCTTGCGGTCATCAGCATCTGCGATCACAGTTCTGCTCACTAGCATTCTTATTTCACTCACAGAGCTAGTGAACTGCCTATGATCTTTTGTCTATCTGAAGTACATGAGCAGTCAAAACATGCGCTGTCGAAGGTAGCCTGATTCGCAAGGAAAATATACATACATGAAGCTCACTCATCCTTTCCATTCTTCAAAATGAAGGAAGACAAACTGATTGGTCTAAACCTCATATGGAGCTTGTGGTGATCTTTTTTAGTCTTCAGTATCAAGTACACTCTAATTGTTCACAAGTTGTTTTTCGCCAATCTCAACGATTCTTTTCAGAGTTGTCAGCAGCGGGTTGATACCTATTTGTAACAAAATTTTATATGTGGCAGGCGACTTGAAGCCTGATATAAAAGACTAATAATATCTACGTATCTGAAGCTATCAGAAAAGCTACTGTGTTTCATGTGGGCCCTCATATCTAGTTAGATTAAAGTTCGAAAGCAAAGAGCCCCCTGAACTGCGTCAACTTTAGAGGCATCAGTCTTCTTAATATCGCATACAAGATCTTATCTATATTATAACCTGATAGTTCCATGACAGTGTGGCTGAAACTACAGCAAAATCCAAGATCGATACACGCCATCGTTTCATCGGTTTTAAGACAAGACAAGAGACGAGCTATACAGAGCAATGTCTAGTTTTGGCATCCCTGCCAAAATCATCTGTAGAGAATGCACGCTGCTCCATGAAGGCCGGTAAAGAGCTCACCGAGAACTTTGATGTCAAAAAAGGTTTAGATAAGGCGATTCCCTGTCATGATTTCTTTAATATAATTCTTGAAGTTCAGAAGAGGGCACAATCTTTCAAAAGTTTGTCCAATTACACTCTACGCCGATGATATTCATATATGCTCATATGTATGTATATGTTTGAAAGGAAACAGCGTGATGTCACTGGTGTTTTCGTAAGTATCGAGACGGAAGCGGAGAGTATGGGTTTAACGGTCAACGAGGGGAAGACCAAGTTTATGCTGTCAAGCAGAAGGGACACCCAACACTGACGTCCCGATGAGAACGTCACCCTCGACAGATATAACTTTGAGGTAGTTGAGGACTTTGTCTACCTCGACTCTGCTATCAATTCCGACAAAGATACCATCACAGAGATCAAACGAAGAATGACTCTTGCCAATCGCTGCTTCTTTGGAATAAGGACGCAATTGACTAGAAAAGTCTCTCGAAACAACAAAAGTAGTGTTCCAGTTCTGGACTATGGCGCAGAGGCATGGGCCTTATAAAAAATCGATGACTGGTTTGAGAGCAAAATGCTTCGGTCCCGTGAGTGGCTGGGACGACGACGAACTGTACGGCCTGTACAGCGTCATTGACATAAACGAAAGAGTGAAGTTGTGACGACTAAGATGTGTGGACCATGAAGAGCGAATGCACATCAACGCTTTGGTCGAAAAAGTTTTCGAATCTGGCCTCTAGGGCAAAGACCAGTATGTGTACCCACATGGCATTCTTCCCAATAGGTACCAACACCTATTGCGACACCGACATAAGAAATTCAAAATATTTCTTTCGCGGATGACTAGATGTATGAATTTCGGTGCGACTCGACGGCACGATTATGTTTTTTCTAAGGAACCCCTTTGACCCTCCAACGGAACCCCAGGGTTCCGGGGCGACTCGACGGCACGATTATTTTTTTTCTACGGAACCCCCGTGACCCTCCCACGGAACCCCCGTGACCCTCCCACGGAACCCCAGGGTTCCGCGGAACACCATTTGGAAAACGCTGCTCTAGGGACAGAGCAATATAGGAAGACTGTGAATCATGCCTCGTGCGAAACTGGCTTGAAATGCTTGTTGTCTGATGCACCGGTCCACTCTGAACTATAGCACCAGTTCGTATGTTAGTATGTAAGAAAGTAAGGAAGATGCAGCATGCTTATCATCAGAGAAAATCCTGCGAATTTCCGGTTCGAAACTCCGTTCGAAGTACTGAATTGCGAACTGATGTGAAGGTGTAGGCGGGAGGCGTTTTCCTTGAAAAACCTAAAAAACCCAGCGAAAATAGCTTAAATTCTTAGGAAACAATTTACATGACATAAGCTACACAAGACTGAAGGAGAGAAGAGTTTACAAATCATGAAGTCATCTACAACACAACAATTAAATTAAATTCCTTGAAATAGTTGTCCTTTATCAGATGTGGGAAGGTTGATGACACCGACCTTCTAACCATATGACTCACTTTTTCCACTTACGAGTAACAGTGCCATTTGACAAAATTCCACCAAATTAAATTCATACAATAATCTGTCGGTTAACAATCGTTTTTGAAATTGAAACTTACCCTTGGCAAAGGTCTTGAGGATGTTGGGGAAACTTTCCGGAATAGCAATTTGCTCCGAACAATATATTTGATGTGCCATGGCGCACCTTTGTCCAGGATAAGACGACACCATTTTCCAAATAATCACAAATCAAGCAAAAGAAATAAGAAAAATGTCAATCAAGTCTGAGTTTTGACATTCGATTTAGAGTTTTTTATTTTATTTTGAGTTGAAAATCCTTGAATTTGTAAGGCTCCACTTGAAGGGTGTGTTTTCACTTTACGTTCCTTGGATGTGAAACTCTCTAATCCGACTGGAGGTTAGTTGGTTTTGAAGTATGGTATAAGGTACATCCTTGCAATTAATTCGAGTGTACTTTTGTTTGCCACTTTATTGTCACCAAGGATACCGACTACGTTATGGCGTTTGTGGTAAAGACGAATCAATTTTCTATATACAATCAGCTGAGTTTTATGTGGGAATTTTTGTGTATGTACTGCACAGGTACAGGTACATACATTTACCCGAAAAATAGAAAACAAAAATTCATAGAATCTATTGGATTTATATTTTTAGAAAAGCCAGAGTTTTATTAGTGGCATGTGTTGTACATCGAAAGATGCAATTATTCCATTTGATACTCAGTTCTATTCAGTAGGAGTGTATGGAACTTTATAGTTATTAAGAAAGGAGTTTGGAGTAACCAAGTAATACTACACATCCAGTTTTCGATTCCAGATATTCCTGTGCACGTCAGATTTCACAGATAAGGTTTCAGTTCCCAATGGCTTTAAGTTTGCTTAATCTATAAGCAACGGTATCAAACTATTTTTTTTAACTAATAGCGCGTTGCTACATATATTAAAAAAATCTAATTCAAGAAAAGTCAGCATATATGTATAAAAACATTTTTATTTTTCATTTTGTTTATTGAAGTGCTGCTGGATATACAATATCTTTTGTTGTTCCGTCTGGTGCATACTATACTATATACGAATAAATCAGGTTTTCCGACACATGAACAGGCCACAAAAAGTTGCCCATGAAAGAAACACTTACTTTAGGTGGCGCTACAGTCCAGGGTGGACCTGGGCCTCAGTCAACAAGCTTCTCCAGCAAGACCGATCCCTGTTTCGCACGCTAAGTTGGCTGGAGTCCTCTTCCACTTGCGTGCGCCACCTGAGTCTTGGCCTTCCTCTACTGCGCTGTCCCTCGGGAGCGGATTCGAAGACTTTTCGGACCGGAGCATTGGGTTCCATGCGCTGTATGTGACCCAGCCATCTCAGTCTTTGGATCTTCACTCTTCTGGCATGTCCATGTACAGTCCGTACAGTTCGTCGATGTATCTCCTCCTCCACTCGCCGTCAATGCAGACGGGACCGAAGACCGCCCGAAGAATTTTTCTCTCGAAGCAACCAAGAACACCCTCATCCATTTTTGATAATGTCCATACCTCTGCATCATAGTGCAGGACCGGGATTATTAAGGTCTTATAAAGGATGACTTTTGTTGTCCGAGAGCGTGCTTTGCTATGGCCTTCTTAGCCCAAAGAGCAGCGGTTGGCAAGAGTTATTCGTCGAAGGTAACGTTCTGTATGAGACGTGTCTTGCTTGACAGCATATACTTAGTCAAGCCCTCATTGACCGCTAAACCCATTTTCGCCGCTTCCGTATCAATACTTGCAAAGGTGCAACTGAGATCACACTGCTTTCCCCCGATTATATCAATATCGTCGGCGTCTGCCGTATTGTGTGAACGCCTGAAGCCGTTCGTCAACAACCTGATAGGTCCATATCAGTGTGGCTTTAGGCCAGGAAAGTCCACCATCGTCCAGATATTCACACTACGGCAGATCTTGGATAAGATCCATGGGCTTCAGATCGATACCCACCATCTATTCATCGATTTTAAGGCCGCGTATGACAGCATCTATAGAGACGAGCTATATAGAGCAATGTCTAGCTTGGCATCCCTGCCAAACTCGTCCGTCTGTGCAGGATGACGTTGGAGAATGCACGCTGCTCCATCAAGGTCGGTAAAGATCTCACCTAGACCTTTGATGTCCTGAAAAGATTTAGACAAGGCGATGCGCTGTCATGCGATTTTTTCAACATCGTGCTTGAAAGAATAGTGCAAAACTCACGAGCAAACACAAGAGGCACTATCTTTCAAAAGTCCGTCCAACTACTCGCATACGCCGACGATATTGATATAATCGGGGGAAAGCAGTGTGATCTCAGTTGCACCTTTCCAAGTATTGATACGGAAGCGGCGAAAATGGGTTTAGCGGTCAATGAGGGCTTGACTAAGTATATGCTGTCAAGCAAGACACGTCTCATACAGAACGTTACCTTCGACGAATAACTCTTGCCAACCGCTGCTCTTTGGGCTAAGAAGGCCATAGCAAAGCACGCTCTCGGACAACAAAAGTCATCCTTTATAAGACCTTAATAATCCCGGTCCTGCACTATGATGCAGAGGTATGGACATTATCAAAAATGGATGAGGGTGTTCTTGGTTGCTTCGAGAGGAAAATTCTTCGATGGATTTTCGGTCCAGTCTGCATTGACGACGATCGGAATAGGAGATGCAACGACTAACTGTATGGACTGTACAGCGACATTGACCTAGCTAGAAGAGTGAAGATCTAACGACTAAAACGGCTGGGTCATGTTGAGCAATGATTCGGTCTGAAAAGTCTTCGGATCGGTCTCCGAGGGACAGCGCAGTAGAGGAAAACCGAGACTCCTGTGGATAAATATATATAGGGGTTATTGTTGACTCATTATTATGACTGAAAGCAGTTGTAACTGTACCATATGCAAAACAAAATCGTTTCAGGACTGTGTGCAGCCTTTCCTGGTTTTCACAGTATTACTGGATGTGATTATTCACCTCAAAAAAGGTAATATTACACCATTTTCAATTCTTCCAAAAACCATTATTAAAACTTGGGATTGAAACGACTGTTGCTGAAGAAGGTATAAATGAAATACAAAATTCGTTTGTTGTATGTACGAAACCAGAGCCCTCAATGTAAATGAAGCAAGATATGAAATCTTTTACAAAACTTGCAAACCTACAGCAAAGAATGTTTTTAAAAACATCTTTTAAAAAATCGTCTTGGACAACCATATTTTATATCAGGGCGCTTAACTCTACATTTTGAAATGATAGTAAAGTTGTTATCATTCACACCCAAAAATTACTGTGGGCTCTCGGTCTATTAAGTTGAGCTAAGCGATCAAAGAAGGAAAACAAAGAAACAAAAAGAGGAAACAAAATATCGACAAAAAGTCACAATATGCAGCTGCATCTTTAAGAAAGTACGGTTTTGTATTCCTCGACTCCACCATGAACGCTGACAACAGAATTAGTGCAAAAGTCAAGCGTAAATAAATTGCTGCTCCTTTGGGCTTTAAAGGAAATTGAATAAAAGAACCCTCCCTTGAGGAACCAAAAAAAAGTTATGCTTTTGTATATGGCCGTGATCATCACAGTCCTGCTTCACGGCGCAGACGCTTAGACACTGACAAATGCTTATGAAAATGCTCTCCACTGTTCTCATCAATGTGGAATGGTGGAGAAGATTCAATATTTCAGGCTGTCCATATACGCTGACTTCATTAGAAAGGCTCAGAAAACCTGGCCTAGACCTTTACGCGTGAACACCAGCTCCTCGGACCGAATACTTTTCGATTCCAACCCAGAAGGACAACTTGGTTAAGGAAGACCTGATTTTAGTTAGCGCAAGCAAATGCAGCTGAAAAACCTGGTAAAAGACGACGCTAGCCGAGGCCCTGGTTCAACATAGACTGCGGCATTATTGAGTTAGTAAGTAAGGTTGATGTACCTAACCTTCCACAATTCTTTCAATTCCCTCAACAGCCTAATCCAAAGATCAGATCTTGGCTGCAGTAAACTTTGACAGGCATTTGATGCAGTTTGACATCGCCAAAACAACCACTTCGCAGAGATTTTAAAGGCTTTGAATGTCGAATAAGATTGATGTTTGGGTTCCTCACGAACTCGGTGAAAGAAACATTATGAATCGAATAGTGGTATGTGAGCCTTTGTTGGGGTTGAACTCGCTTGAGACTTACTTGAAAGGAGAGGTTACGGGGAACGAAAAATTAGTGGTCATGGTGCGCTCCTGATGAAACGCCGCAATCGGTCGGTAAACAAGATTTACATCCCAAATTGGACCTGTTGAGCATTTGGTGGGATTGATGAGATGTCCTTCACTTCGAGTTGCTATCAGCAATCAGTCAACAAATGCCATTAAATATTGTTCTAAGCTCAATACTTTAAAGCAAGCAGGGGAAGAAAAATGGCCTGAGTTGGCGAACAGGAACGGTGTTGTTTTCCATCATGGAAACGCCAGACCACACACAGCTTTAGTGACAAAACAAAAGCTGAATTCATTTGGATGGGAAGATATGCAGCACCCACCGAACTCTGTAGTGTTTGCGCCTTCTGACTACCATCAGTTCCGCTCTTCCGAAGATGAGATCAAAACGTGCCTGGAAAACTTTTATACCCATAACTCTATTGACTTTTACATTATGTCTCTTCCAGAAATACCATGATGGACAATATCTGATGGATTAAAAATAAGCTCTAAGTGTAACTTAAAATTTGTTAATTGAGACAAACGCTTGTTCTCGCAAAGTAAATAGGGTTACCAAATTTAGAGCGCTGTTATCATAGCAGAGGTTTAATTGTTGAACCTAAATACATTTGGCTCAATTTTTTTTTAATTGTTCATAATTATCAGGAGAAAGTTTTTAACGAAGGAAAATTTTGGGAAAAACCCTCTGGAAAAGACAGGAAATTGGAAAAATCGAAAATTGATTTTTTGTATGGAATTTTGTGTGCAATTGTTTCGGAATGGCTTTTCGAAAATTCTCAATGAAAAACTCGGAGTGAAGCTTTGAAAGTTTAGGATAATTGTGCAATTTATTGTAATAAAAAACGTTTTGCGTGAATTTTGGGTGGAGAAGTTAACGAGATATATAATAGCTAGCGCTATGCTGCGATCAATACCACAGCCCGATAGATGGCGTTATACGTCGACTTAGGCTATGCGCAATTTGGCAGGTGTCCTTTCCGTATTGTCATTTTCTATTGAGCAAATCGTCGCCTTAGTGACACAAAAACGTAACTACATTTTAAACATATAAGACCTTAGGCACATCAAACACAAATTAAAGTGAAAATTGACTAGTCTATTCCATAGTAATAGACCAATGGAAATAACCTCGCCGAAATACATCAAAAACGCAGACGGTCGTTTACTAACAAATGAAAAGGAAATCTGTGACCGGTGGCTTGAATACTGCAAGGAGTTGCTTAACAATAAGTTTCCACGTGATATCGTGCCGACAGCTGGTCTATTCGAGGAGGAAGTTTCGGACTTTCCAATCGAAGAAATAAGTATAGCAATCGGAAAAATGAAGCGAGGGAAAGCGGCGGGACCAGATGGCATTCCATCAGAGTTTTGGTCGAAGATGGAGGGGATCGGCAGCGTTTGGCTATCGAAACTTTTAAATAAATTAAAATGTGGACAACCTATGCCGAATCAATGGAGAAGTAGCTTCTTGGTTCCATTATACAAAAGAAAAGGCGACACTCGAGAATGCAACAACTACCGCTCAATCAAGCTTATGTCACACACAATGAAAATCGTCGAAAGAGTCTTAAACGAACGTCTTCGGCAAATAATAAGGCCAGTGTGGATTTGTTGAAGGAAGATCGATGGTGGACGCTATCCAAAGCCTACGAATAATAATGGAAAAGCACCGAGATTCGTCTAAGGACTTACACATGGTATTTATCGATCTCGAGAAAGCATTCGATCGAGTGCCTAGGGATCTCATATGGGCCGCGCTGAGGTCTCAAAACGTACCGGAAACGTATGTTAGAATAATACAAGACATGTACGGAAACGTGAAAACTGCGGTTAAAAGCTCTGCCGGACTAACGAGAGAATTTCCAGTTAATGTCGGAGTGCATCAAGGAAGCGTACTTAGCCCTTTCCTCTTTAACGTAGTATTCGACTATCTTTTAAAAGACTGCATGCGCGAAGCAAATGTAACGCCAATTCTCTTCGCTGACGACGCAGTTATACTTAGCGATAACGTCGAAGATATACAGAAAGCCTTAGATTCATGGAGAAATGCGCTAGAGAGAAACGGGTTTAAAATAAGTCGTTCAAAGACGGAGCATTTGACGTGCCCATTTGCGCATCCGTTACGACCTGTTCCGGATATAATGTTAGACGGAATAGTTCTTCCGAAAAGCACTATCTTTAAGTACCTAGGATCGATCGTTAACATGGAAGCGAAATGTGACGACGACGTAAACCACAGAGTGAGTGTGGGGTGGATGAAATGGCGGGAAAATTCGGGAATCTTTTGCGACCGAAAATTTCCACTTAAATTAAAGGGGAAACTCTACACCACGGTTGTTAGACCAGCTCTTATATACGGTTCACAGTGCTGGACAATGTACGAAGCGTTTAAAAACAAAATGGCGGCAGCGGAAATGAAAATGTTAAGGATGTCTAGTGAAGTCACTAAACGCGATTGCATTAGATCTACGCGTATAAGAGGAAGAACTCGGTAACCGAGCAGCTTGAGGCGAATAGAATAAGCTGGTATTGCCACGTTCAAAGAAGATCTGCGGAAAATCCGGTTAAAAAGGCACTATCAACTACGGTCACTCCAACTGTAAGAAAACGAGGTCGGAAAAAGAATTCCTGGATTTCTCAGATGGCAAATGCGCAACAACGCCTGGGGCTTACCACTGAAGCGATCCAGGACCGAGCATTATGTAGACGCGTATTGCGGTCTGCGACATTAGCCAACCCCATAAGATGAGCAGCAGCGATGCAGTAAATATGGGAAACTCGTTACGCATAAGTTCGTATCACGAGGAAAGGGTTAATAAAAGGATAAGACGAAGAAGAAGTAATAGACCTAAACTTGAAATTTCAAAACTAATCTTTTCAAAAGTATCAATAAGAATGTGTAAAAAAAAATTAAAAACATTTCTCTCCCGAAAAATTTTAAATTTTGACATACGTTTTTGTGTCAATAAGGCGATGAAATATACTGTTTTTCTTGCTGCAATTGATTCGAGTTTTGCGTTTTATTATCCTGATTCCGGATAAGCGTATATCGTGCATCACATCCGCAAACGGTACAAGCATTACGATCAATTGAAATTCAATGCGATATCTATCAATTCGATAATTTTTTCAGAAAATAAGTTTGCGAGTAAAAAGTGAGGTTATCCAATTGGATTGCATGCATTCATTCCGTAAGTTTTTTTTTTGGAGAGAATAGAATAGGGTTAGTCAAAAACGCAAGAAGGAACGTGCAGAAGAAAATGAATGGAGACGTGTCAATATGCCAGCATTGCAATACATTGAAGTTTCAATCGGAAACCCCCGGCTTATGCTGCGCTGGTGGCAAGGTGCAATTGTCCGTTTTGACTCATCCGCCAGAGCCATTGTATTCAAAACATTTCCTGGCGAATACAGAAAAATATAACGGATGCTTTCAAATGACGTCATTTGGAGCCGAAGTTGTTGAATCAAACCGGCTACAATCCAAGTTATAAGGTAATAGCGTCTCCTTATTATCAAAATTAACAATTCTTCTCATTTTTTTCGAAATTGCTTGGAAAAATGCAGATTCAAGGGGAAATTCACCATCGAGCGGGCGCTTTGTTACCACCACCAAACGAAGATCATAAATTCCTTCAGATCTATTTCTTTGGTGATTCGGCAATTGAACTAGATCAGCGTTGTGCAATTTTTACTGCGACTAAACGGGAAATGATCGAACAATTTCAAAATCTTCTGCATGAGCATAATGAATTGGTCAGATTGTTCAAAACCGCATTGGATACAATGCATTCTGATGGCCACAAAATCTTTATCGGAGTAGACAAAAAACCCGCTGGAGGCCATGCAAATACAATTCAATGCTCCCACTATCAATGGAGTCACGCGATATTGTTCCCAAGCGTCGGTATGATGGACAAATGCAGCGCGTGTACGAGACTTATCGGTCATATGATGCACTTCAATACCCGTTAATGTTCTGTCGTGGAGAGGATGGCTATCACTTCAATATAAAGATGGTCAGTCCAACGACAGGTTTGTTTAAAAGTCATCACTTCTTTTTCATTCTACAACTGCCGAAATACAAGATCCAGAAACTAATGCGGAGCTGCATTCCGTTGTGACAACGAACATGATCCATGGCCTTTGCGGAGTCCACAACCCAGACTCACCGTGCATAGAAAACGGAAATTGCACAAAGCGTCTTCCCCGTCCCTTGGTGGCTGACACAATCAGTAGAATTGACGGATACCCTTTCTATCGGCGTCGTTCTCCAGATGACAACGGCAGATCAATCGTGATGAAAGTGAAAGAAAACGACGTCATCGTCGACAACCGCTGGATCGTTCCATATTGTCCCCTTTTGTCGAAAATTTGCTCAACCTACTGCAATGTTGAGTATTGCAACTCCATGAAATCTATAAAATACGTTTGCAAATATGTGAACAATACGGCGGGCTCATGTACGGCAGTCTGCTATAGACATTGGGAATACCAGCGCCAAATCGTTCACGATGCATTCAATCGCGAATTCAACGGGAGCAAGACTTTGATCGAGATGAACGAGTCCGAACAAATGTGCCGCTGTTGAATGCCGAGCAGAAGAACGTGTACGATTCGCTAATGAAGGTTGTTGACGATGGAACGGGAGGCATTTACTTTCTCGGTGCTCCCGGTGGGACAGGTAGGAAATTCGTCATTTTGTTGATTCTGGCAACAATTCAGTCAAGATCTCAAATTACGTTGGCTGTTGCATCCTCTGGCATTGCTGCCACATTGTTGGAAGGCGATCGAACTTCACATTCCGCTTTGAAGTGATGAATTTTCTCGCGATTGACAAGCCAACGTGCACAATGACCAAGAATTCGGCGACAGCGAAATTGATGCGAGAATGCAAAATCATCATTTGGGATGAATGTACGATGGCGCACAAATGAGCTTTGGAGGCAGTTGACCGAACGATGAAGGATTGACGAGGTGATTCGAGACGATTTGGTGGGGCTATGATATCGTTCTCATCCCAAAATCTATTGCTACCGATGAACTTAATGCATGTCGGAAATCGTCGTCTTTGTGGTGGCATGTCAAGAAGTTGAAATTGACTACGAACATGAGAGTCGCGTTGCAGAACGACCCATATCGGCTGCTGAATTCTCGAGACAACTGCTGACGCTTGGCAATGGCCAAATTCCTGTTGATGTTTCGAATGGATTGATATCGTTCCTGGCAAATGTTTGCGAGTTCACATCGTCTTCATCGTTCACATCGTTCCGTCAAGAAACTGACAAACAATGTGATTCAAGCGACGATAATCAAGGGCAAATTCAAAGGAGGGGAAGTCCTTATCCCACGTATTCCGATTATTCCAACTTCCGGATTTAGTTCCCCGTTCGATTGACTTTTGCGATGGCAATCAATAAACGCAAGGTCAATCGATAGAAGTCTGTGGGATTAATCTCGAATTTAACTGGTTTTTGCACGGTCAGCTGTACGTTGCCTTTTCGCGTGTTGGCAAACCGTCTTCGTTGTTTATTTTTGCGCCGGAAAACAAATCGAAAAACATTGCTTATCATATCGCTCTCTACTGATCTCGATTCCATTCAAATAAACCACACATTGAAATTTGAACTGTCTGTGCTTTATTATCACTCTGGAGTTTATCTGAAGGCGTTAAATTGGGGCGAGACGGAGTTCGCCGGGTCCGCTAGTATACTATATCAATTGTATTAGAGCGACTGGATGTGAAATTTCATTATTCGAATTGAAAACATGGCACTCGTATCTCAGACTAAGTAACACAAAGTTATTGCAGTTGTCCAAAAGAAAATTTGTCGGTATAAATGACATCCTGCAACATCTGACTGCACTCGACACATGCTTTCATCTACTCGTATCACACCTGATTGCATTTATGATATTCTGCTTGACCCCTCACTGCTAACAGACAGCACATAAATACATCTTCTACAAAACTACAACTCAAACTAAAGCCTCAAGTCCACTCTGGTTCCCCAGTAGATGCCATCACAATCTTCATTTTCTGTCCAGTTCCATATAATTTTGCTAATTTCTATTTAAAAATACTTTCTGTCTCGTCTGGTCTGTTCCGGTCCTTTGTCGTTTAGTTTTGTTATTATCCTGACGAAGTAGGAGTGGGCGTACTACTCGTATATGTTGGAAAAATCTGCTGCCGCCCATCCTACTATCTGCACTGACTGGGTTCCATCTTCTAGCTGTAGGGCGATAAATGGCATATGTACGAGTCCTCGTATATCCTTCGTCGTTATTTTTTTTTTTTATTTATCCCTTTCGAGCTTCGGTTTTATTTTTATTTATTTTTTTTCGGTCGGTTCATCTCAAGGATTCGCAAAGTTGTTAGTGAATAGTGAGTGGATTTCGAGAGCAGCACATTCTGTTTCTATCTGTATCTATACGAGTATATATCTATCAGGATCTATAGCATCTCTATGATGTGTGTGTTAGTGCAATGTTTTCTTGTTGCTGAGCCCGTACTAGTACTCGGCATCCATTGTAAGAGTCGTCCTTGTCACCCTTAAGGCGAACCTTAAGGTATTTGTGAAACCATTCGCGGTAATGGCAACGTCATATGAGCCTTAGAAACGTAGTTAGAACTACCAGAGCTTGGATATGTTGATGGTACGAGTATATAGTGTACTTCCCGCTTAACCCAAGTGGTGCCACACAGTCACACCGTGGTGCCGCGTAAAAAGGATGAAAACATATAAAGTCCTTGAATATACAAAGTTTTCGTTTCATTTTGTTTTGCTTTGTTTTGTATTTTTCCTTTTTTGTTATATTTTTTTGCTCTTTGTTGACATTTGTTATTCGAGTGTTGTGTACAAGTATCTCGTTGGTTTCTACTTTTTCAACAGTGTCCTGTTTTAAGAGGTGGGTGGGAGAGATGGACTAGGACTGAGTCAGCCTCTGGTAGAACGAGGAATGATAATGACAACGATGATGATGGTTGAAAATTGGAACAGTTGATACGAGTATGATATGAAATCCTTTGAATGTAAAAATGGGAGAAATGATGAGTATTTGTGTTCCATTAAATGTTGAATCAAACAACCGCAAGGATTGAGGGTAGAAATTGATAAGGATCAGATGGCGCTTTGATTCAAAACTGGCTATGACGAATGTCATAATGGCTTGTCGAGTGTCATTATGGGAATGAATGAATGCGAACGTTCTGATGTGTCCTGTGGTCGAATTGTGTTTGTATTTTGTGCCCTTTTTTCTGGATTTCTTTTTCTTTTTTCCTGCTTTGTTAGAATGGAAAGAGGTTTTGTTTTCATTTTCCTTTTTTTTCGGTTTATTTCGGTACTTCTCTACACATTGTTGCTTTGTGTAAATGGAAATGGGTGAGCTATTTCGTCACTCTCCAATGCCATAAAGCATACCGATGTTAATGGTTTGAACATTTGAAGTTGTTTGGTGGGCTTATTTTTGGATTTTTGTTTTTTTTTTTTTCTATTGAATAAATGACCTCAGAATGTTCATAATGGTGTGGCCGTTTGCAGATGATACAAAACATTTGTCATAAATTTTTTTGCGGACGTTCGTGCGTTACATATTTGTCATGTCCTAGACGAAACAATGTGCAAGGTTGTCAGAAATTCCTGTCAAAGTGGCATCTAGTGTTGAGATGTTGAGCTTCAGTGCGTGCTTTCTGTGTCATACATACGACTAGGAAGATTTAAGTCATGAACAGAGTTTTTTTCATTGTTTCAAGGCCTGAACAGTTTCATTCATTCAAGCGATTACTAATTGTATTTTTGCCATTGATACCTGAGTATCATATTTGAAAGCGGAGTCGAGGAAGATTATCTCAATCTTGATCAAAGTTATAGCAGTGTTTTGTGACACGTCCCGACCGCGAGATGCTGGTCAGCAGCATTAAAACTTTCAAATTTGTAGAATTGTTCATGAAGAACTTTTTGATTTGGCCCTCTTCATCATATCAACGGTCTCGCTGTAGTATTTGACTGAAACCTAATGTAGCAATAACTCCGGTAGCTAGCTGGGGATGACACTTGTAATCTTCTGATATTGCTGCTTATGGGCAACCTAGGGTGCAAATATTCCACATAAATGTCTGATTTGTGAAATCCGAGGCTGTTTACTACTTCAGAACTAGTTGCATTACACGTGACCGGCCAATATAAAAACGGAAGAGTTCGCAATTTCCAATTCCAAATTTCGATGTTGTTTAGAAAAAACAAGTGATTTAAGCAAACCCTTTATCACTGGACATACCACGACACTTTTCAGTTTTTCCGGAAAGAATTGTTGAGACTTTTTCCGATGCAATATACAGAGTTGTTATTCGTTTTTGTTTCTAAAGAAATTGATTTGATCTTTGCAAGAGAATAAGGCACGGAAATGTATGATTTGTTATAACTTCTAGATAGCTATTCTTGTTCATCTAGATATTCAATATGCACAAAATGACAAGGTGTACCAGACACTCCACTGTCACGTTATCAATTCGTTTTAGAAAACCTCGGCGATATGGCGATTTCTCGTGTAACCTTCCCTGCTTAGGTTAGGGATCTGATCTTACCTATTTAGATGGTTGTTGCTACAGTTCAGGGTGAATATGGTCATCAACTAACAAGCGGTTCCAATTAGACCGGTCTTTTGCTAACTGGTTGCAGTTGTGGACTCGGTTACCGTCCCTTGTTACTTATGCGCGCTACCTATGGTGAGGGTTTCCTTCCCTGTGTAGTCCCTCCGGGACTCTGTACAATTGGTACATATTCGCTGTACATGTCCTAGCTATTTCAGAAGACTGCTGCGCAGTTCTCTGACACAATCGATGGCACTGTACAGCTCATATAGTTCATCGTTGAAACTTCTCTTCCAAAGGCCGTCAACAAAAACGGGATCGGATATATTTCAATAGATTTCTGTCTCAAAATGTTTGCGGACATCTTTATGCGCTTCAATAGAGTTCATGCTTCTGTGCCAAAAAAAAAGTTAATCCCAAATGCACGCATTTTCGACAAAAGAGCCTGAGGTAGAACTATGTCAAATACCTAAGAAATATCAAGTGCAACGATCTTGCTTTCGCCAGGTTGCTGTAAACTTTGGTTCCACTTTTCAGTAAGACATGCCATCAAATCATTAGTGTAACTATTTTTACGAAACACGTACTGCCGGTCATTAAGAAGTTTTCATGTTTTGAGATATTTTATGAGCTGACGGTTTATCAGTGTTCCCATGAACTTCGAAAAAGGGACGTAAATACAATCTGTCAGTAAGAGGAGAAGAAGATTCGCGTTCGATTCAGGCCCTCCTGAGTAAATGCTGTTTATCATTTACTCGGAAAGAGTCCTAAACAGGAGGATTGATTAAAAAGCCTTACACACTGGTTTTGCCAGCGTAGAAGAACACCTCTTCAGAAGAAGGGAAGGTATACCATTTGGATCGACCAATTGAATGTTAAGTTCTTTTAGTACTTTTGTTTGTCCCATTGAAAATTCGACGCACTCAAGTTTAGGCGGACAGATACAAAGCACAACCGGGAAGTGTTGAGTTGGTGCAAAGTGTACAGCAAGCAGATTGACTTCATCCAAAGAGCTGACAGAAGGAATGTCATTGTATACGAGCGTTGGGATGGTGGATGAGGCAGAATTTCTAATACTTTTGACGAAGGACAGAAGTTTTCACTATTTTCGTGAAATTGCAGTTTTTATACCTCAGTTTTTGATTGTATAGAAATCTTACACACTTAAGAAAAGCGTTGCATTCAATCCTGGCTCGTTTCAACTATTTTTGGTATTTCCAACCTACCGGTAATCAAAACAAACTTAAAAATAAAACACAAAACGGAAGAGGAAAACCGCAACCACACGGATGCTGGTTCAAATGCGAATGGAGGGAAATATGCGAAATCGAATGGGGGAATTGCGAAAAATTGCAACAAGCAGCTGGTTCAAGCTGCATACACCGAATGCTCTGTACGGCTAGGGTTCGATAGAAAAAACTATGGTAAACAATAAGCAGTGGACACCACCCAATTTTTATGTGAAACTGGGAAAACACGATCAAAAAAAAAAAGAGATTAATGTTTCCCAGATTGGGAATTTGAATACATATATATGTATGTATATATTTTTCTTTTAGTAAGGGGAGATCACAAAGGCCGTGCACAAACTGTATCGGACAAAACATTTGCAACTAGAAGTGAAACCAAATAATAAAAGTTTTATTCAAAAACATAATATTCTTCATAAATTATGAAAGCTCTGTATTTCAGTTATACAAAATTAAATAATTTTCAAAATAAAAAAAAAAAAAACATTTCGCTCATTTACTTGAAGACTATCATAACTCAAAAAATGCGATTTTGCAGAAAACGAGTTTAAAGTTTTCAATTGACTATTGGTACGAGGGCGGGTCAAAAAGTCCGTGACTTTTGGATTAAAACACAGATTTTTTGATAAAAAAATAATTTTATTTTTCAACGTAGTCTCCCTTGAGCTCTATACACTTTGTCCAACGCTTCTCCAATTTTTTTATCCCTTCCAAAAAAAATTATTTGTCGAGGTCCTCAAAATAGGCATTTGTTTGCGAGATGACTTCATCATTGGAGTCAAATCTTTTTCCACCAAGCCATTTCTTCAGGTTTGGGAACAAGAAGTAGTCGCTCGGAGCCAAATCTGGAGAATAGGGTGGATGAGGGAGCAATTCATAGCCCAATTCATGGATTTTTGCCATGGCAACTGCACATGTGTGCACCCTTGCATTGTCTTGGTGGAAAAGAACTTTTTTCTTGGCCAAATGAGGTCGTTTTTTTTTTTCAAATCGTCATTGAATCGGTCCAATAAGTTGGCATAATATTCCCCATTGATTGTTCTTCCCTTTTGAAGGTAGTCAATGTGGATTATCCCGCGTGCATCCCAAAAAACAGTCGCCATAACTTTATTGGCTGACAAACCCACCTCCATATTGCGATTAAACAACGCCAAACCTTCCTGTGAAGTTGTTACACGATTGCGTTTGTGGTCGACTGTGAGCAAACGCGGCACCCATCTTGCGGAAAGCTTTCTCATGCCCAAGTGATCATTCAAAATTGAAACCACTGAGCCATGCGAGATCCCTATGGCTTCCACAATCTCTCGCACTTTCAATCTTCGGTCGGCCAACACCATATCGTGAATTTGTTCGATTGTTTCGGGTTTAGAGACCTCAACTAGGCGTCCAGGACGTTCGGCATCTTCAGTGCTTGTACGGCCACAACGAAATTCAGTAAACCACTTTTTTACCATTGAAATCGATGGTGCAGAGTCCCCATAGTATTTATCAAGCTTAGCCTTGGTCTCGGTAATGGTTTTTTTTCGCAAGAAATAATGCTTAATAAGCACACGAAATTCACTTTTTTCCATTTTCTCCTCAAATTAGTGAGTAGTCTGATAAAAATAGCTGTCAAACACAAACTAACTGACGCAGCAAGTTTAAATTTTGACAGGAGTCAACTGACAGATGCCTGTTGACAGGAGCAGTGTTGCTGTTTCAGTAAAGAGGTCAGAAATTCAAAAAGTCACGGACTTATTGACCCGCCCTCGTACATATGAAATGAAGTACAGCATATTCTCTTCTAACAGGGAGAGTATGCAAGATATATATGAAATTTTAACACGATATGAAGCATGATACTCGTAAATCGAATAATTCTGCATAATTAGCTCAAAATTCGTGTTTTTTGACTTATGACAATCTTCAAGTAAATAAGCGATTTAATAATCTACGTTGAATTGTATCGAGTAACTTCAAATAATTGCGCGACAAAACAATTGCAAATTTCAATTCAAAAACAAAAAAAAAACTAAAAAATAATCAATATTTTGTGGCAAACCCATTGTTTTGGATTACTGCGTTGCACCGACGCGGCATTGATTTAAATAAATTTTGTATAATATTTAATGGAATTGCATTCTAGGCCATCTCTCTCTCTCTTCTTCTAAAAAATTCGTCTGCACTTCTTACATTTTCCCGATTGATTTTCCTCTTGATGATCTCCCAAAGATTTTCTATCGGGTGACTGCGGTGGCCAATCCATAACCATAACATTGTGATCCCTGAGTCACATTTTGACTAGCCTAGACGTGTGGTTTGGGTCATTGTCCTTCTGGAAGAGCCAATGCAGTGGCATTTCCTATTCCGCATACGGCAATATAATATCTTCTTAGATGCTTTTGTATGCGTATTGGTCCATTATTCCATTAATGCGATACAATGGCCCCAAACCAGCAGCAGAAAAACTACCCCACACCATCACATTTCCTCCACCATGATTGACAGTTTTTAAACAATAACGTGATTCCATCACTACCGATGATGTTAAACTTCGATTTCTATATGTCCCAAGAAAGATGTTTCTATGCAAACTGTATTAGTTTTTTCCGGTTTCGGATCGAAATTAAAGGACGATAAGTGCACAAATTAGCAAGGGCCAGCCGACGAGATACAGTTCTAGCACTTACTGTTAGTTGAAACTCTTGAACCAATTTCGGTGCAGTTAGGAAGGGATTTGTTTTAACCGTTCGAGAGTTTGTTTTACGTGGTCGACCGCCGCGATGCACAACAGCTACTTCTTTTGTTTTGCGATATTGACCTATACTTCGCGAAAACGACGATTTATGTGCATTATATTTTTTGAAATATATTTTTGTGAAATGACCGAAGTAAAATAATCTTCAATACGCTGTTTTGACGCATTACCAAATTTATTAGGTGCCATTTTAAAGTTTTTCACGAGCACGAGCTTCAGGCATATGCAATAAAATTCAAAAATAATGGAAAACTACCGGAATGTAACAGTTAATTTGCAGTAAGGCGTTGATGTCACATCAGTTGCAATTGTTTTGTCGCGCAGTTATTTGAAGTTACTCGATACAATTCAACGTAGATTATTAAATCGCTTATTTACTTGAAGATTGTCATAAGTCAAAAAACACGAATTTTGAGCTAATTATGCAGAATTATTCGATTTACGAGTATCAGGCTTCATATTGTGTTAAAATTTCATATTTATCTTGCCCACGATTCTGTACGATGACAAAAGGGTGTTGCATGACTCAGTTCGGTACAACGGAGTTATGTGGATTATAACACATGATAAGGAGGTTGTCGTGACATAAGGCCATATTGTGAAATATGACCTTATGACGCTTTCACAAAGACATATTTCGGGGTGTGGCGTATAAATTTGCGACATTGAACCGTATGGTGTTTTTTGTAAAGATAAAATTTAATCAGGTAAGGGCTAACAATCCGGTGCCGAGGAAAAAAACTGAGCGCAATAACGCCAAATTCCAAAAATTGGCGTTATTTTACACTGAGAAAGTGAAATACTCGTAACACCGCCTACTGCTTGTGAAATAAACCCGAACTTAGAGAAAGCTAAAGGCGCCTGCCTGAAAGTTGTTGACATACCGTTAGCGGTCGTCGCGCAATTTCATTTTCAGCGGTGCAAATCTGAAAAACGTTTGAAATCTTTATCTGAATGTCTTTATGAATTAAAAGCGAAAGAAGGCCCACTCGGCTTTATTTCACTTCAGCAAAGTGAAATAAGACCGAACATGAAAATTCTGCGTTATTTCGCATTCATGAAGTGAATTTCAAAATTCGACGTTATTTCATGGCACCTAAAAATCCATTTGAAAGTAACATAAAACCATAATGGCCTGGTGTCGCTTTTCGAAAGCGATATAACACCATACCCCGAAATATGCCTTTGTGACACTTTGTAGATTGTCATAAGGCCATATTTCAAAGGCACATGGCCCTATGTCAGATGACCTTATGTCACATCGCCCTATATCACAAAAATTATCAATGAATCCCAACTAGAGAGGATGTAACACAATAATATACAAGTTAACGCGCCATACGCTGAAGCAGATGATCACACAAACACCTCATGATCAAGTTCCCACGGGAAATTGCAAGTACTCGTAGCATAACACCTTGCACATGCAGCTACATGCCGGAGTTAACAAACATGGTTTTGCTGATTATGCGTCTGGGTACAGATATGCGAAGTTACATTTATGTAAGTTTAGAGAAATTGTTAGTTTAGTTCTTAAGTGACAAAGTTTAACAAACAAAGTGATCTTTATCTCAGAAGGACTTGAAATAATTTAATTTATATAGGTAGGTATGAAAATGGCAAAAGGGGTAAAACTGTTTTTTTCCTACCTACTTGGGGTCGCTCTTTACTTTACGTCGGGGTTGCTGACAGGGTTAATACTAGTTCTCTTGATTTTACCCGGGTAATATTCATGTCAATAATTACCCGGGTAC
>OV743716.1:135753645-135916000 GCA_928272305.1 Volucella inflata
TACGGCATAGGTTGTCCACATTTTAATTTATTTAAGAGTTTCGATAGCCATTCGCTGCCGATCCCCTCCATCTTCGACCAAAACTCGGATGGAATGCTGTCTGGTCCCGCCGCTTTCCCCCGCTTCATTTTTCCGATTGCTATGCTTATTTCTTCGATTGAAAAGTCCGAAACTTCCTCCTCGAATAGACCAGCTGTCGGCAAGATATCACGTGGAAACTGTTTGTTAAGCAACTCCTTGCAGTATTCAAGCCACCGATCACAAATTTCCGTTTCATTTGTTAGTAAGTGACCGTCTGCGTTTTTGATGTATTTCGGCGAGGTTATTTCCATTGAATTTTTTCGCCTCTGTGCAGCGAGCTTAAAAATATTTGGCACTGTAGTATTGGACGACGTTTGAACTTCTTGGATAGCTTGTCTTCTATCTGCCGATCGTGAGGATATTTGTTCCAACTCCTGGTACAGGTTTTCCGCTTCTGCCGCTTGAGTTCGAGCCAGGACTTTCTTTGCGATCTTTTTAAGACGCTCGTATTCAAGAGCCAGTCGAGCTTTTTCGATATCGTCGCTCCGATCGCATTTTGTTTACGCTTGAAATGCATACTTGTCGGCCACAGCTCGTTTGGTTTCGTCATTCCACAACCACGTTTCTTCGTCGACGTGATGGTATTTTGATATGTTCCCCAGATGGGACTTTGCTAGTGTTATGCATTCCTCGTGCATGCTGTTCCACATTTCTTGCGGGCTAAGTGAGTCTGCTATACCATTTATGTTTTGAAGTACTTCTTTAGCCAGTGCGATAAATCTTGCGCTTCGTTCCTTCGATAGATTATACCACCAAATTTTTGGCTTTCCAAACGATGCCCGTGTTTTCGGTGGTTCCGCTGTGAAGAATTCTGTAATGAGCAGACGGTGTTGGCTTACTAGCGATTCTCCAAGTATTACTTTACAGTCCTTAACACGGTTTCTCATCGACATTTTGCAGAGGTGATAATCTATTTGCGTTTCGTGGCCTCCGCTGCTATAGGTGATAAGATGTCGTTGATGTTTAATAAACATTGTATTTAAGAGGGTTAAGCCGTAAGCCCTACACGCTACAAGGATGTCTTCGCCAGCCGAATTTCTGGTTCCAAAGCCTTTACCGCCGTGGCAGTCCTCATAATCAACATTTGTTTCTCCGACGTGGCCATTTAAATGTCCGCCTACGAAGAGCATCTCATCGATAGGTATATTTCTAAGCAAATTACCGAACTCTGACCAAAATGTATCTTTTTCCGATTGGTCGCATCCATTTTGTGGAGCGTACGCGCTAACGATGTTCCACGTTTCATTGTGTATGACGAGTTTAACACTCATCAAGCGGTCGCTTATTTTCAAGATACCAACGATGTTGTTTAGAAGATCCGCTGCAACAACGATTCCAACACCGTTTCGTCCATTGACCGTTCCATGGTAGAACATCTTAAATGCCTTAGTTTTTAAATCTAGAAAACGCGCTTTATTTCCTGTATTACACCACTTCGTTTCCTGTACGCACAGGATTTGTAAAGTTCTGCGACCCATAATCGCTTCCAGTTCTTAACTTTTTGAGGTCATCGATCCGACGTTCCAACTTGCAAACCGAAGTTTATGAAAATATTTTGGAAACTTCATTTTGCCCGCCCCCGGAATCCGTCGGGCTCTGACACAAGCACTTCTGCTTGCTCTGGGATCATCCGAGTGCGTTGCAATCGTGGTGCCCAGCGGGGTAGTGCTATTAATTGCGATCATTTCCATGAAGTGTATCTAAAGTTTGAGTGGTTTGACACTTGTATGCTCATTTCGAATTGATTGACTGTGCTTTTACCCCACCGGTAGTCTCCAGACGCGGGAACCCACTGATTACATACAAACTTGTGGGAAAGTTTTAAGGTGTTAAAGTGTCACAGGCTCATTTTTGGTGTCATAGTTGCCTGTATATGATTGTTGCCTCTTACGACAAGCTGGGGCGCACTGCGGCACTATTCTTTATCCGATGCCGCACGGACGGCCTTGACACGTACATTCGCAAATGCAAATTTTTTCCTGCGGGGATGGGAAAATTCTTCTTTCCTTCACAGGTAGCAATAAGGGAACGCCAGAGTCTCCTCCCTTGTCCACACCTTGCGCTTATCCTTTTCAGCCATTTTGAAAGTATCTAAAAGACTAATAATGAGTTAAACTAATTAATAATAGATTATATTTTATTGTACCAACCTTTTATCTGCAGACTGGGGTGAAAATGAAAATAAAATTATTTTTTTTGGCGGAATATGTCAGCTGCTGGCGGCAAATGTCAAATATTTGACATTTCTCAAAATTCATTGCAAAAATTCATCGCAATCTAAGAATATAGTACGTGGAAGCACTGTTTTTTTTTTATCCGCTTAATAGATAGCGGGGATAAATTGACTTAGCATTGATCGCTATGTTATTGTTGTAATTAACATACAAATTGCCATCTAAGTGGATAGCGGATTCGCAAAAAAATACGACTAATGAAACTTGCGCGACTGCCAAGTAATGCCACCTTGTGATAATCACTCCTCGAGCTAAAATGGTCTTAATAATTTTTCCTGCACATGAGCAAGGGCCGTTTCATATTTCGGAGCTTGAATGTCTTAAATTGTTTGGACTCATCTTAACAAACCATTTTCATAAGAGAATTTTTTTATTTTTATCTGTCTCTTTGAATTGCATCGTCAGATTCATTCGTCTATCCATCCTTTAATGTTTAAGACCAAATTCAATTTCAATACTTCCTGTTCTACCAAAGAGCTTCTCATTTGCACACTTCATTTCAAAGGGTGCCACTTGCCAATAGCTTTGCTACTTTAAAATTAAATCATTCTTCGTATTAAGTTCTTAAATACTTTTCGACTGGATTTGTGTTCGTCTACCATTTAAACAATAGAGAAGGAGAATCGATTATCCTTTCCAGCCTTAAGGTTCACTTAATAAGTGAGAATGCTTTGTCTGGCGTCGGAATGCTTGCTCTACAGTTTTAGTTTCGTGCAACAAGAAACAAAGAACTGAATCTATTGAATTCTAAATCGTATCTCCATTATCGGCTCAAGACGATAAAAATTCAAATGAATCAATCCAATTACTTATTCATTGGTCCGCATTCATTACAATGATCATTTCCACACTTTGCCTTCTTCCTTTCGAATCCAACTCAATCCGAATAATCTGCTCTAGGATCATATCCTTTAAAATGCTTCCACTCTTTCACGTACTTTAGCCACTTCGTATGAATTTGTATTCGTATCTGTATGTAGGTATACCTTTTCGTACTCTCTGATTTTACGATTATTTCAAACAGATTCAATTTGCCCCCTGAAGCCTTGTTCTATATTCGTTTTTGGCTGGACTCCAGCACTTAAGGATAAATTTGTTCTCGTCCGGTTTCTCCTTGCCTGCTCACTTCCTGGCCATTGTGCCTTAGTTCGTCATGAAGTTTGCAGTTTATTTTGTTGATTAAATCGTGAACTCAATCAACTGCAACTACACATACGAGTACCTTTAAGCATCTCAATTTTTTATTTTGCCGTTGTATCGTACATCATCGGCCGCAGGCTATTTCCGACAAATCATGCATTGCCCAGTTGCCCGGATGAAAATATAATCGTTGTTAAGGAGATGGATGCAAGTGATTTTTTGCTACAAAAACTATTAGATCAAATAAATCGTTGTCTAGTTAAATTGTATCCTTTTCCAACGAATTCAGGACATGTTGAGATAGTAAGCAACCAGACATTACGGGGTGAGAGATATCTTGTTTGGTTTGGCAGATTTTTTTTTATAAGCTCGTTCGGTTGTACTGGTGGTATCTTGCGGATGTACATATTGGTTTTCATCGCTTAGAGACGGAACATCAGGAGTAATTACCGCTTATTAAATACACAATGTACGAGTTCATATAGATATTTGGGAATTCGAATAAAACATTCAATTTTGAAGTTACTATGTCGGGATTTCTCTTAAGGACTGTGCTATTTGAGATATAAAATAACTTTTATTTCGAAGCGGTCGAACAGCTCTGAGCACGTTTCTGGCATAGACCCAAGGAAAATAGTCCGGATGTGTCAAATCGCACGAGCTAGGCCGCTAGCTCGTTTGTTTGGCCTGCTGTATGGTACCTTTTATTAGCGTCAGTAGCGCGTATTGCCATTTAGTCAGAAATGCGCTTCATCGCTGAAATGATTTTTTCGAATTGGTTGTAACTACTTTTAGTGGCTAGTTTGAAAAATTTCGACACTTTAAACCGTCATATGGCTTTGGTTTTTGAGTCAATTTACTGGTGTAGGCTGAGATCCTTTCTCAAAATTCGCCACTATGTTGTTTCAACGATGTCCCATTCCCTGCGAACGTTGTGAAATGTTTTATTTTTGAAGTTGTTGATTGATATATCTACTTACGGCCTCAGCACTATTTGCATTTATTTCTCCCACTGGCACCCGAACATTAAGCAGCGAAAATGTGGGATGATATTGCATCCGAAAATTGATGTTTGGGCTCTTTAAATTAAGTAATTATTATTATTATTATTGTTATTATCATTTATTACCATATGTACATGCTAATTAGAGAGAGCACTAGCTGCGAGGGTAGTTGTTTTTAAACGTTGTTCGTTCCAGTACTGAACCATTACTAAATTGGCAAGCAATCCGACGTTTTTCCATTTCTACAATACGATCTCGAGAGGGTATTGAGTATCCCCAAGCACAAAATTCTGCGTGAACTCTATGGAGTAATATCAGCATGCTTCTTTATAAATTACCTATTCTTGGTTCTAAACCAAGTTGCAGATTTAATGGTGTGGGCTTCTAAATACGCAAAGAAGTCATCAGTGATACGTAAAACCTCAAACCAGTTTGACTGTTATCATCTGTCGGACCCATTTTGGGAAAACGAAATTTTGTGATCCCAAGAACCTCCCACAATGGCGATGGATATATTACTAGGTCTCATCCAGATAGACAGTAATATAAAGGGATTTCCAATAAGGACTTGACAACTTTTTTTTTTAAAATAAAACGCAAACCATTTGAGATATTTCAAAAAATTTGTTATCAGCTTAAGGTACAATCAAAACATTTATGAATGGAACTCGACTTCGTTCATATGGCCATCGCGGACACATTTGCAGCGGTCGATTCGTTGGACCCAATTTTCAACGACTCGGCCACACATTTCAGCCGAAACGGCCGCTATTTCCCGTTGAACGTTGGCTCTGAGCTCGTCGTCGGCTTGTTGGCATAAACCAATGCTTTAACGTAGCCCCACAGAAAATAGTCAAGCGGCGTTAAATCGCACGAATGAGGCGATGAAGATGATTTTGTGATGAAATTCACCATATTGGGGCATCTTCTCCAGAATTCAATCGGACAACGTACGTCGCTTCAAATGCTCCATCGGCTTTAATTCTTAAGTCAGCTTGATCTTGTATGGGTGTAAACTAAGATCCTTACGCAAAATACGCCATAATGTGATCTGAAGATGTCCAATTCTTGAGAACGCCGTGGATCACTGATATGAATCATTTGCTACGGACGCCTGAACGATATTTTCGACACTTCGACCAAGCCGTTGTCTTACTGACACGGCAACATCACACAACGAATATTTGCACTAAACTTGTTATTGCCTGTCTACTAGGGCGAGAATTACGACCGAAAATTGGAATTAACGCTCTTAAAGTTACAGTCACCTACTCCGAATTTCGATAAAATTTTTTTATAATTTGCAGACGTTGCTCGTTCGTGTACTTTATCATGATGAAAGTGTTGAGTTTACCGAATAAATTGACAGTGACAGTTTGATGATTAGTGAAAGAGTGCGTTCACAAATTAAATTTAAATTTGTCTAGTCCCTATTGGAAAACCCGATAGTAGGTCTAGTTTCGGTGAACTAAAACTGAATTTTTACCGCGAACACCTGGATTGTGTTTGTCTTGATCTATTCAATTCTCCTTACATAAAATAGGAATGTAATGATGATGGAAGATCCCATATTATTTCGGTGCTGGTGCAGAGCCTTGGACTTTGCCAAAGGCGGATTAAGATCCGTTTGACTTTTTGTCTGTATAAATGGGGAATTGGGGAGGAGGGGATACGGCAACATCAGTCTAGTCAGGCATCTGCTGGTCCAAGGTTTGAAATGGCATGGCGGTGCAAATAGACAAGACATCGCTGCCTAAATAATCTACAATTCCAAGCCCGAAGAATGACGCAACAGAGGACGGTCGCATCTGAGGCTCCGCACGCATGTGAAAGTGGACTATAACTAGCTACAGCTGATGAGAGATTCGTCCTTCTGGATAGACTTGAAGGATTGTAGCACCACGTAATTACATAATAAGAATAGGTATTCATTCAGATTAGTGTAATCCTTCCAAATGGTGCATTTTTTCAACCTTTCCAAACTACAAAGAGCTATGAATGGATGAAAATAAACTGCTACGAAGCGGAGGCCAGCGTAATAGTGCGGCCGACTTCTCGAATGTTCTTTAACAGCTTAATATTATCAACAGCGAAGTGTAGGCCGAAAAAATGTTATTATGGGTGCACAAATAAAATCCCAAAAATAGTCGAGGCATTAAATAGACTTCAAGATTGAAAGGCTACGGAATCCGATCGTATAGTAATATAGTTTTACAAGTACGGATCAGATGACCTTTTATGATCAGGTATTAGAGTATGGTGTAATTCCCCAGCAGTTTACTTACTTACTTAATATGGCGCTGTAGTCCGCGGTTAATCGAGTCTCAGTCAAGAAGTGTCTTCACCCACCTCGATCTTTCGCTACCTGCTTCCATTTGGCAAATGGGTTGAGGTCCCCTTTCACTTTCGTGCACCACCTAAGTCGCGGTCTTCCTCTATTGCACTGTACCGCGGTGGGTTCGAAGACTTTTCGGATCATCCATCCATATTGGTCGTTGGAATCTCATTCTTCTGCCTAAGTCGATAACTCTGTAAAGCCCATACAGTTGTTCATTGTATCTCCTCCTCCACTTATGGCAATGCATACGGGATCGATATTACGCGAGCAGCCAAGAGCACCCTCACCCATTTTTGATAAAGTCTATGTCTCTGCGCTATATAACTGGGTTTATTAAACCCTTATATACGGTAGCTTTTGTTGTCCTAGAGAGGGCGTTGCTATTCAATTGCCTTCTTAGCGCAAAGAAACAGCGGTTGGCAAATGTTATTCTTCGCTTGATCTCAGCGCTGGTGTCGTTAACTTAAGTAATTGATAGATAACTTAACTAGGTAGACAAAGCCCTTAACCACCTCAAAGCTTTATCTGCCAAAGACGATGTTCTATACGAGAAGCCGCTGTTGAGTGTCCTTTTGGCTTTACAAAATATACTTGGCCTTGCTCTCGGTAAACGATAAACCAATTTTCTACGCTTCGCTCTCAATACTCGTGAGAGCGATGCTTTCTTCCGATTATGTCAATATCATCCGCATAGGAGAGTAATTGGACGAACTTTGGAGAGATTACGTCTCTCATGTTGGCGGGTGAGTTTTGCACAAGAATGATGTTGAAGAAATTGCACATTAGCGGCCTCGGTGAGATCTTTACTGAACTTGATGGAGCAGCGTGGATTCCCCATCGTCATCCTGCATAGAACAACGAGTTTGGTAGGGATGCCAAAACTAGACATTGCTTTGTATAGTTTATCTCTATAGATGCTGGCTTACGCGGCCTTAAAATCGATGAATAGGTGGTGTGTATCGATCTGAAGCTCATCTGAAGCCGTAGTGTGAATATTGGGCCGACGTTGGACTTTTCTGGTCTAAGATCACAATGATATTGACCTATCAGGTTATTGATCGTCGGTTTCAAGCCCTCACATAATACAGTAAACAAGATCATCTGTAGTTGCCGCAGTTAAGAGCATGGGGTTCGATTTATCGGGCATACCTTCATCCCAATATGCTTCGTCCTTACCAAGTCATCGCTTGTCGCTTTGAAAAGTCAGGCAGTCAGGCTGTGGTAATTGGATTTTAGCTTAGATATAGTTCACCCAGGTCGGGTGGATGGTACAAGTATTATAAGTCTATTTTGCTTGTTTTTCATATTCAAGCTTATAAGTCGTTCACTTAAGCAGGAATTGCGTGAAGACCGTTTTGTACCAGAAAACATCAATCATCAATATTTGACTAATCGTGAAACGTTCGGTACTGTGGTGTCCAATGAAATGTTGAAATAATTCAATCGCGGTGCTTTTCAAAAGATTGTTACGGGCTATGAATCTTAAATATTAGTCCGAAACCGAACAGCAGTCGCCTTTTAGATTTTTTCAGGACGAGCCAAATGTATTTGGATTAGAATGAAGAGTTTGCGTTCGATTCAGAATTTAACAAAAGATTTATCCAAGCTGTGTGGCTGGGGATATTTCTCTTAAAATGGTGGCGGAAATCCGGTTAGACTGACCGGAAAAATGAATAAGGGGACGCACAAAAGAATATTGGAAGAAAACGATGTGACCTATAGACTAAAATTAATTTATGGAGGGTTCGTATTTCAGCAAGATAAAATCCCAAAACGCACATAGAGACTACCTGAAATAGAAGGAGGACGAAGAAGCCTTAAAAATTGTTTTGGACAGGTTGCAGGTTTTGCGAAATTCACATTAAGAAATTCAGTTAAAGAAACATACATATGTATAATCCTGAGTGCTCTTTCGCGATATCTATCTATATCTTGAAATAAATCATCAGAAACAGATTTGAAACAACAGTGGGCTGTCGGATCGCCTTTTAAGCAATTTTTCTTTATATACTCCTTTAGACGCCTCCAGAACTGAAGCTCTTAACTGCATACGAATTCGATATCAACGGGGAATGTGCTGGAAGGAATATTCAGAGGATGAGGCTAAATGTAAGAAAAGTAAACCGCAGATACATCTACATCTGTACACATGTACATTAAGAACTTCTTTTAACAGAACACAGTACAGGTTTTCGGCCAGCACAAAGGTATACGAGTTACTGTTCAGAACTAAGGGGAGAAAAAAAACACAAAGTCTATTGAAAACTCACAAAGGGTTCTTAAATAAAAATTCTAACTATTCCTTGGAGCAGTTGCCGCCCAGCCCATATATTGCATGCAATCCAATCTGTTGGGAAAATATTGTTTCCCTCCAATTGCACTTGGAACTCCATCGACAGAAGATGTTCTACTCTTACGTGCTGTATGTGTAGCTCTTAAAAGTTAGTCAGTACGGAAAGGCGTTAAATTTCAATCACATGCTGTATGTTTACCTAGTCTCACATGCTACCTTATACCAGTTGCAGCCCCATTGGTAAACGTAGTCGTTAGAAGAAGGAAAAACGAGTCGTTCAACACCGCACAGTGGGATCACTTGGTATTAGGTTTGCATATCCTCCGACACCGGCGTTGCATTCAAATGCAAGCGGAAGTCAACCATCGCCGGTATCGTTCTACAATAGTATTTGGCTTGTCCCGACCGTGCAGACGTAGAATTCATAAATTTCTCTTTCAGGTAGAAGTTGGTTAGTTGCTAGTAGCAGTTTGTTGCCTTTGTTTACATTCTAGTTTATGGGGAGGGATTGTGGATTGTGGCCAGCTTAATCCCGACCGGACTCTGTGGTACAATGGAGTGTGTGTGTTTGGTGGGAGATAAGGCATTTATAACTCTTTGGATTGTTCTTTGAATTCGTTGTGCAATGTTAATTGAAAGAAATTAAGGCCATACCCATTGATTGTTGCTGAGTGGGAGAATTTTGTTGTCTTTTCGGTTCAGAGGCAAATTGGAGACGTTTTTGTAATTTTGTTGACTAACAAAAATGTATGACTTTAATTACTTTAACGGGACAGAAAGACGATTCTGTCCTCAGCTAACAATTTCCTTTTTAGCCGAATTGAAGTTTGTTCTCGGCTTCTGGAAAATCTGCACTGAGTAAGATTATGATGGATCCTGGGCGTTCGTGGTTTTGTGCTTTTCAAGCACATGCAATTAAAAGCCTTACAGTGGGATTAGGCTCACTCGTATGCACGAAGGAGGGGGTATTGTACCATTTGTTAGATATTATGTTGAGCTAATGTCTGCTCTATGATTCAGGTCATTGAATCTTACCAGCAGCAAAACTTGGCTCCAATTATATGTACGTGTACATAACTAATTATTAACAGTATCGCTGAGTGTTCTTATAGTGTTATGCATGAGACGAGAGCCCCAAGTCATAACACTTATAGTACTGAGAAGTAGACTTTTTGCTTAATTTTACTGAACCACTGCTCTCACCGTTTACGTGCGTAATGATGTAGCTTATGAAACTTCGCCGCAATGTGATCCCTGTTCCGATTCAATTATATTTTGTTATTCCATAATCGAATTATCCGTTGCTGTCTTATTTACAGATTCCTCAAACTAGACATCAATTTGAACTTCAACAAGTTTTATGCATTGTCTGGCTCCATGCAAACAATCGAATCACTGTATCCTTATAAAAAACAAACACTGTGGCGCTGGCAGCCCGGAATGGGCCACGGCCTAGCTTCTTGACATTCATTTGTGTTGCACATGTTCTCATTTTCGTCACATCTGAGCGGGGTTTCTCGCTGAATCCGAACGGCACTCCTTAGAAGCTTTTCCATGGGCAATTTTACCTTCCGGAGTTTGCAATTGCCCGCCGAAAGGGTGAGGACGAAAATTGTTGGCAATGCCGGGAATCGAACCATAGACCCTCTGCGTGATAGTCCAATGAGCTAATCATCAAGCCATGCATTGCCACCAACGATCCTTATACTGAAATTTTTATTACAGGCGATTTCAATATACAAATTGTAAGTGGCTTCAACACTCTGGTCATACAAAATCCAATGGACTGTATGTCGAGTTCCTCGTTGCGAAAACAACTTAACCACGTGAATACTTGACGCGAATAACTATCTCGCCAACATCCTGAAAAAACGCTATTTACGTGCTTTTCACTCTTGGTTTTTATTACACCATATTTAGAAAACAAAACTTAAAATGAACCATACGCTGTACGAGAAGGCAAAATTCAATACGACCAAAAACTAGGGCAACAATTAGTACAATATTTGAAAGGTAGTCCCAACTTTTGGTCGTTTTTCAAAAACATCAGAGATTTTGCCGTATCTTCCAACTTAACGCTCAGCAGCATTACTCAATAGAAAACCTCCAACAGATTGGAATAACATGTTTTCAAAAAACAATGGTCTCTAGCGTCCTTAACGCGAAATTTAAACAACCGTCAAAAAGCTTTTGATTTTTGTTATTTGTGTCAAATACAAGTTTTTGGAATGACCACATTTTTTATGTTGTCAGAGATGCTGCGAAATATCTAGGTATCTGGCCCCAATTTATAAGCAATTTATACGCCCAAAATTGGATTGCAATATTCCCAATGATCCTTATTAAGATCAACATCTGATAGACGTAGTTCAAGATTATTGCAAGTAATTGTTGACCATGATTACGTTTTAAGTGGTCCATATGGAGAGTCAAATCTTGAGCCACTTTTTCGAGCATATTGGCTGGTATCTTGGTAATTACATCTGCACTGTCTTCCAAGACTGTAATTAACGCTAGCCTATTGGCATAGATGAGTAATTTGACGTAACACCATAAAAAATAGCCTGAAGGCGTCAAATCGCACGATGTAGCAGGCCAATTCAACGGTAAAAAACGAGATAAAATCTGATTACCGAACACATTTCTTTATTCGTCTACCGATGTGCGTGCTGTGATAAGAGACCTTATCCTTATCCTCCGACATATTTGGAGCTCAGGCCGGCAAGGATTTCCGAGACTAGGTCAGGGTTTTGGAAAACAGATGGTGGCGGAAGAGCACTTAATGGATCAACGCCAGCACTCATATCACAAAACGGGTTACTGGATTTCGGTCTAACCGACACCTCGTCCTAGGGGCACTCAAAATGGAACTGGTCCTCCAAGTTGGGGGTTTTGCCGCCGGGGTAACTGCCCGGCCATTTAAAAAAGATTAAGTTACGAAGCATCAACAAGCCTCGGATATGGACGGATCTACTGTTGACAACCCACGCAAACGATTTAAGGACAATGAGCTTCAGATATGCACGTAGAATGTTAGATCCCTTAATAGACCACGTGCAGCCGAGCAACTAGTGAAGGCCCTAACCTGCTATAAAGCAAACATAACCGCCGTCCTAGAAATCCGATAGGATGTGCCGGTTGAAAAAAAGCAGCGCCTATTTAGATGCGGATTTGTTGTCGGAGGCAGACTTAGGCAAGAAGTCTTGAGTTTTCGGCATGTGAAAGAGCGCCTCGTAGCAATCCGCATCCATGTTTAATTTTCCAATATTAGCCTGGCCAAGTATATGCTGTCAACAAAAAGGACACTCAACACCGACGTACGAGTACGTCTCGGGCAGAACGTCACCTGCGACCGATATAACTTTGAGGTAGTTAAGGGCTTTGTCTATCTCGGCTCTGCTATAAATTCAGACAACGGCACGAGCGCTAAGATCAAGCGAAGAATAACTCTTGCCAAAAGCTGCTTCTTTGGGCTAAGAACAAAAAAAAAATACTTTGTATAAGACCTTAATAATCCCAGTTCTGCTCTATGAAGCAGAAGCATGGACATTATCAAAAAAGAATGAAGGTGCTCTTGGCTGCCTTTAGAGGAAAATTCCTTGAATGATTTTCGGTTTCGTCTGCATAAACGGTGAGTAGAGGGTTAGATACAACGTTGAACTGTATGAACTGTATAGCGACATCGACTTATCCAGAAGAGTGAAGATCCAACGACTAAGATGGCTGGGTCATGTAGAGCGGATGAACACCAGTGCTCCGATCCGAAAAGTCTTCGAATCCACCCCCGAGTAGAGAAAGACTGAGACTCAGGTGGCACATGCCAGTGGAAGGGGACCTCAGCCAACTTAGCGTGCGAAACTGGAGGCAGCTAGCAAAAGTTCGAGCTAGCTGGAGACGTTTGTTGATTGAGGCCCTCGTCCACCCCGGACCGTAGCGCCACCTAAAGTAAAGTAAGAAATCTTTGCACGAAATCTGGCGCCATAAACGGTAACATTGTGTTGTTGTTCTCATGGTCATCTTTGAAAAAATACGGGCTATGATTCCGCCTGACCATTAACCACAGCAAACAGTGCACAAACCCAATCCCAATTGCTGCGAACGGCGACTAATGGACAAATCACTGTCTTTATTACCACCTGCTACTACAAAAGCAATATTTTCCTCTGTAAGCACTCTTGAAACTTGAAAAACATTTTGACACTATGGCTTGAATTGGTTGCTCAGTTTGATTATGATGTCAGCAAAATGATTGAAGTGCTCGAAAAACATTTTTCATAGGGCGCGAACTTTAATAATAAATTTCAATAATTTGTAAAGGTTATTTGGGTGTAAGTCTTTCCATGATAAAATGGCAAAGCTAACTAAGCATGTTTTACTTGGCACTTGCCACGAATCACGTGTGAGCTATCAAAAATATAACATTGAAAAAAAAAGCAGTAACAAAATCACCCCGCATAACATAGTCAAATGACACCCGAGAATGACACATTTTTTTATCGCTATTTTAACCAGCAGTGAGAAAAATTCCTTGTTGCATTCTGGTCATCAAACCTTTAACCGTAACACCCGTGTCGCTATGAATGCTCATCAGGTTCAAACGTACTCTGAAATATCGCGGTTCTTTTCTAAGCCATACAACTCGCTTATGGAATGCGTTGTCGAGCTCTTTATTTCCTAGTCATTATAATAATCAATTATTTAACCCTAGAACGGTAATCTATGTCTGCAATTCGTATGGAGCGTGAAAATTTGTTTATATCCTATCTCAGTCGACAGTCAGAGCTTATCCGTGACGATAGTGGCGCGACAGTAAGTACCTGTAGTAAACAAGTTATAGCTATGAATGTCGAACGTATGAGAGACGTATGATTATCTTTTATGTAACTTTTGTGAGATATATTGTGTAAAGAAACTGTTTATAGTGAAATTGAAAATTTGTTCATGGAAACGAAGAAGTTACATCGTAAGAATGTACTCGTAAAAGTGCTTGTGGAGACTATCTCCCAGAGGTAATGTAAAATACGCCATCACGTCCAGTAAGCAGTTCAATGTTCTGTTACGATGGTCCTTTGACATTTGTGTCATACAAACCAAAGCCAACCAAAATGGTATATTTGCTATCATCTTGCAATCAAGAAGGGACAATTAACCAAATAACTGAAAAACCAGAAATTACGAGTATCATGTACTGCAATCAAACAAAGGGCGGTATTCGACCAAGTTACTCCTCAACGACATGCTCCAGAAACATCAACAGGTGACATTTTGAACATAGCTTTCGTTAACTTATATGTCATTTACTGTCACAAGATCCTGTCAAGGAATGAAAAGGCTCGCCGCAAACATTTTATCTCCCTCCTCGAGTTCAAATTCTTCGAGGAGGGAGTACTAGCCGAATGAGCGAATTGAAGTTCTTCAAACAGGTATCGGGGCATCTTTTTCTGAATATTTTGTGCATGAAGATTGAAGATACAGCACATGCAAGAATAACCAGGGATTTTTGTGTGATAATTGGATATGTGGTCGGGTCGACAAATCCCATAAGCATACTTAACCATATCATTGAATGCCACAGCAATTTAATGTTGAGATAGGGAGTCGGGCTTGCAATACACTTCTTATGAATATTCAATACACGGATCAAGTAAGGTTTTAACAAGTCTCAGCCTCGTAGTAACAGGAACAAAATTAGAGAGCAGCCAAAGTTTGCGTAGACGTTCGTAAATTCGTCCCACAGTGTAATTGATGTGGCTTTTACAGGAGAGGGGGCGGTTTATCTTGAAACTCAGGTTGGGTACAGTCTCCACCAACAGCAATTGCATGACCAATAGGTCTCGATAAGTATATTTGCGCATTATCTCTATAGAAAACTAGCGTTTGAGCAGACTTTGGCAAGGTCAAGGTTTTGAGTCCTGGGGTACTCCTGCATGTATAGTCCTAACATCAGAGGATTTGTCACCAACCACAACCCTTCGACAGCCATTACTTACAGTTAGTAATGGGACGCGCCGAACTTTCAACAAATTTAAAATACCTTCTTAGTTTCTCAGAAAGGATTGAGTAGTTGACTATGTCAAAAACTGAGTGTTACAGCTGAAAAAAGGGTTAAAAACCTGCGGACGCCATACGTCGTTGAAATAAAAGTGCATGATAGCAAAAAATCGATTAGTAGTATAAGGCCTCGTAGAAGTAGCATCTTCCGACAGGTGCTGGTTCCTTAAATGACGAGAATGAGCCTCTGCAGCCGTACATCTTGCAGCCGAACATCTTGCAGCTCTGCTAAGAAGTCCTACTGCACGCCTCCCCGTGGCGCCATCTGGGAATCTCACTAGAGTTTGCGAAGTGAAGGGGGCAAATGACGAATTTCCTGCGCCATTAACCAGGATGAGTGTCGGAAAAACAAAACAAGATCTTATCCGGGCTACTCCGACATATTTGGAGCTCGGCCCGGAAAGGATTTCCAGGACTTGGTCAGGGTCTTGGAAAAGATATGGTGGCGGACGAGCCCTATAAGGGCCAACGGCAGCGCTCACATCCCGGAAAGGGTTACTGGCTTCGGTGTCACCGGCCCCTCGTCCTAGGGGCACTCAAAATGGAACTGGTCCTCCAGGTTGGGGGTTGTGCCGCCGGGGTAACTGCCCGGCCATTTAAAAAAAATTAAGTTACGAAGCATCAACAAGCCTCGGATATGGACGGATCTACTGTTGACAACCCACGCCTAGCGGAGGCCCTAGACTGCTGCAAAGCAGACATAACCGCCATCCAAGAAATGCGATGGGATGGGCCGGACAAAAAGAAGATGATAAACTGCGACATCTACTACGGCAATTGCTATCGACGGCAAAAGCAGCGCTCATTTGGATGCGGATTTGTTGTCGGAGGCAGACTAAGACGAGAAGTCCTCAGCTTCCGGCATGTGAGCGAGCGCCTCGTAGCAATCCGCATCAAGGCTAAATTCGCCAACATAAGCCGCATATGCGAGCATGCCCCTACAGAGGAGAAAGATGACGACACCAAGGATGCCTTCTACGAGATCCTCAACAAGACCTACGAGCAATGCCCTAGCTATGACATTAAAATTGTCCTCGGTGATTTTAATGCAAAGCTAGGAAGAGAAGGTATCTTTGGTGGAACAATCGGAAAATATAGCCTGCACAACACCACCTCCGATAACGGATTCAGGCTAATCGACTTTGCGGCGGGGCGAAACATTGTCGTGGCTTGCACGCGGTTCCCACATCTCGACATACACAAGGGGACTTGGAGAACTCCTGATCAATCAACAGTCAACCAGATTGATCACATTGCGATCGACGCAAGACACTCCTCCAGTATTATGGATGTCCGTACGTTCCGAGGAGCCAACTTCGACTCGGACCATTACCTTGTTGTAGCCAAGGTACGGTTGCGGATATCCCAAACTACGCCAAGACAAACTAATGCTGTGAGAAAATTCGACGTCAGACGGCTACAATCGCAAGAGATCGCCAAGTCCTTTTCCGATCGAGTGTCTCTTAATCTCTTAAGAGGTCCAATGCCACCAGCATCAAGCATCGAAGACCATTGGAAACACTGCCAAAACGCCATCAGAGATACCGCTTCTGATGTGCTGGGTTTCACTCGTCCACCACACAGAAACCCCTGGTTCGATGATGAATGCCGGCAAACACATGCAGCTAAGCAAGATGCATACAACGCGGCGCTGCTTAGAAAGACCAGAGCTGCTCATGAGCTCTATGAGCGGAAGAGGAGAGACGAGCACCGGCTTCTCAGGAGGAAGAAGAAAGAGCATGAGAAGCGCGCGATCGAGGAAATTGAGAGATGCTACTCCAGGAATGAGGTTCGGAAGTTTTACCAAAAGGTAAAAATAACATGCCACGGAAACAAACCCCGAACCGAAGCCTGTAGAGATGAACAAGGGAACATCGTAGTAGAATCGCAGTCAATGCTGAGGATTTGGAAAAACCATTTCTGCAGACTGTATAACGGCGATGACGGACCAAATACCGCTGTCAGGTAGAATCAACCTTTCAACCTGGACGATAATGACCAACAATTCCGTCCACCCGACCTGGATGAAGTGAAGATAGCCATATCGAAGCTTAAGTCCAACAAAGCTGCTGGAGCGGATGGCCTGACTGCCGAGCTCTTCAAAGCGGCAGGCGATGACTTGGTAAGGAGCATACACCAACTCATCTGTAAAATATGGTCGGACGAAAGTATGCCCGATGAATGGAACCTCAGCATTGTTTGTCCGATTCTCAAGAAAGGAGACCCTCTGAACTGCGCCAACTACAGAGGCATCAGTCTCCTTAACATCGCATATAAGATCTTATCCGCCGTATTGTGTGAACGCCAAAGCCCTCTCATTGACAACAAAAGTCACCCTTTATTAGACTTTAATAATCCCGGTCCTGCTCTATGGCGCAGCGGCATGGACATTATCAAAAATTGATGAGGGTGTTCTTGGTTGCTTCGAGAGAAAAATTCTTCGGGCGATCTTCGGTCTCGTCTGCATTGACGGTGAGTGGAGGAGGAGATACAACGACGAACTGTATGGACTGTACAGCGACATGGACCTAGCCAGAAGAGTGAAAATCCAAAGACTGAGATGGCTGGGTCATGTAGAGCGCATGGATACTAATGCTCCGGTCCGAAAAGCCTTCGAATCCCCTCCCGGGGGACAGCGCAGTAGAGGAAGGCTAAGACTCAGGTGGCGCACGCAAGTGGAAGAGGACCTCAGCCAACTTAGCGTGCGAAACTGGAGGCAGCTAGCCAGGGATCGAGCTGACTGGAGAAGCTTGTTGACTGAGGCCCAGGTCCACCCCGGATTGTAGCGCCACCTAAAGAAAGAGAAGAAGATAACAAAAAATCGGGGAAATCGGCGAAAATACATACCATATCAATGACACGTTTTAGCTGCAGTTCCTCGATTTGGTGAATGTTTTAAGGCGGACAAAAGGCAATTACGATGTGGTAAGAAAGACATGAAGAGACATTTGCTTCTTTGATATTTGTTATATTTGTTGTTTGTAGGCAATTTCAATTGCATCTTTGTGGAAGCTTCTGCACAACAAACTCTCTCTTCTGGGATGAAGTCAAACGTATCCTCACCGATGTCATTAACATCAGGCAGCGTTAAAACAAAGGTATCAAGAAGAGCTGCCAAAGAAGATATGACTTCTGCTGCTATTAACAAAATTGTCAGTTTTGCCAAAGGAAATGAGAAACGTGATGTATACTCCTCAATTACCAAAATCATTGCCTTGGGGCTCCAGCATTTATCTACGGTGGAAGATATTTATATATTTATTTATTTATTTTAGATTTTCAAAATTGTTTCACAATATGTTTGTTTTCCGCGAAGCCATATGGCTTAACTGCAGAAAGTTATTTCGAAAATTGTAACTTTTAGCGTAAGGTGAAGCACTATACAAAATAAGTTACAAAGTAGTTCGAAAATACAAACGTTACATTTTACCTATTGCTTCAATAGGTTTTTTTCTAACTTTCAAAATTAGGATATTTGGTAGCGGATGGGGAGTCTCGTTTAATATTGTCGGAACACTATGCTTAAGCTGCCTTCTTCCATAGATATTGCTGATGGATGGTATTTGGAACATATCCTGGACGCGTCTTCTTGTGTTAGACTGATGTTGTATTGGGATCTTAAAGCGGTTATCGTCATAATATTCAAGAACAATTGACATCTTAAAAATCTGGCTCACTCCTAATGCTTTGAAGCTGTTGTCTTTGGGAATGGCGGTTGAAATTTTGCGATTTATCTTCTTTAATATCGTGTCCTGAATTTTCTGCAGCTTATCAATGTATGTTTTATGTGGATGCATTACCCCATGCTAATATCCCATATCTTAGCTTGGATTAAACTTAGAACCTGCGGTGTCGAATAGCAACTCATGTAAGCAATACCAAAAAGAGTCTTCTTGAGGTAGGATCATAGCCTATCAATATGAAGGTTCCATATGAGATGGCTATCAATTATAATTCCCAAGTATTTATAGTTTTTGACAACCTCAATAACTTCACTTCTACAGATCTTTCATGATGCGGACTGCAAATGTGCATAAGTTAAGTTCTAGATGAATTTAGTATGAGTCCGTTATCGTAACACCAATCAGCTGCCTTGTTGAGCTGTTGTTGCGATATTTGCATACCACTATCCAGACACCTGTGTCGAACAACAATTGCCGTATCATCTGCGAACGCGTATGGAGTGCTCTTATTAAAAATCCGAAGCAGTTCGTTTGTGAATAGGATAAATAGAAGTGGTCCTAGTTTCGACCCTTGCGGCAGTCCAAAAGGCGACGGTAAGTTATCGGCCGCTATGATAGTCATTCATTTCTACCCGGAAGGTTCTTGCGACCAAGTAGTTATGCACCCAATCTGCCAATTTCCCACGGATTCCAGTTCTACGAGTACTAAGCGCTTGAATCAATTTCGCATGAAAGTCCATGAAAAGTACTAATACATGGTGACTTCTATAGGTACTCGTATTATGACTTCCACTTATGGTATTTGAAAATTCGCCTAAAAGTTAACTCGTGCTTTTATATTTTTGAAATCCGTACTACTTTTCGTGAATAATTGAATATTTTTTGATAAATTTGAGTAGCCGCCTCATCACGTCCTCCTCCAAACACTTTCAATTGCTGGGAGTATTAAATGAAATAGGCCTATAATTTGCAATACTGCACCGTCTTTGTAGATTGGTTGTACATAGCATTCTTCATTTTATCTGTAATTTGGGATTGGTTTAAACTTAGGTTAATTATTTCGTGGTTATTGGAGCCAATATGATGGCATTTACCTTGATGTCTCGTAATCTTATGCCGTCGGCTCCTGGTGATTTGCTATTTTATAAGTATGTCTATATTTCACTCACTTTTTCATTTCTAGTTTCTTCAATGAAAATACTGTTAGGCCGTATTTTATTTCAGTGGCATGACTTCGTTGAATCAAATCATGTTGTGTTTGATCAACCAAATGGTTTCCAATTTTATTGCATAATGTTTTGGGTCAGTTTTCAAGCGGAAAATTCTTCATAACTTCCTCATTTACACTTAGTTTTTTTTCTTTCCACAATTTCATTTATCAAGGCCCATATTTTTCTGGGATTTTATTTAATTTATTTCTGTAGATTTTGTTCTGTTTTTCGTAGGATTGGTTAAGCTTATTGTTCTTCCACTTTCTTTATAATAATTCGTCTATGGGCCTACATTTATCAGGAATGTTGGCAGAAACCCACAAATTTTCTCATGTCTTGTTACTGTATTTTTCCCTGCTGACTTTTCGTATATAATATATCCTGCATTTTAACCGTGAGTATTCGATAGATTTCGTCAACATCATCTTCATGTAGCACTTCTTCCCAGTTTGAAGTTCGTACATACATCTCTCCCATGCTGTTTTTGATCAACGAGGTACTAAGTGCGTTGACATAGCTTCTACTTGGTGCAAGAGTGCCGTATTAAAATTGATACTGATTCCAAATATAATTTTCGATAAGTGCAGATAGCATTGGATTATTAGAGATGCATTAGATCGCTAAATCTCCCCCAACAGGGAGATCTGATACTGCAGTAAGTCCAACACACAACAACAATACAGCAGTTCTTCATGGTCTTAAGCAGTTGAGAGCAAAATAACACAAAAATCAGTAAGAAAATAGGTGTAAGGTCTTAATTTTTCAGATATCAGCACTTTCTTTTGCACTTAAATTGATTTTTTTTTTTTTTTTTTTTTTTTCATGTTTTTATGTTTAAAAACTTCTCACAATTTTTCAAGAAACTATAGCAGCTGAGACAGTGGCCGAAATTTAGTCCATAAAGAATAGAAGCCAGAGGCATTCATCGCTGTCGCCGTCTGCTAGAAGTAGTGGGAGCGACAAGCTTTACGCATCATTAACGGATGCTGATATTCAGTTTGACGATAAATAAAAAATAGGTTTATTTGTTTAACCTATTGTGATCTTGGGTAGACAAAGGTGCTGTTGTTTAATGCAAATCAATAATGTTGTATACTTAATAGACGTTTTCTGAAGTCCGCTGTTTTGGTGGAAAGTACTTGTGTAACACACAACATGCTCTCACTAGATCGATGCAATTGTTCACGTCGATTTCTATATGGAAAATTCTGAATCGAAATGCAAGCCTGCTAAAAGCCATCTCGACTGGTAAGCACATATGACTCAAGTGATAGTTTAACACTTCCTGCGATGTGCTTAACTTCACATTTCTACCATAGGCCTTCATAAAGTTCTGATCCAAGCCAAAGACATCATAGCCTATGAAATAAAATTGCATCACCATCACCCTTTCGGCGGGCAATGGCAAACTCCCGAAAGTAAAAAATTGCCTACGAAAGAGCTTCTAAGGAGTGCCGTTCGGACTCGGCGATAAACCGTAGGCACCGCTCAGATGTGACAAAAATGAAAACATGAACAACACAAATGTGTCAAGTCAAGAAGCTAGGCCATGGCCCATGCCGGGCTGCCAGCGCCACAGTGTTTCTTTTTTTTTTTTTTTAAACGTGCTGATTCTTCAAAGGTTTTGGAGTTTAGATGTTCAACTTTCCAGCTATAAGTCCGTAAAACACGTGATACGAGTATAATATCGTCGGATATACTTCCATTACCGCCCAAATCGATGTTTACAAATTTTTATGAGCATCAACAACAGCCAATAAAACTATGTTGAGAAATGATTTAAGCAATGCAAACAGGCAAATGCACATAAACTATCTTGAGATATTCATATTGCATTGCGTTGTTAATAGCATGCAGTACCTCTGGTACAAATTTAGTGATTGCTTTTCGTCAAATATATGACAAAAACTCAAGAGACCTGTATGAGTTACCAGCTGCAATGTATGTATCTCAAAGTTGTGGCATAATGCATAGCATAACGCACACTCTGTCATTTGTTTTTATTGTATAATTTACTTTTATGTAATTTGGAAATGAAAATGAAATTACTGTAGCAAGAGCCTCTTCACACTGCCCAATAGGCATTCAACAAAAGTTTCGATATTCCTTGTCATCCTCCCTTAAAAAAACTTCTTCTTATCCTTTTATTAACCCTTTCCTCGTTATACGAACTTATGCGTAACGAGTTTCCCATTTTTACTGCATCGCTGCTGCTCCGCTTATGGGGTTGGCTAATGTCGCAGACCGCAGAACGCGTCTACATAATGCTCGGTCCTGGATCGCTTCAGTGGTTAACCCCAGACGTTGTTGCGCATTTGCCATCTGAGAAATCCAGGAATTCTTTTTCCGACCTCGTTTTTTTTACAGTTGGAGTGACCGTAGTTGATAGGGCCTTTTTAACCGGATTTTCCGCAGATCTTTGAACGTGGCAAAACCAGCTTATTCTATTCGCCACCTCAAGCTGTTCAGTAACCGAATTCTTTATATGTAGACTTCCTCTTATACGCGTAGATCTAATGCAATCAACGCGATTGCAGTGACTCCACTAGAAAGTGGAAATTTTCCCGCCATTTCATCCATCCCACACTCACTCTGTTGTTTACGTCGTCGTCACATTTCGCTTCCATGTTAACGATTGATCCTAAGTTCTTAAAGATAGTGCTTTTCGGAAGAACTATTCCGTCTAACATTATATCCGGAAAAGGTCGCAACGGATGCGCAAATGGGCACGTCAAATGCTCCGTCCTTAAACGACTTATTTTAAACCCGTTTCTCTCTAGCGCATTTCTCCATGAATCTAAGGCGTTCTGTAAATCTTCAACGTTATCGCTAAGTATAATTGCGTCGTCAGCGAAGAGAATTGGCGTTACATTTGCTTTGCGCATGCAGTCTTTTAAAAGATAGTCGAATACTACGTTAAAGAGGAAAGGGCTAAGTACGCTTCCTTGATGCACTCCGACATTAACTGGAAATTCTCTCGTTAGTCCAGCAGAGCTTTTAACCGCAGTTTTCACGTTTCCGTACATGTCTTGTATTATTCTAACATACGTTTCCGGTACGTTTTGAGACCTCAGCGCGGCCCATATGAGATCCCTAGGCACTCAATCAAATGCTTTCTCGAGGTCGATAAATACCATGTGTAAATCCTTAGACGAATCTCGGTGCTTTTCCATTATTATTCGTAGGCTTTGGATAGCGTCCCCCGTCGTTCTTCCTTCAACAAATCCACACTGGCTATTATCGAGCTTTATTATTTGCCGAAGACGTTCGTTTAAGACTCTTTCGACGATTTTCATCGTGTGTGACATAAACTTGATTGAACGGCAGTTGTTGCATTCTCGAGTGTCGCCTTTTCCTTTGTATAACGGCACCAAGAAGCTACTTCTCCATTCATACGGCATAGGTTGTCCACATTTTAATTTATTTAAGAGTTTCGATAGCCATTCGCTGCCGATTCCCTCCATCTTCGACCAAAACTCTGATGGAATGCTGTCTAGTCCCCGCCGCTTTCCCCCGCTTCATTTTCAGAATCGACCAGCTGTCGGTACGATATCACGTGGATACTGTTTGTAAAGCAACTCCTTGCAGTATTCAAGCCACCGGTCACAAATTTCCTTTTCATTTGTTAGTAAGTGACCGTCTGCGTTTTTGATGTATTTCGGCGAGGTTATTTCCATTGAATTTTTCTCCTCTGTGCAGCGAGCTTAAAAATATTTGGCATTTTAGTACTGTACGACGTTTGAACTTCTTGGATAGCTTGTCTTCTATCTGCCGATCGTGAGGATATTTGTTCCAACTCCTGGTACAGGTTTTCCTCTGCTGCCGCTCGAGTTCGAGCCAGGACTTCCTTTGCGATCTTTTTAAGACGTTCGTATTCAAGAGACAGTCGAGCTTTTTCGATATCGTCGCTCCGCACCATGTTTCTTTGCCAACGTGATGGTATTTCGATATAGTCCCCAGATGGGACTTTGCGAGTGTTATGCATTCCTCGTGCATGCTGTTCCACATTTCTTGCGGGCTAAGTGAGTCTGCTATACCATTTATATTTTGAAGTACTTCTTTAGCCAGTACGATAAATCTTGCGCATCTTTCAATAAATATTCCTTCAAGCAGCGTAATTCCCGTTTGCCAGGAATGGATTCGCCCAAAACTTATGCTTCCTTTTCTGAGTTTGTTTTTGCAACTTCCTCAATTCGTTTAATGTCTCTAATGCGAGAAAAGATCGAATTGTTTTCCTTTGCGACATTTGAACGAATGAAAAAGTAAGCCATGAAATGACCGCTCTTAGTTTTATGTCATTTTTATGAAAAGTGACAGACAGTACTTTACAAAATATAACTCGTGGAGACGCCGGAGGGCGGGCTATTATTATCAAAAAATAATTGAAATCCATGGACCGAGAGTAAGAGGAATCATTTAGGTTATGTTTCGATTATAGAAAAATAAGTAAGGTAACTGGTGGTGTTCTTTATCTTAAGCTATTTATATCAATGACATTGGATAAATTAATATTTGAACGCCAAATATTTGTAGTTTCGAGACATAAAGTCGAGCTACTGGCAGATCCTCTGTGGTTGAGAGATCGGGCCTACTCACGGAGTTCACGATTCTAAACTGAAGTCGGTTCCAGCTTCAGCAAAGTTGGAAGCGGAAATTGGCGGTATATTTCAGCATTTAAAAGAGGGGGAAAAGGTAATCTGTTATCGTCGTAGGCTGTAATTTTGGCAATAGGGAAGCTGTGATCGTATGTACTCGTATATCGAAGAGGGTTGTTTCCCGTTGTAACTAATTATTATTCGCTAGTGTGGCTGAGTAAACCTAAGGGACCTCAAAGACAACTTGTAAGATGGAAGGTGAGGTTGCTGGAATTCGGATTTTAGATAATTGTCGCTTTCGCAAGAAATCCTAAATTTGGCTAAAATATAAGAAGCGTATCAGGACATATCAGGAAAATATGGTTGCGGCAGTATAAGTTAACCCGTATGTCAACTACTATGGATAAGCTTTTTAAGTTTGTTAAGGCTAAGAATGTAGTAGTATTCAATGAAACAATCAGTAGTGCAAGCTTGTAGCAGGAAAGTCAGGCGGTTTAAAGATTATACGAGTTCTCCATTATAGTGCTAGTAAAAATAGGAGCTAGATACTACTGGTCGAAGATGCGGTCCGAATTACCTAAAGACCTCAAGATTTGGTAGACCCACTTCCCAGTTCACATCGGGGTTAATGTTAATGCATATGTGCAAAAGCAAAAATAATCGAATTTCGCTAAGAAACTAAGGTAAGGTCTCCGATACCAGGTTACAACGAAATTGTAAGTTTTTTTGCAGTTATAAATTGCTGTTTTTCCTCGCATAACTCAGATTACTCTATTCAGGTTTTTTCAAAATTTTCACAATAGTACTGCATAATTTTTGAATGAGTTCTCCTTAAAAAAAAATAATTGTCATCGGTTGATCGTGGTGAAAATCGAATAACTGGGAACCGGTATGGCGTACACACCCAGGATTACAACGTTTAGAGCTCGGAGAACCAATTGCCAATGATTGTTTCTCCTAGCTCCGATACGAGAGGTAGCAATCTCTTAAACACTAGATCTTCGGTTGATTTCATTGCAGAGTTAGAAGAGGAGAGGATTTTTTGCGGCAATGTTGGAAACCAACTTGGACACAGAGTGAAATGTAATTAGATAAACCCACGTCTTTCACACCTCAATATTCACTGCTTTTGTATTCTGTATGTCGATAGACCTACTACTAGTATCTACTGGTATCAAGCGCAGAAGAATAGTGGCAGCATCTGATGCCCTGGTACAGCGACACAATAGGGGTACAAAGCGGCACTGCAAACAAGCTGCTTTCGAAGCCTACAAGCAAAGCAGATAAAGAAGAGAAGCGATAGATCGTTGCGTTGGTGAGCTCCTTTGCAGAAATCATGCGAGGAAGCTTTACAAGAGGTGCTTGCTAAATATAAATACCTCGCAGAAACAGTGGAGATACTCGTACTACGCTGTTCCTTTGGGTTGGAGTAAATAACATTTCGCGCCAGGCAGCCGGTGTCCATGCGTTCAAATTTCCTAGGCATCTAAATCAGGTTATTCGATGCCCATAATTCTGGTCTCACTCGGCGAATTGTTTACTGTTTCTGTTTCTGGCAAAAATTCATGATGCATTACACCGTTGTAATCCATGAAAACTGTTAGCATTGCTTTCTTTTTTGACTGAAAATAACGTGGTTTTTTTGGTCTCGGCTCATTTGGTGAACGCCATTCACTTGCCTGATATCTGGATTGCGTGTCGTACTCATAAACTTACGGCTCGTCTCTAGTAATGATCCTTTTGATGAATGTGGGATCGGATTCAGCCTCGCAAATCATCTCTTTTCCGACGTCAACACGGTCTCTTTTTTCTAAAATTGTAAAAAATCGCCAACACACGCAGAGATAGATGTACTCTTGGCTACCTAACTTTTGCAAATATCACGCTATGATGCTAAGATTTAGAGGGAATATCAACAACAGATGTACTAAATTAACAAAAACTAGAACTCAAATCGGAACAATGGGAGCGCCACACAGTGGTTGTTTCGGGAACTTTCTGATCAAGGTGGTATAGCCCCACTGTAGAGCTCGCTGCTTAAACGTCTCAGCCGAATAACCATTCAAGAGTATTTACATCAGCTTCCGTCTCTGTTTAACCTTCTGCACCGTAAAGCAAGACTGGTGTGATCAGTAAACTTGTATAAAGATGTTCGCATTACTCGAGAGAGGGCTTTACTGATGACTTCCGCGCTAGTGTCGAAGACGAAGTTGCAAGCGGGGCCGATGTTGCTTGTCCCTCTTTTGTCACAGAATTATTTCTTCCGTTTGCCTCTTAACCCACCATTGCCGCTTTTATTTCAATGGTCATTTGAGATTTTCTGACAGATAGCTATGTTCTTTAAGTCCGCTCGCCCCACGGAAAATGCAGTGGGAAAGACTCAGACTCAGATGGTGCACGCAAGTAGAGGGGGACCTCAAACAGTTTAGCGTGTCAGCTGCTTGCTGAAGATTAAACTGGCTGAAGACACTTGCTAGTTAAGGCTTCAATCAAATAAGTATGTAAACTGTTCTGTTCTGTATAATTTGTCTCTATAGACACTTTCATATGATGCTTTACAATCGATGAAAAAAGTGTTTTATTGAGCTGCTCACCAATTAAGGCATAAGGTCAGCAGCTCTATTAGGAGCTCGAACAGTGCTGTCGGATTTCATCGTGGTCAGTTCGACGGAAATCTTTTTCGTCCTCTAACACATTGGACAGCTGATTCTGGCTTAAGGTCGGATGCTTTTGTCACCATTGCCTGCAGAAGTAGTCCAGAAACTCATCACTGACTACAGTTCTATTATCACTTGAAATCAGTGATAGAGAAACAAAATACCTTGGGAAAATTTGCAAAGGCAGCAAATTGCTTGCTGAACCCATTAGGTGTTCAGCTGGGCTGGGTTCGCTAAAATATAAATAAAAAATACGTAGAAAACTTTTTAACATATAAAAATTGTAGGCGCCATGGACATTTTAGCGATTGGAAGTTTGATGCTTCCACTCTCTCACACACACCCATGTGTGTCTCACTTTTATTCCCCACATCTGGGAAAATTTCTCATTGGCCCGAGCTACGATCAGTCATTGGGATTGCATTCAGTCCCAACGCAACATACATCCTTCTCAAATGATAAAAAATGGAAAAAGATAATTTCTTAACAATATACATATGCCCTACTCGCATCTTTATGTCCTGATCATTATCCTTTTCTGGGGGACAACGGGAGGCCGAAAGAAGGAACTACTCATGCGACAAGCTTAGTGGAAGGAGTTATTCCTCTGGAACGCACTTCAGTGATACTGCGGGGCATGCAAAGAGGGGTCCAGTTTTTACACAAACATTTATTTTACAAATTGCTTTTTTTTTTTGGTGAGAGGATTTCGAGAGCCACCGGCCGTAACCGAATACATTTTCGCTGAGATTTATTATACGCGAAGGGTTCCAGACTGTTCGCCTGGCTCTAGATGTAAAACGCTTTGAGAAAAGTGATCTCCCGTAACTCTTACGGAGGGTCCTGTTTCTGTTTCTGTTTCTGTTTCCACCAATTCATCACTCTTATATACTTTTTAAAAAGGACAGCGGACACAAGGGGTAGGACAAAACAACTAACGGGCAGGAGAGTTAGTGATGGAGCGGAGATGCCTTCTAAGGCTAAGGAAACTCCCTGGAGGAGAGATAACACCACACAAGAGCCAGAGCCAACCACTTTCTTAAAAGCTCTTGTGCATCGAAACGTTGGTTGCTGGTCTCGCGCCTTCTTCTTGTTGGCAGTTTCAATAATGGACCAACCGTCCTACCTACCGGTTGTTGGACCCACAGGATATTAGGACGGTGCACTGCATCGGGAAAGAATGAGTAGTACTTGTTGATGTATTTTTTACGCCAACAAGATGTACCCATCCTTGCAGATTTCTGTTCGGAATTTATACCCAGGCCTCAATCGAGCACTTTTATGTAATGCCCCGATTTTCGTGATCTACTTCATGACGGCTTATTTTGGGTGTTGGTGCTTACGTTGCTGCACCAACTCTCATATACTTTTCGAGAACATTACCCAAAGTTCCACCTTTGTTTTTGATTTTGGGGTAACATTTGACAGCATTTTTATAAACGAGGTGTTCAGAGGCTTGTCAAGTTTTGACGCGCTTGGAAACTCTCGGTGTGGTTAAAGTTGTTCTGGAATGCTTCGAAGTAAAGCATGTCCTTAACAAAGTATCTAATTAAATAATATGTGTATTGTGTATGTACAATACATCCAAAAGCAAAGGTCATTTGAAAAACCAGCTAAAGCATATAACTATATATTTATAAAAGTCACGCATGGTAGAGAACGCTTGTTAATCTTCTTGTGGCGCACCAGTGTTGTTTGCAATAAAGGCAACTTCTACTTTGTTCAAACGGTCCATAGTGATTGTAAAGTTGTTGTTCATCCTCCTAATGCCACAGAAGATAAACGTTAATTGTGTATGACCTGATTACTTCCACTAAAGCAATTTCCCTTTTAAAACAGAAATCTCTCCCTAGCACGTGTAGACTAACTACCCATAGAACTACGAATAAATGTGCGCAACATATTCGAACTATGTACGAGTATATACGAATACAATGCTGGGTACAACTGTTAATAACGACCCAGTTGCTCATTCCGTTAGTTAGCATCGTATTTCATTAAATTGAATCCAAAGAGCACAAAACACCGCACTTAAGCCAACCTGAACCCGATACATTCCAACTTAACAGACCATGGTACCAGAGTGGAACAAACCAAAGCAACCCCTCTACAATGACCACTATCTTACCAATTCAGCCCTTTCGAATGGAAAATCTCTTCTTCCCTTCTCTAAATATTTATTGCGATTTTCCTTTTGTTAATCCCATGCTCTCTTTATACGATTGAAAGGGGTTCTGTAGTAGATACTACATACTTCTAGATCCTTTGCTCAGACTAGTAGCGTAATTAAAAATTCCTTTCGTTTCCCCTGGCCCACTTTATATTAATTCACTGAACAATAACGATTGCTTAACCTATTCCAAGATAGTCTGCTTCATCCTCACCTACTCGTAACTCCCCCATCATGGACATTTCCATTACAATTGCGAAACTTGTTATTATGCTTTGAACTGATGATGGTGGAAAGGAAGGAAAAACTGTGCATCAATTGAGCGGAAGCTGTACAACACTACCACCTTAAATCGGTTGCCACAGGCGTACTTGAAACTCTGAACATTTTTCTCTCGAAAATAAGTAAAACTTTCCAAGTCAATCACAAGAATTCTCTTTAAGAAAGTCTGATACCAGTGATGGAAGGTCGCCCTCATTGTTTTTACCAAAGAGTTTGACGATTTATCCATCCTCTTCCATATTTGTGAGAAGAGATTCATCAAGATACTTTTTCGTGATTAGATTCAATCTTTTTCTTTTGGATACTCTAAAACAGAGCACGCCTGGTGGGATACTCTACACAAAATAAAGGTTAGATAGACTAGAGCTGCCAATGAGCTCTACCAGTAGAAAAGAAGGGAAGGTCATAAGCTTCTATGCAATATTAAGCAAAAGAGCATGAAATCGTGGCAATAGAGAGATGTTACTACAGAAATGTTGAACGCAAGTATTTTCAGGAGAACAAAACATATATGCAAGTCTACAAGGCCAGGATGGAAGCCTGCAAAGATGAGCGTTAAAAACAAGTTACAGAGACATGGTAGGAGTTGAAAATATAAAATTACAACTTATACAGATTGAATAGCGACGATGATGGTCGAAATACCGTTATCACACAAAGTTAAAAGTTCTCATGATACGGAATTCCATCCCTCCAACCCAGATGATTAAGGCTTAATATACAATGCAAAAGAAAGCTACGCCGAGTTGAATCCTTTTCTTTCTACAGAGAGCTCTGCCAACTTGACTTCTTCGCTTCGCGGTTGGTAAATTGGGTTGGAACGATAGAGAGAGTACCAGAAAGGTTGAGTTTGTTATGATTAAACCCCATCTGAATACACAGGAGTTTGGTCAGAGTACTAGATTTTGATGGCTTATCTCGGGAAACCTGTAGGGTGCTGTAAGAATAGGATAGACACTGGTAACCACCGCTACTGGTCAATATCAATGTCTATCCGGACTGGACAAGCTGAACTTGTAAGAGCGAGTGCTGACCAGCAGACAAAAATAGCAGCACTATAAACAGGAAAGCGGATGGATTCTCCAGATGGAATCAACGGAGGAATCAATCCCGAAACAAATGAGACCTTATCCGGGCTATTCCGACGTATTTGGAGCTCAGGCCAGTAGAGATTTCCGAGTAAGAGTCAGCGTCAGCGCTCACATCCCCAAACGGGCTACTGACTTCGGTCTAACCGACCCCTCGTACTAGGGGTGTCAAGAATGGAACTGCGTTAAGGGTTGTGCCGGCGGGGTAACTGCCCGACCATGGAAGAAATATGAAAGTCATGAAATGTAAGCAAGCCTCGGATATGGTGAAATATACTGTTGACAGCCGATGCACGTCGAAAGTTAGGTCTCTAAATAGGGCACGTGCAACCGAACGACTAGATATAACCGACATCCAAGAAACGCTATAGGATGGCCCGGACAAAAATGGATTAAAACTGCGACATCTTTTACGTGCCTACTTGGATGAGGATTTTTGTTGGAAGCAGACTTAGACAAGAGGTCTTGAGTTTTCGGCATGTGAACGAGTGCCTCGTAGCAATCCCTATCGAGGACACAATTGTCAACAATATACTCATATGCGTGCAAAGCCTCACGCTTATCTTCTGCGAATTTACCATGATATTGACATAATCGGAAGAAAGCAGCGTAATGTCAGTGGCGCAATAAGGAGACCTAACGCCGACGTCTTGGAGAGAACGTCAGCAAAATTCTTCGATTGATTTCGAGATTCCACGACGAACTCTATGGACTGCACATCGACATCGGCGTAGGCAGAACAGTTAAGATTCAACGACTGTGATGGCTTAGTTATATAGAGCGGATGGCCTCAATGCTCCGAAAGAGGGGACAGGACAGTAGAGGAAGACAGAGATTCAACTAAGGCCCAGGTCCACCCCAGGCCGCCGCTCCCCCTAAAGTAAAGTAAAGGATTCTGGGAGACCGAAAAGTTTGATCGAACGCCAGTAGCGGCACACTTTGAAAGTAGTGGCATATCTTTCCTGTGACGCTTAGAATTGGTAAGGCTAGGAAAAATTACAGTCTTAACGATGATGCCTATAATATAAAAATACAACAAATTCTTGCATGGCTTAGAAAGTTTTCTGCCAAAAGTCATCCTACCTTTCTCGGGCAGCTTTGGAGTAGCTGGCTTACTAATCTAAGATCCTAAGGTTCTTAAAAAAAAAACCCAGGTGGAAGGACGAACATGGTGCCAAAAAAGTTAAAACTACACGCTAAACGGTATACAGTTTTCCCCGAGGGATAATACTTCCAGTGGTACTCGCGAAAACTCTACCAGTGGAGTTTTCAATCGGAAACAGATCGGACCCCACCATTTAATTTCGATGACTCCTGGGACTCCTTTTTCGACACTTTCGACAGATTGGGCTAAGAGGCGGATTGCCTTAAAAATATCTAAATATTGAGTGAAGATGATTCTACTGTGCAGGGAGTCGGATCTCCCGTGCCGGCGGCAGAGAGTGCGCAACCAGGCTCACAGTGCTCGAAATCCAATCACAGCAAAAATAATAATGATGTACCTACTACTTCTTCTTCTTCTTATCCTTTTATTAACCCTCTCCTCGTTATACGAACTTATGCGTAACGAGTTTCCCATTTTTATTGCATCGCTGCTGCTCCGCTTATGGGGTTGGCTAATGTCGCAGACCGCAGAACGCGTCTACATAATGCTCGGTCCTGGATCGCTTTAGTGGTTAGCCCCAGGCGTTGTTGCGTATTTGCCATCTGAGTAATCCAGGAATTCTCCTCGTTTTCTAACAGTTGGAGTGATCGTAGTTGATAGTGCCTTTTGAACCGGATTTTCCGCAGATCTTCTTTGAACGTGGCAAAACCAGCTTATTCTATTCGCCACCTCAAGCTGTTCAGTAACCGAATTCTTTATATGTAGACTTCCTCTTATACGCGTAGATCTAATGTAATCGCGTTTAGTGACTCCACTAGACGTCCAGCACTGTGAATCGTACATAAGAGCTGGTCTAACAACCGTGGTGTAAAGTTTCCCCTTCAATTTAAGTGGAAATTTTCGGTCGCAAAAGATTCCCAAATTGTCCCGCCATTTCATCCATCCCACACTCACTCTGTGGTTTACGTCGTCGTCACATTTCGCTTCCATGTTAACGATTGATCCTAAGTACTTAAAGATAGTGCTTTTCGGAAGAACTATTGCGTCTAATATTATATCCGGAACAGGTCGCAACGGAAGCGCAAATGGGCACGTCAAATGCTCCGTCTTTGAATGACTTATTTTAAACCAGTTTCTCTCTAGCGCATTTTTCCATACATCTAAGGCGTTCTGCAAATCTTCGACGTTATCGCTTAGTATAACTGCGACGTCAGCGAAGAGAATTGGCGTTACATTTGCTTCGCGCATGCAGTCTCTTAAGACGAATACTACGTTAAAGAGGAAAGAGCTAAGTACGCTTCCTTGGTACACTCCGACATTAACTGGAAATTCTTTCGTTAGTCCAGCAGAGCTTTTAACCACAGTCTGTACATGTCTTGTATTATTCCAACACACTACCTACTACTTTAGTGGTAAACCGACATATCGAAATAGAGAGGGCGACGATATACTCGTAAACAGCTAGATTGGAGAGCAACCGTCAAAAGTTCCAACCCCGAAGAAAAAGCAGACGAATCCACTAAAGTTAGTACCACCGGAAAACATCAGAAGCTCTAGCAATAAAGGCTTAATGGACAAGGTTACTTAAAGCTCTCCGACGCGAAAAGAAATAAGAAATAACCAAAGCCGGAACTCATAGCGAATCAATGCGTGGTATGCAAAAACTCAGCAGAAGGTTGGGTCCAAGTTAGTATAAGAAGACAGGGCACGAAACCCAAGAAACCTCCTCATCCTGACGTTTTTGTTATTAAGAAAACTGGTGAAAGCTGGTATGCCGACATGCTTCGGAAAGTGAAATCGGATCCCGCTCTTGAAGAGTGAGAGCAAACGTAAACCGTATCCGAAAAATAGCAATCGAAGGTCTCCAGCTTTCGTTAAAGAAATTTGCTGACACTACGACCGCGGAATTCAAAACAAGAACAAAGGGTGCGGAAGACGCAAATGAGCCTTAACTCACGAGATCATGCTTGAGTGCAAAGATAAAGTCGAAAGAAGAAATCTTCGCTGCCTCAGTGGACAACCTTGAAGCAGGCGTTGAACCAGCAAAGTCAACAATTAAAAGTGTGAGGGAATCGAAATTGCAACATTTAGTCTTCCACCAGAAACTGCGAACAAGCTGCTGAAAATCGGAGAGGTGCGAATTGGTGGGATTTGCTGCCATTAACGAATAAAAATTTCACAAAAGAGGTGTTTCAGATGCTTTGAATTCAGAAACCTGGCAAGAGACTGCAAAAACTCCAGCGATCGATCAACCACGTTCATTCGATCTGGGGGAAAGGGTCATAAGCTAAAAGATTGTCAATCCAAACCTAAATGTTCCCTTTGTACCGGGAAGTGCAGAGAAACGGGGTAGCATAAGATGCCTAGAATATAATAAGGCGATCAAAATTGCATCCGTGAAAATATGAATGTTTTGTAATTATGAACGCGAAAGCCCAAAAAGCCCCACGACCATTGTGAAAAGAAACAGGTCCGTGGAGGTGACAACCACTAAAACTATCCAAGCTATCGAAACTGAATTTGCAACCCCTTCTTTCGCCCAGGACAGAGCAAAAGGAAGAAACAAGGCTGCAGTTTAATTGCATGGAAATCGGATGTAATATCCAAATCCATGGATAAATCCAGTGATGTTCACCTTGGTGCTGGGACTCGGCTTAAACAGGGGCTGCAACATGCAAAACTTGTACTGCAAGTGGATGAAATTTACATGGCGCGGAATAACCTCCCGTAAGAAAATTTCGAAAAAAAACACAGGGTACGTTATCAGCATACCTATAAAAATGCCTCTATAACCTCTCTGGTGCCTTGAACTGGGAAGGGAACTGTAGAAGCGATCTAAAGCCAAGGATATCTATACTATAGCAGAGGGCTGCGATAAAAAAAAAGAAAATTCCTTTAACGCAGCACCCTATTTTCTCTTTATTTTGGTAACACCGCCGTCACCGAAGAGAGCAAACAAACTAATTAAATACTGCAATTCAAGGGACCAAAGCTCAGCACCATCTGATAGGAAAAAGCCGTAGATTTAGTTCCATTTCTAGCGGTAGTCGGAGAGATGATGTACTGTAGTAGCCGTTACATTATCAGACTTATGCTTCTACACAGCCTAGATAACCTGACATGGGAGACTATTTCATCCTTGGATGTCATGAGAAGACATGTCGTTTCATAAAAGGCCTGGGTCAGCTTAACCTTGTCCTTGTATTGATCGAGCTCTTCACATATATTCGAACTTTCGTAGAGGATGCCACCCTAACTTGACCCCTTATTTCCATTGTGGCTTCAGTTTTTGATTTGTACTTAAAACCTGAGCCCATCTTTAAGCATAGCACGTTTTGGCTACAAAATTTAAAAAAAGAAAATCCCTCTATCTGTCAATACTGCCTAAGCACAATTCAGTAACACCAAGCAAACCTGAAACAGACTTAGCAAATCAAGTAAACCGAAGACTTCTTAGGGGAAAAATAAAAGGGACAACAAACACAACGACAACATCGACAACGACGACGAAGCAGGGTGTTTCAGATTTCAGATGGAAAGGATACCTTGTGAGTTTGCGGTTGTCGGTATCGCATCTTATTCTAACACAACAAAGCGGCAAGTTGCTCCAAATTTGCATACCTAATGATCTTTTGAATATGCATGATGAGCAGGCAAAATGTGCTGAGAAGTTGTACCAACTTGTTTAAAACAAACGCCAACCATTCCCTATCTCTTAGCTGTCACTTATTGGGAGGGCAGAAAAGCAAACTGTCTATCTGATAACCAACACTCCCTACCCCCCACCACCCATTTGCGTTGTCTCTATGCCATGTTGTATTGTTACATTGTGTTACCATAACTTAAGCCTAAAGACTCTAAGCTAGCTACGTACACATGCTTTAGATGATGTTTTTTTTATTTTGAAATACAAGTAGGTATCCGTCCGTATTCGGTGGTAAAATTATGCCAAAGCCAGGATGGAATTAATCAAAATTATGAAGTATGGGCGATGAGGTGTTGGGGTTGGCAAATGGTAGAATATAACTTTTGCTCCTGTCAATCAGGATGTGAGGGTTATGTTAACACGGAACTCGTACGTAGCATGCTGCTGCGTAGAAGAATGATAGCAGGAGAAACTTTATATTCCGATACTTCGTTAACTATGTAGAGAGACATTTGACGTGTGGATGATGGGACGTGGAAGAAGGGTGCTGAAAATTAGGGATATTTTGCACTTTCAATGAATGTCATCATATTTAACTTTGTAATTAATTAACATGTACGAGTATAAGCCAGGTGAATCGGATTAGTTTATTTTTTTGTTCGCCTTCTTTTTGTGACGCGTACTTTCGGAGGAGACTACATTAAGTACTCATGTGCTTGTAAGTTGTATGGAACTAAGGGTAGAGTAGCAGGTGTGGAGGAGTTCTTTGATTCCTTGTTTCGCAAAATGACAACAATTATATAACTCTGTGTCATAGTTATGAGGGGGAATAAGTTGATAACTTAATTCTTTCTGCAATGACGACACATTACGGAAGGCAAGATATTCGGTACACGAGTTCGGAGTTCAGAGGAGAGGTTATGGTTTGCTCTTGATGATATTTTCAAACGCGTTACAGGGGTCTGATTTCACTGCACAGATTTAGGTATTGTAACTTAGAGATGATTTTTAACACTTACACATATGGTCCTAATCTATGCAATATTTAAATAGTTTTGCAATAAATACTGTGGGATTGGTCTGAGATCCCTATTGTCAAATCTTAGCAATTTCTAGAAATTATTTAACCGCCGATCGTAAGAGTTATCTTTTGGCAAATCGTAACCCTACTGATATAGACGGTCGTTCCTTTTCCAGGTTATTGTTGTCTATAGATGCTGTTTTATTTATTGGCGACATGAACTCAGCTACAATTGTCCTCGTTGAGGTGCACTTAGACCAATTATGAGTCCATTATCATATCGATATAAGAGCATTGGAAGGCGATGGCTTAGCTTATCCTAGAATCAATCGATGATATTCACAGAACAGAGATAATTCAGATCTCGGAAGTGGTAAATGCCTAGTGATTGCATACCCAAACATGCCAAAGTAGGTCAGCTGTAGATGTAGCATGCAACAGCATCATATTCCTCTATGTCTATGCCATATAAGGTAGATGCCTCACATTTTGATCGGAAAACCTACATATTCCACATACATCTTTTTTTATAGCTTAAAAGTATGTGATTTATTTGGCGAAAAACATTGCTAAGCTGGTTTCATTTTATTGCTAGTTATTGAGTGTCCTGAAACTCATCAGAGTGCGATTTTGTGGTAGTCTTACATCACAAGAGGACATAGGGCCGTTTTATTCACTCGAAGTTGAACACAACTTGGGGATTTTTATCGTCAACTTGAGAAAATGCTTTTATTCACTCAAAGTTGACTCTCTCAACTTACGATATTCAAAAGTTGCGAAAATCCAATCCAAGACGTGTATCTAGAGCTATTGCCAATCTTGCACCACTATTCATTCGTATGTCGGAAATGCAAAGGGAACGATTGCTGGCAGCACGCGAATTTTTCGTTTAAGCTACTCTCTCCCAAGTACGGTCAACAACTGTACCTTCGTTCAACAACATTGATTCTGTGATCTGATGTTTTGTACTTTTTAATTCGACCATTGTCAGTACCTCACTTCTTGAACACGGGTGATCACTTACATTTGCCAGCACATTTCCATGCGCCTCGTCGACAAATGAATGCTACACGTCTTCATCGTCTAAACATAGAGCCCTATCTCCGGATATTGCAGCAAGGCAAAATGTAGAAGGCATAAAAAGCACCGCCAGGTAGTTCCTTTTTGGGCAGACTACCACCGGTCTTTTTGGCCACTCTTACAAAGTAAAACGCACGATCCTTCAATGTCTGCTTAATTTTTGAATATTTTTCGCGCAGAGACTTCAAAGCTCTTTCCTACAGATAGAAAGAATGGAATAAAAAAAAGTACAAGTTCAACATCGTCGTCACACTGTCCGTCTTTTTATTCTCAATTATGGAACTGTACTCCAAACGTACGAGCCAATCTTTCTCCTCCGCTGTGTATACTCTTTTTTTGTATTTTTTTTCATTGTTTTACTTTTGTTTTGAAAACGTTACAGATTTTGAATAACAGTCCGCAATTATAAATTTCAAATCCAAAGTTGAGACTGATATATTTTTGTTATCTATCACAAATATCCCAGGGAAATTTCCAAAGCTGTAAGTTGGGCAACTTGCGAATTTTAACTTCCAAACCGAGAGTTGAAATAGTGAAAAAAAACATTTTCCAACTTGCGGTTCAACTCTCAAGTTGAAATCAACTTCGAAGTTAGCCAACTCTAGAGTTTCCTGCAAGTTCACAATAGTGAACAAAATCGCCCATAGAGTACCCTGATTGTTCATATATAAAATATTTACAAAGATACTTACAGAAGAGTTTCAGTTGTGCTGTTAGTAAACATATTCCGTAAATTTGTCTACCCCTTCAGCTCGTTATTTCTCCTGGAACTTGATTTGAAATTCAAGGCTCTCACTCAATCTGACCTCAGGTAATGAATCACTGAGCTTGCTACTGGATACCCACTTTCCAAGTAGCTCCCTATTCGCTGCCAGTAACTACCTCAACAGAACTACTACAGCTGCGACAAAAATTGATGTTCTTATCACAAGAGACAAATCGCTTTGCGCACATCATACTTTCAAATTATACAAATCTGCTGGGCTGGACGGTATCAATACTGCCGAACTACAAAGGTTCTCTGATATAATCCTACCACTGCTTTAGAATGTCATGAGGTACTGCGTAAATTGACTTACATTCCTTTGGCATGGAGAGAAGTAAATGTTGTCTTTATCCCCAAATTCGGAGAACGGTCTCATGTCGCTCCAGAGGACCCCAGAAGTATTACTTGCTTACTTTAGGTGGCGCTACAGTCCGGGGTAGACCTGGGCCTCAGTCAACAAGCTTCTCCAGCTAGCTCGATCCCTGGCTAGCTGTCTCCAGTTTCGCACGCTAAGTTGGCTGAGGTCCTCTTCCACTTGCGTGCGCCACCTAAGTCTTGGCCTTCCTCTACTGCGCTGTCCCTCGGGGGCGGATTCGAAGACTTTTCGGACCGGAGCATTGGTGTCCATGCGCTCTACATGACCCAGCCATCTCAGTCTTTGGATCTTTACTCTTCTGGCTAGGTCCATGTCGCTGTACAGTCCATACAGTTCGTCGTTGTATCTCCTCCTCCACTCACCGTCAATGCAGACGGGACCGAAGATCGCCCGAAGAATTTTTCTCTCGAAGCAACCAAGAACACCCTCATCCATTTTTGATAATGTCCATGCCTCTGCGCCATAGAGCAGGACCGGGATTATTAAAGTCTTATAAAGGGTGACTTTTGTTGTCCGAGAGAGGGCTTTGCTACTCAATTGCCTTCTTAACCAAAGAAACAGCGGTTGGCAAGAGTTATTCTTCGCTTGATCTCAGCGAAGGTGACGTTCTTTCCGAGACGTCGGTGTTGGTTGTCCTTTTTGCTTGACAGCATATACTTGGTCTTGCCCTCATTGACCGCTAAACCCATTTTCGCCGCTTCCGTCTCAATACTCACGAAAGCGCCACTGACATCACGCTGCTTTCTCCCGATTATGTCAATATCGTCGGCGTATGCGAGTAGTTGGACGGACTTTTGAAAGATAGTGCCTCTTGTGTTTGCTCGTGAGTTTTGCACTATTCTTTCAAGTACGATGTTGAAAAAATCGCATGACAGCGCATCGCCTTGTCTAAATCCTTTCTAGACATCAAAGGTCTCGGTGAGATCTTTACCGACCTTGATGGAGCAGCTTGCATTCTCCATCGTCATCCTGCACAGACGGACGAGTTTGGCAGGGATGCCAAAACTAGACATTGCTCTATATAGCCCGTCTCTATAGATGCTGTCATACGCGGACTTCAAATCGATGAATAGGTGGTGGGTATCGATCTGAAGCTCATGGGTCTTCTCCAAGATCTGCCGTAGTGTGAATATCTGGTCGATGGTGGACTTTCCTGGCCAGAAGCCACACTGATATGGACCTATCAGGTTGTTGACAAACGGCTTCAGGCGTTCACACAATACGGCGGATAAGATCTTATATGCGATGTTAAGGAGACTGATGGCTCTGTAGTTGGCGCAGTTCAGAGAGTCTCCTTTCTTGAGAATTGGACAAACAATGCTGAGGTTCCATTCATCGGGCATACTTTCGTCCGACCATACTTTACAGATGAGTTGGTGTATGCTCCATACCAAGTCATCGCCTGCCGCTTTGAAGAGCTCGGCAGTCAGGCCATCAGCTTCAGCAGTTTTGTTGAACTTCAGCTTAGATATAGCTGTCTTCACTTCATCCAGGTCGGGTGGACGGTCATCATCGTCCAGGTTGAAAGGTTGATTCTGCCTGACAGCGGTATTTGGTCCGTCATCGCCGTTATACAGTCTGCAGAAATGATCTTTCCAAATCCTCAGCATCGACTGCGATTCTACTACGATGTTCCCTTGTTCATCTCTACAGGCTTCGGTTCGGGGTTTGTTTCCGCGGCATGTTATTTTTACCTTTTGGTAAAACTTCCGAACCTCATTCCTGGAGCAGCATCTCTCAATTTCCTCGATCGCGCGCTTCTCATGCTCTTTCTTCTTCCTCCTGAGAAGCCGGTGCTCGTCTCTCCTCTTCCGCTCATAGAGCTCATGAGCAGCTCTGGTCTTTCTAAGCAGCGCCGCGTTATATGCATCTTGCATAGCTGCCGGCATTCATCATCGAACCAGGAGTTTCGTTGTGGTGGACGAGTGAAACCCAGCACATCAGAAGCGGTATCCCTGATGGCGTTTTGGCAGTGTTTCCAATGGTCTTCGATGCTTAATGCTGGCGGCATTGGACCTCTTAAGAGATTAAGAGACACTCGATCGGAGAAGGACTTGGCGATCTCTTGCGATTGTAGCCGTCTGACGTCGAATTTTCTCACAGCATTAGTTTGTCTTGGCGTAGTTTGGGATATCCGCAACCGTACCTTGGCTACAACAAGGTAATGGTCCGAGTCGATGTTGGCTCCTCGGAACGTACGGACATCCATAATACAGGAGGAGTGTCTTGCGTCGATCGCAATGTGATCAATCTGGTGGACTGTCGATTGATCAGGAGTTCTCCAAGTCCCCTTGTGTATGTCGAGATGTGGGAACCGCGTGTTAGCCATGACAATGTTTCGCCCCTCCGCAAAGTCGATTAGCCTGAATCCGTTATCGGAGGTGGTGTTGTGCAGGCTATATTTTCTGATTGTTCCACCAAAGATACCCTCTCTTCCTAGCTTTGCATTAAAATCACCGAGGACAATTTTAATGTCATAGCTGGGGCATTTCTCATTGGTCTTGTTAAGGAGCTCGTCGAAGGCATCCTTGGTGTCGTCATCTTTCTCCTCTGTGGGGGCAAGCGCGCATATAAGGCTAATGTTGGCGAATTTAGCCTTGATGCGGATTGCTACGAAGCGCTCGCTTACATGCCGGAAGCTCAGGACTTCTTGTCTTAGTCTGCCTCCGACAACAAATCCGCATCCAAATAAGCGCTGCTTTTGCCGTCGATAGCAATTGCCGTAATAGATATCGCAATTTTTTGTCCGGGCCATCCCATCGCATTTCTTGAATGGCGGTTATGTCTGCTTTGCAGCAGTCTAGGGCCTCCGCTAGTTACTCGGCTGCACGTGATCTACTAAGGGATCTAACATTCCACGTGCATATCCGAAGCTCATTGTCCTTAAATCGTTTGCGTGGGTTGTCAACAGTAGATCCGTCCATATCCGAGGCTTGTTGATGCTTCGTAACTTCTTGTTTTTTTTAAATGGCCGGGAAGTTATCCCGGCGGCACAGCCCCCAACCTGGAGGACCAGTTCCACTTTGAGTGCCCCTAGGACGAGGGGTCGGTTACACCGAAGCCAGTAACCCATTCCGGGATGTGAGCGCTGCCGTTGGCCCTTATAGGGCTCGTCCGCCACCATCTCTTTTCCAGGACCCTGACTAAGTCCTGGAAATCCTTTCCGGCCTGAGCTCCAAATATGTCGGAGTAGCCCGGATAAGGTCTTGTTTTTTTTTTTCCGACACTAATCCTGGTTAATGGCACAGGAAACTCGCCATTTGCCCCCTTCACTTCGCAACCTCTAGTGAGATTCCCAGATGGCGCCACGGGGAGGCGTGAAGTAGGACTTATTAGCAGAGCTGCAAGATGTTCGGCTGCAGAGGCTCATTCTCGTCATTTAAGGAACCAGCACCTGTCGGAAGATGCTACTTCTACGAGGCCTTATACTAATCGTTGCCATCCCAGAAGTATTAGTCTATCATTTTTTCTTCTGAAAATTTCAGAACGGTTGTTTGATAGCTATATATGATCTAGTCTTGATTCTAGACTTTTATCGATGGCTCAACGTGTCTATTGTGAAGGAAAGTCGGTGGAAATGGCTCTACATTCTCTCACCAGGTACATCGCTACAATCGTCGCTTCTCTAGATGACTCACTTGGGGAATTGATCAGTCTTATGCTAAAGAGCAGGATAATCAACTCCAAACTTGGTGGGTCTTCTGTTAAAAGATGTGTCAACAGAGATGTAACGGCGGAACTGCCGATATACCTGGAAATGGAAGGTAGCAGGGTGGTTGCGTATGCAGATGACGTTGCTATAGCCGCCTCAGGAAAACATCTTTATACTATTAAAGAGCTCCTACAGTATAATCTCAACATATTAATACGTTGGGTCAATCGTTGTGGATTGGGAATAAACCCTCATAAAACTGATCTTGTCCTGTTTTCCACCAAATATTAAATTCCGATCATAGATCCTCCCCTAATCAACGTTACCAGCTTGGTTTTCCCTGATACAGCGAAATATTTGTGTCTAATTTTCGACAGAAAACAAAGCTGGAAACCTTATACTCGTAAAGGAGTAAGAAAAGCCTCAGTAGCCTTATTCTCTTGCAAATATGCCATAGTGAACAAATGGCACCTCCAACCTCGCATCGCGCATTGGCTATTCTTCTCGGTTATAAGACCGATGCTCACCTTCGGGTGGGTGAATGGTGGACGGCCTTAGACAAAACGATTAACTGCATGAAGCTAAGCAAAGTTAAAAAAATAGGATGTCTAGGCATAAGCGGAGCCCTGTGCACAAGTTCCTCCGCTGCTCAGATGTTCTGTTTCACTCGACGCCCCTCGAAATTTTCGGCAGAGTAGTGGGTGCTAATGCAACTTTACCAAAATTGGAACCAATATACCCATTCTACCTCATGAAGGGAATATCGGCATACCTATAGCTGCAAACAAGAACTTAACCTAGATGTTAAAAGAAGGACAAACCTTAGGTGGAAGGTTGGGTCAACGTGTGTAGCGACCAAAAAAATTTGGCCAAAACTGGGTCTGAATCGCTCTAAGAGTTTGATCTGTCAAAACCGAAAACATATCAGCGCCATCAAAGGTGTCATCACTTGATACTGTCTTGTAGGTAGGCATGCTTATAAACGACTTCTGCAGAAGCTGCATGGATGAAGAGAAGGAATAGAGAATCCCGCATCTTCTCTGTACTACATGTCCAGCACTCTCCCAAAAAACAAAACTCCACTTAGGAGCCTTTTTCAATGACTTAAACGATCTAAGCAACACAGGCGTCAAAAGTGTCTTACGCTTTGTCAGAAATTCAAATTGGTTTCTTGAGTAGGAGGATCACAGGTCCACGGTGCATCACAACGGGCCAACAGGCCTAAGTGGATTGGTCCTTTTCCAACAGGCACTTTAACCTAACCTAACCTAACCTAAGAGCAATGCTTTACTTTTTCTTATATTGTAAAGTCATAGTGAACGTCTAGCGAAAAGTGAATCGACATTGTAGGTATGTGCTATTGTATTGGAAGTTGTAGTATACCGCTAATGCCTGCATTACCATTTTGTGTAAACTTCTCTTCACAAAATTTTGGTCGCTTGATTCTGGCCTTAAAGGAAAAATTTTTTTTCGGCAGCTTGGCGTGTGCTCCACTTACAACCGAAGCACTCGCTTTTCCAGCTAATTCCAACAGGGGTGATACCACAAGACTAGTCAATTTCGTATAGAGATATTGCTTCCTTCGATATCATTTACACAAACTCGGAACTGGTCAAAAACTTAATGTAGCATTTGTATAAAAGGCGGCGAAACCACAGAACACCTATTATGTGAATGTGTGCTTCTATGCGCAATCATTAGAATTTACTTTCTTTTGGAAATCCAAGCGACTGAGGAACTCCAAAGTATATCCACCAGTCAGGCGAATCTAGCAATTAAAACTGTCTTTGTGGCATAATAGTGTCAAAATGCAATTGCCGGAAGTACTTTCCAAATCGAACGCACTCGTTGTTATTCTCAAAGAAAATTTCAGTTATTTTAAAGACAATAAAAAATGTACACCATATTTTGAGGTCCTGATTCGACCATAAATCTGAAAAATCAATTTAAGGAAATATGGTATATAGACTACTGATGTGTCTCATAGACAACTTGATCATTTCCAAACTATCTTTACAATTGAACATGACCTCTGAATTTCTGAATTTTATTTCTCTAATATCTTTACAGAAGGCCACTTAGATAGTGCCAAACCAAGCTTGGTCGAAAGTGTTCCGAAGAAATTAATTTGCATATTCACTATCTTCTGCCTTTAATTATTCCAGTGAATATCTGAAAGTGACAACACAAACTTTGAATAAAAAATAAAAAAAAAAATAAAATTTCTGTGAGTGAATCAAATTTTCTTTTCTTTCTCTTAACGGACTCTGTCGCATTTTGAACCAGGTTCTATGCTGTGAGATATTTTCAAAGGGCATCCTTTAGAATTTTCTGGAACTTTATAATTTCTTTAACAATTCAACTTCTGGAAAAAGAAAACCGCCTATTTAATTTAAATAAATTTAGGTAGTTAGCTGACAAAGCAATACTTGGAACATGGGTTGTTCTTAGTTTCGATGTGGCGAAAAATATATACGTAGGTATATATTATACAGCATGATCTTCGTTGATTAGAGATTTTTGAACGTTGATTCAAAATATCGACAGTAAATTAGATAAGCAATGTGCCCTTTTCCCCACATCTGAGAAGGCTTTCGGAGGACCAAGAATCAAGAATCCACCAAGAACATCCGAGACTAAGTCAGGGTTTTGGAAAGAGATGGGAGACTCTGAATGGGAGACTGGCTTCGGCTAAGACGATCCCTCGTACTAGAAGTATCTAAATTGGAACTGTCGTTCAATCAATATGCCCATGCGAAAGCATATTTGTTGTCAGAACCAGATTTGGGTAAGAAGTGTTGCGTTTTCGGCATGTGAATGAACGCCTCGCATCAATCTCTATCTGTATGGTGACGGCACCAAAAATAGCTTTTACGAGTCCTTGAACAAGACCAACATCTCGATATTGCAAAGGCAAGATAATGCTGTGTACATACGTTCAAAATTCCCTAATCAACGAAGATCATATTATATAATATTTATATATGTTATATATATACGAGGGCGGGTCAATAAGTCCGTGACTTTTTGAATTTCTGACCTCTTTACTGAAACAGCAACACTGCTCCTGTCAACAGGCATCTGTCACTTGACTCCTGTCAAAATTTAAACTTGCTGCGTCAGTTAGTTAGTGTTTGACAGCTATTTTTATCAGACTACTCACTAATTTGAGGAGAAAATGGAAAAAAGTGAATTTCGTGTGCTTATTAAGCATTATTTCTTGCGAAAAAAAACCATTACCGAGACCAAGGCTAAGCTTGATAAATACTATGGGGACTCTGCACCATCGATTTCAATGGTAAAAAAGTGGTTTACTGAATTTCGTTGTGGCCGTACAAGCACTGAAGATGCCGAACGTCCTAGACGCCCAGTTGAGGTCTCTACACCCGAAACAATCGAAAAAATTCACGATATGGTGTTGGCCGACCGAAGATTGAAAGTGCGAGAGATTGTGGAAGCCGTAGGGATCTCGCATGGCTCAGTGGTTTCAATTTTGAATGATCACTTGGGCATGAGAAAGACCACAAACGCAATCGTGTAACAACTTCACAGGAAGGTTTGGCGTTGTTTAATCGCAATATGGAGGAGTTTTTGCGCCGTTTTGTAACCGTGGACGAAACATGGATCCATCACAACACACCAGAGAACAAACAACAGTCAAAACAGTGGGTTTCTAAGGGTGAATCGGCGCCAAAGAAGGCCAAGGTGGGTTTGTCAGCCAATAAAGTTATGGCGACTGTTTTTTGGGATGCACGCGGGATAATCCACATTGACTACCTTCAAAAGGGAAGAACAATCAATGGGGAATATTATGCCAACTAATTGGACCGATTCAATGACGATTTGAAAAAAAAACGACCTCATTTGGCCAAGAAAAAAGTTCTTTTCCACCAAGATAATGCAAGGGTGCACACATGTGCAGTTGCCATGGCAAAAATCCATGAATTGGGCTATGAATTGCTTCCTGATCCACCCTATTTTCCAGATTTGGCTCCGAGCGACTACATCTTGTTCCCGAACCTGAAGAAATGGCTTGGTGGAAAAAGATTTGACTCCAATGAGTCAACAAAGGCCTATTTTGAGGACCTCGACAAATCATTTTTTTTGGAAGGGATAAAAAAATTGGAGAAGCGTTGGACAAAGTGTATAGAGCTCAAGGGAGACTACGTTGAAAAATAAAATTATTTTTTTATCAAAAAATCTGTGTTTTAATCCAAAAGTCACGGACTTATTGACCCGCCCTCGTATTTATATTATTGACCCTGAATCAAGTAAAATGCAACTGTCTAGTGATATCTAAAAAAACTTCAGATTTAACATATTTCCCACCCATTATGGTAAATGGCTTGTCAATAAATTTATTCAATTCCTCAAAGAATTTAGACGTGGTTTTCAACAGAACGCTTACATGGAATGATCATATTAATGTCATAGTTGGTAGGACATACGGCGTTCTCCGTACTTTATGGACAGCACATCAATTTACTCCCTTGAACACACGCCTATTACTTGCAAAGTCTTTGGCAATTCCAGTTCTCATTTATGGTTGTGAAATCTTTTATAAGTTACATTTAATAGCATCAGTCGTTTTATATATGGTCTGCGGAAGTATGATCACGTTACCCATTTATCCAAAAATCTAGTGAGCATGACTTTCGAAAACTACATCAAGTTTCGGACGCTGGATCTTTTTTTCAATATTTTGAAAACCCGTCAGCCATCGTATCTGTTTAATAAGCTCCGATTTCCAGTATCAAACAGATCTTCTTGTTTAATTCTGCCGCAGTTCTCTTGCCTAACATCTGAGAGACAATTTTTCATTGCCGCTACTGGTCTTTGGAACTCGCTCCCTCTTCAATTACAGGGAATAGACGACGCACTACATTTTAAAAAAACAGTCAACTATCTATTTATCAAATCTTAGCAGTTGAATTCTCTCTTTAAAAGTAAGCTTCTTCCTCTTTATCTTCTCCTTTTCTTCCTCTTTATCTTCTCCTTTTCTTCCTCTTCTTTTCCTTAAATTTATGTGTTCAATATTATTTAAGTTAAATTTATAATTATATTGGGTCTATAACTATTCGTGCGGTTTGCTAAGAGATGGCGTAACTTGTATTACTCCATTGTCATTTTTCCATTATTCCACATGCGTTGGAAAACTACTGTCATTGTTCGTCATTTCAGTATATGTCATTCATTTGAAGCGTAAACAATAATAATTTTTTTTCACACAAATATGTCGAACTTTGTGCCTGAAAAAGTGTTTTATCGGGGAGTTCTTCTTCATTACTTCAATATAAAGAAAACTGCTGCCGAAAGTCATCATATTTTGGTGAAAGTTTATGGTGAACATGCGCTAGCTGAGCGAATGTGCCAAAAGTGGTTTGCACGATTCAAAAGTGGTGATTTTGGCTTGGAAGACGATGAACGTCCTGGGCAACCAAAAAAAAGCATTACTCTATGAAGATTGTTGCCAAACACAAGAAGAGCTCGCAGAATCGTTGGGTGTCACGCAAGCAGCCATTTCAAAACGTTTAAAATCAGCTGAACATATTCAAAAGCAAGGAAATTGGGTTCCACATGAACTCAAGCCGAGAGACGTCGAAAGGCGGTTTTGCATGTCCGAAATGCTGCTGGAACGCCACTAAAGGAAGTCATTTTTGCATCGGATTGTTACTGTGGATGGAAAATAGATCCATTACGACAACCCCAGGCGCAAAAAATCATATGTGAAACCCGGCCAACCAGCCAAATCAACGGCAAAGCCGAATATCCATGGCGCAAAGGGAATGCTCAGTATTTGGTGGGATCAGATGGGTGTGCTGTATTAAACAAAAAAAAAACACTGTGGCGCTGGCAGCCCGGTATGGGCCATGGCCTAGCTTCTTGACACTCATTTGTGTTGCTCATGTTTTCATTTTTGTCACATCTGAGCGGGGCCTACGGTTTATCGCCGAGTCCGAACGGCACTCCTTAGAAGCTCTTTCGTAGGCAATTTTTCACTTTCGGGAGTTTGCCATTGCCCGCCGAAAGGGTGATGGTGATTTGAAAAATTGTTGGTGACCCAGCCAGGAATTGAACCCAGATTTTCTACGTGATAGTCCAATGAGCTAACTATAGCGCCATCGCCATCGTTGTATTATGAGCTGCTAAAACCGGGTGAAACCATTAATGGACAACGCTACCGAACACAATTAATCCGTTTGAAGAGAGCAGTAGCCGAAAAACGCCCGGAATATGCGATCAGACACGAGGCAATAATTTTCCATCATCACAACGCTTGGCCCCACGTTGCTATTCCGGTTAAGAACTATAACTAGAGTGGATGGGAAGTCTTACCCTACCCGCCTTATAGCCCAGACCTTGCCCCTTCTGACTACCATTTGTTCCGGTCGATGCAGAACGTCCTCACTGAAATACGGGTCACATCAGAGCAGAATATCAAAACTTGGCTTGATTCATTCATGGCTGCCAAGCCGGCGCAGTTGTTTTGGGATGGGATCCACAAATTGCCAGAAAGATGGGAAAAAAGTCATAGCTTCAGATGGGCAATATTTTGAATAATACTATTGTACATGTTTTTCTTAAATAAACGTTCAAATTTTGAAAAAAAACCGCACGAATTAAGTTTGAGTATATTTATATATTGGCAACGATTAGTATAAGGCCTCGTAGAAGTAGCATCTTCCGACAGGTGCTGGTTCCTTAAATGACGAGAATGAACCTCTGCAGCCGAACATCTTGCAGCTCTGCTAATAAGTCCTACTTCACGCCTCCCCGTGGCGCCATCTGGGAATCTCACTAGAGACTGCGAAGTCAAGGGGGCAAATGGCGAGTTTCCTGCGCCATTAACCAGGATTAGTGTCGGAAAAACAAAACAAGACCTTATCCGGGTTACTCCGACATACTTGGAGCTCAGGCCGGAAAGGATTTCCAGGACTTAGTCAGGGTCTTGGAAAGGAGATGGTGGCGACCGAGCCCTATATGGGCCAACGGCAGCGCTCACATCCCGAAACTGGCTACTGGCTTCGGTGTAACCGACCCCTCGTCCCAGGGGCACTCAAAATGGAACTGGTCCTCCAGGTTGGGGGTTGTGCCGCCGGGGTAACTGCCCGGCCAGTTAAAAAAAATCAAGTTACGAAGCATCAACAAGCCTCGGATATGGACGGATCTACTGTTGACAACCCACGTAAACGATTTAAGGACAATGAGCTTCGGATATGCACGTGGAATGTTAGATCCCTTAATAGACCACGTGCAGCTGAGCAACTAGTGGAGGCCCTAGACTACTGCAAAGCAGACATAACCGCCATCCAAGAAATGCGATGGGATGGGCCGGACAAAAAGAAGATGAAAAACTGCGACATCCTTAACGAGCAATGCCCTAGCTATGACATTACAATTGTCCTCGGTGATTTTAATGCAAAGCTGGGAAGAGAGGGTATCTTTGGTGGAATAATCGGAAAATATAGCCTGCACAACACCACCTCCGATAACGGATTTAGGCTAATCGACTTTGCGGCGGGGCGAAACATTGTCGTGGCTAGCACGCGGTTCCCACATCTCGACATACACAAGGGGACTTGGAGAACTCCTGATCAATCAACAGTCAACCAGATTGATCACATTGCGATCGACTCAAGACACTCCTCCAGTATTATGGATGTCCGTACGTTCCGAGGAGCCAACATCGACTCGGACCATTACCTTGTTGCAGCCAAGGTACGGTTGCGGATATCCCAAACTACGCCAAGACAAACTAATACTGTGACAAAATTCGACGTCAGACGGCTACAATCGTAAGAGATCGCCAAGTCCTTTTCCGATCGAGTGTCTCTAAATCTCTTAAGAGGTCCAATGCCGCCAGCATCAAGCATCGAATACCATTGGAAACACTGCCAAAACGCCATCAGAGATGCCGCTTCTGATATGCTGGGTTGCACTCGTCCACCACAACGAAACCCCTGGTTCTACGATGAATGCCGGCAAGCACATGCAGCTACGCAAGATGCATATAACGCGGCGCTGTTTAGAAGGACCAGAGCTGCTCATGAGCTCTATGAGGGGAAGAGGAGAAACGAGCACCGGCTTCTCAGGAGGAAGAAGAAAGAGCATGAGAAGCGCGCGGTCGAGGAAATTGAGAGATGCTACTCCAGGAATTAGGTTCGGAAGTCTAACCAAAAGGTAAAAAAAACATGCCACGGACACAAGCCCCGAACCGAAGCCTGTAGAGATGAACAAGGGAACATCGTAGTAGAATCGCAGTCAATGCTGAGGATTTGGAATGACCATTTCTGCAGACTGTATAACGGCGATGATGGACCAAATACCGCTGTCAGGCAGAATCAGCCAATTTTTTCAACATCGTACTTGAAAGAATAGTGCAAAACTCACGAGCAAACACAAGAGGCACCATCTTTCAAAAGTCCGTCCAACTTCTCGCATTCGCCGAGGATATTGACATAATCGGGAGAAAGCAGCTTGTTGTTAGTGGCGCTTTCGCGAGTGTTGAGACGGAAGCGGCGATAATGGGTTTAGCGGTCAATGAGGGCAAGACCAAGTATATGCTGTCAAGCAAAAAGGGCAACCAACACCGACGTCTCGGGCAGAACGTCACCTTCGCTGAGATCAAGCGAAGAATAACTCTTGCCAACTCCTGTTTCTTTGGGCTGAGAAGGCAATTGAGTAGCAAAGCCCTCTCTCGGACAACAAAAGTCACCCTTTATAAGACCTTAATAATCCCGGTCCTGCTCTATGGCGCAGAGGCATGGACATTATCAAAAATGGATGAGGGTGTTCTTGGTTGCTTCGAGAGAAAAATTCTTCGGGCGATCTTCGGTCCTGTCTGCATTGACGGTGAGTGGAGGAGGAGATACAACGACGAACTGTATGGACTGTACAGCGAGATGGACATGGCCAGAAGAGTGAAGATTCAAAGACTGAGATGGATGGGTCATGTAGAGTGCATGGGCACCAATGCTCCGGTTCGAAAAGTCTTCGAATCCGCCCCGAGGGACAGCGCAGTAGAGGAAGGCCAAGACTCAGGTGGCGCACGCAAGTGGAAGAGGACCTCAGTCAACTTAGCGTGCTAAACTGGAGCCAGCTAGCCAGGGATCGAGCTGACTGGAGAAGCTTGTTGACTGAGGCCCAGGTCCACCCCGGACGCCACCTAAAGTTAGTAAGTAAGTATATTTATATATTTGTAACAAATATCAGCAAATTAAAAACCCCAATCTTATTGTTTCAATGCACACTTGCAGAAGCTCAAGGACGGAACGTGCATGATGCATGCCCTCGGTACTTAACAACATTGTTTGCAATTATTCATCACACGGTGCGAAGTGAAGAACTTTCCTGTACAACTTGTAGGTTCTCTTGATATAATCAGCACAAATGAGCCAACAAATCCATTGAAAAATCTTGCATTTAAAACGACAATGGGTATCTTCTGCTATTTTCTATGAATTCCATAACTCTGGCATTGCGATGAGTGTACAGATTCCGATCTTAAACGCTTTTTAGTAGCTGCCCTTATAGGCCTCGGAATCTTGGAGAATCTTGACTCAGCTTAGTAGCTGCCCTTATAGGCCTCGGAATCTTGGAGAATCTTGACTCAGCTCCAAGACAGTTTCGGCTACATCATGCCTACGACCAATTTTTCCTGCTGTGTTGAAACTTGGTTTCTTCTTCACAGAGAAACAAATTTAGTTACTGAATTGACTTATTTTGTTTAGCATGAAGCATAGAATGTAATACATTCTACCTGTCTGCCGTTTTGAAAGTCTACCCCCGGGTATTAAGTACTTATCGTGAAAAACATACTTTTAAATTGAAAAAACGGCTTACCATATCTTACAACGCGCCCCACATGATATTTATGGCCAACATAGCCACATGCCTCATTTACCACGTACACAAACCTAATGCTTTCCTGACATACATATCTCTAATTTCAGAAATATAAAACCGTATTCCCTGTCATAACGTCAGCTTATCTCCTAATACGCCCAAGAAATACGATTACCTGTCGGCAGATGCAATAAAACAAAAATGAAAATTTCGTTGCCTCCAAAAAGAAAGCGAACATGTTCAAAATTAACGCCATCGGGGTTTCAACGTTAAAGGTAAAGTTCCGAAATAAATATTCATTTACTCTGCTAAGAAACAAAAAACAAAAAAAAAGCTTTACATACCTCTCAGGCAGGCACCTAAGAAGGCCAAGAGTTCATCTGTAAATTTTTAAACCTAATCAACTTTAAAAAGCACATTGAAATGTAAAGGTAGGGATACGAGTAACACCACCCTGCTCCTATCAACATGGAACCACCATACGCACTTAACCTCAAACCCAGACACAATCGATATGATTCCTTTCAGTTTATCTAGAGCTAGTACGAGTACTCGGATATCCTTATCCATTTTCTGCTTATCTTTTTTTCTTCACTTTGTTGGTCTTCAGTCTTCACCAGTTTTATAGCGCCTAGAGTGACGCTAAGTCACCTCTAACAAAATCAAAATTTCATTCAACTCGATGTATAAATAATTCAATTTTCCGCAAAAGAACAAAACAAAAAGTGAAAAAGGGGAGAAAAGTTAAAAATCCGATGAAGGAAGGAACAAAAAAAAAACGTATATATGAGAAGAGACTACCCCGTCACATAAATTCAGGAGCCTACTTCCAACTAAAAGCCTTTGAAGGTGTAACAGAGTCTCCTTGTGATAAACAGGAACTGGTTAAAAATTCATACTCCAAGAGTTAAGGAAAAAAGCGCAAATTTATAATTCAACAAGAGGAAAACAATTGCAACATTACAGGATCAAAAAGACATTCAACCCCCACGCACTCGTATACGAGTATGTAACTGTGTACGAGTATGTCCTATATATCCGTGCGTCATGAGTGCACGTAAAGACAATGAAGCTGGAGAACATGACCTCGATAGCACCCAAAGGCTACAACAAGTGGAGCTCTCACAACTCAAACAATTCTGGTACTTAACTGCCTGAAGTTTCAACCCCAAAGTTAAACTAAATTTACAGTTAAGAGCATCAAGGGAAACTATATAGGTTGCTGCCTGCCGCACCGCCACACCGACCAAACAGTTACAGCTCCTTGTGGCCAGTTCGATCTTTGATATTTATCACGGCCATGTACGGGTCCTCCCATGGTGGGCTGGGAATGCTTGTCCTTAAATTTCCTTCGAAAGCATAATGAAAGAAAAATGATTGTCCTTGCTTTGACTGCCTGCCAGCCTGACCAAAGAATTTCATTTTTCGTCTTTCTTGGGGGTATGAATTTAAATGGGTAACGGTATCTGGTAACAAATTGATTCTAGTTGTGATTTAGGAAACTTAATCGGGTGTATGGGTATATTTGAAGCCAACACGACCTTTGTGGTGGTTCTGATCGTACAGATGTGTCTTATTCAGAATTTTCTAAAGACGAAATCCGTTAAGCAAATGCATTTTAGACGCCTGGCACAGGGGAAGCTTCTCATCCTTTATGCTGGATTGGCAAGTACCGATTTGTCATAGCAAACTGTCACATAACTTACTCTTGTCAGCTGGTATCTTCTGCATGCAATTGACTGCCTGTTCTGGCCGTTTCTTTATCTCTATTTTGTATGTTATGCTGATTTTGGACACTGGAAGAACCAAGGATATCCATTATTTGATTCTGTGATTTGTGAGTCTCTGACCATTTATTTGCTTGCCTTGTGCTACTTTAACAACTTTTGAACTTGATGACCCTAAACTTCTATCAGATATGTGCATATGTGATTTATACAAGCGTGTGGGACTATTTCGAACTAACACGTTCGTATACTTGTGTCCATAGATACTCGTACCAATGATTACGACTAAATTTTTCTTTGTAAAGATCCCGTCTTTCGTTTCTACTTTTCTATGATTAGAAAAGAGGGATGCAGTCCAGAGTTTAGACATGTATGGACGACAGCTTACGAGGCAAACCAACTTAATTTTTTGTCAATAGTAACAACATCGTATGGTCCTATCCAGATGACTTACTTTCCTCCTTATTTGACTTGGGGATGTTGGAAATTCAAGAGCGAATATTCCCGTTTGTTAAGCTGGTATAGATGTGGTTGACCATGGAACACTAATTCTCAACTTAGATGGGTGAGAAACAAAAATCCTCTCGGCTGGAGCAAATGTAAACGTTTGGTTTGTTTGGTTACACTAGGGCTTGAGCGAGGTTGCTCACTAATTTAATTCACTAGTGGTATTTCTGATTATACCTGTGGGACCTGCTGACTGTTCTTTAGCTTAAGTCGTGCTAGCAGCATAACAATCAAGCAAGCGATATGCTTACCTTACCTCCCCGAGGTGGCCCCTGGTAACAGCATGATTAAACCTTTATTGATGTAGGCTAAAATATCTAGGGCTTACTCACAACTTGTATGGAAGAGCCTTTCGGATCACCAAGTGGAATGTTCAAATTCTCCAGAGGCTATCTGCAGCCAAACAATAAGCAGAAGCCTTTGACCGCCACATCCCAGGTATCTCGACTATTTAGGAAGTACGATGGGAAGTGCCGGGCTAAGGAAAATCAAGTTCTGTGATATTGCTATAGAGAAGGAAAACAGCATTTATTTGGTTCCGGGTTTACCATATGCAGCAAACTTAGCCAAGGGGTCTTGCGGTTCTGATATCTGAGTGAGTATCCTATGATAATTCACTGAATGGCTAAATTCGCTGACATAAGCATTATAGGCGTTCGTGTCTCTACGGAACAACGCTACGTGGATTGTTCTTACGAGATCCTCAACAAGACACAAAGAAGATGTTTACAGTATGAAATTCAGATCTACAAGGTGTTTTCAATGCCAAGATGAGAAGAGGAGGACATATTTTCAGGACGATAGGATACGGTGGTTGATTGCTGTAGACGTTCGGCAAGCACTGGAGATGTCAACCCGGCGATATCAAGTATTGCAACTGTCTTCTTCACATCAATTGTGCTTATATTACCTTCTCGTGGTAACCGCCGGGTCTGGTCAATGTCCATCCGGACTGGACCTGCTAAACTTATAAGCGCTGGTCAGCACTCCAGCAGACAAAAATAATAGCACTATAAACGGGAAAGCGAATGAATTTTACAGACGGAATTAACGGTGGAAAAAATCCCGGAACAAATGAGACCTTACCCGGGCTATTTCGACAAATTTGGAGCTCATGCCGGTAAGGATTTTCGAGATTAATTCAGGGTTTCGGAAAAGAGATGGTGGTGGATGAGCCCTTTATGGACCAACGGCAGCACTCACATCCCAGAATAGGTTACTGGCTTTTGGTCTAACCGACCCCTCGTCCTAGGGATATCAAAAATGGAACTAGCCCTCCAGGTTGGGGGTTATGCCGCCCGGGTAACTGCCAGACCATGGAAAAACTTCATAACAGGCCACGTGCAGCCGAACAACTAGCGGAGGCTCTAGAATGCTGCAAAGCAGACATAGCCGCCATCAAAGAAATGAGATGGAATGGGCCGGACAAAAGGAGTTTGAAAAACTCAGGCGATTGTTATCGGTAAGTGAACGAGCGCTTCGGTGCGATCCGCATTAAGGCTTAATTTACCAACATTAGCCTGGTATGCGCACGCCTCCACAGAGGAGAAGGATCTTGCAATCGACGCAAGACACTTCTCCAGCATTGTGGATGTCCTAACGTTCCAAGTATCCAACACTAACCCTGTTGTAGCCAAGGAATGTTTGCGGAAATCCCGAACAAGTCCAAGGACAGCTAATGCTGAGAGAGATTTCAACGCGGAGAGAGATCGCCAAATCTTTTTCCGATCGATTCTCTATTTTTTTTTGTATGCTACTCTCCGTATTCCTTCGTCGTCCAGGCTATTTCTTTTTTTTCTCTTCCCCGTCCTGTCCTGTTTTCCCTTCCATGGGCCTCTATAGAATTTTCCTATAACCTCTCTGTTTTTTTTTTGACACGCTGTTTGTTCCTTTTCTATATAATTTTCTATTAGTTTTTTTTTTCTCTGACTTGTCTTTTTTCTGTACTCTTTTTTTTCAAAAACCTCTTTCGGGCTCTACGGTCAACCAAGAAGTGGTCGCCCTGATTTTACATATGTTCACTCAGACCATTGACCATTCACATACACATTCATCCGTCTCATCCAATCGGTTCTAGCGGACCCAATGATTGGTGTATATGTACACCGCTCCGCTACTTAGCTGAAGCGTGTAACCATGTCTTGGAGCTCCGCTAGACCGCTCTTCCATACTCCCAAGTATGCCACTTTCACCATCCAGACCCTCGGGGAGATTTCCGAGTTCTGGGAATTTCTTTTGGCCTGAGTGAACATTTCCCCTTAATTATCTTGGGTTCAAACCACCAATTTTTTCCCAAAATTTATCCTTTAGACAAGTCAAAGTGCCAAAGAAAGTAGATTTCTTTTTATATGAGACCAAGAAAGGGGAAACCAAGTCAGGATCTAGGGTCTCAAGTCAAAACTTTTTGAAACTATACAAGTTGCTGACGAAGGAAGAAGGAATCATTTCTCTACCGTTTTAACTATATAAATGAACACGGTGGACTTCCGTACGGATTTGGGGAGGGAAAGGGGGAATATGAGATAGCGTCCCATTCTTTACATTCCTTTTTTTTGATTGTTTTACAATTTGTATTTTTTTGTGTTTTGGTTGTTGTTTTCTTTCTTTAGTGTTTCCGAGATTGTTTTCCCCTGTGTCATCATGTTTGTGTTCTGTTGCAGAGTGTTGCAGGCAGCCCGCCTGGCTCTAGGCAACTTGTCCGGATTGTTTGTTTTACGCAGAGGGTTCCAGACTGTCCATCTGGCTCTAGGCGTATAGCGCTTGAGTACAAGTGACCGACCGTCACCATCATAGAGACTCCTGTTTCTGTCTTCTCGCCGACCTATTAGTTGTCCCTTCCGACAAGCATAGAAGCAGAAAGACAGGGTTCAATAACCCACCAATTCTTCCCACTAATGGGCTTCTCGAAAGAGACAACGGACGTAATGGAAAAGGACCGTGGCAAATGGTGAAATGGTTGGGAGCTGGAGGGATGAAGCGGATGCGTTAACTCTACTTAAGGCTGGAGATTACCCATTAGGGGAGACAAAACAACATTTGGGACAAGGGCCGGCTATTTGCCGGCAAAACAGATGGGACCTATAGCGCTTACCTTGCGCTCTTGTAGCAGATCGCCCGCCTGCTCTGCTGGGTTCTTCGGGCATTTGACCGTCCATCGTACCTATTTATGTTATCCTTCCAAGATACTGAGAAGGTGCACCGATGGCTGATGCGCCCATGGCTGCCCATCACTCTCTCAGGATTTTGGAAGAACAACTTTTAAGAGGAAAACGAAGGTTTCAAGGAAAAGAGTACAGCTTGTTGTGGTAAATTTTACCGCAACAGAATCTGGAAAGATTATTTCTTAAGACTGTATAGCGGCGACGGCGAAACAAATACTGCTGTCAGGCAGAATGAACCTTTCAACCTGGACGATGATGGCCAACAACTCCGTCCACCCGACCTGGATGAAGTGAAGACAGCAATATCTAAGCTGAAGTTTAACAAAATTGCTGAAGCTTATGGCCTGGCTGCCGAGGCCTTCAGAACCGCAGCCGATGACTTGGTAAGGAACATACACCAACTCATCTGTAAAATATGGTCAAACGAAAATGTGCCCGATGAATGGAACCTCAGCATTGCTTGTGCGATCCTCGAGAAAGGAGACCCTTTGATCTGCGCCAACTACAGAGGCATCAGTCTCCATAACATCGCATATAAGATCTTATCTGCCATATTGTGTGTAGCCGTTCGTCAATAATCTGATACGTCCATATCAGTGAGGTTTCAGGCCAGTAACGTCAACCATCGACCAAATATTCACAGTAGGGCAGATCTTGGGGAAAACCCATAAGCTTTAGTTCGATACGCACCTATTTATCGATTTCAAGGCCTCGTATGAGATCATCTATAGAGACGAGCTTTACAGACCAATTTCTGGTTATGTCATCCCACCAAACTCGTCCGTCTGTGCACGATGATGATGGAGAATGCACGCTGCTCCATCAAGGTCAGTCAACATCTCACCAAGACCTTTGTTGTCAAAAAAGGATTTAGGTAAGGCGATGCCCTGCCATCCGATTTCTTCAACATAATTCTTAAAAGAATAGTACAAAACTCACTCGGAAACACAAGACGCACAATCTTTTAAAAGTCCGTTCATTTACTCGCATACGCGAAAGAAAGCAGAAAAAATGGATGAGCGTGCTCTTGTTTGTTTTGAGAGGAAAATTTTTCGAGTGATTTTCGGTCCCGTATGCATTGCCGGTGAGTGGAGGAGGAGATGCAACCGACTTAAACGGGACATTGAGCGTTCGTTTGCAGGGATGCGATGTGTTCCAACTCTATATAAATACAAGTGTTTTCGGATATAGGCACAAAATCAGACTCTTCAACTTTTTACAAAACTTTCCGAGTTTTGGTGCTGATTCTTGTGTCTTGGGCGACCAGCAAGAGCCTTCTCTTATGTTAACCCAATTGACGCTGGCTTCATTAAGACATAAGAGTAGGAGTCATCATACCTTGCGCCCCGAATTTCGAAACATGAACATCGATGACCTGTTGAGGTAGGCGGAGAATTTGCTCGTTCTGTCCAAGCAATCGGGAAAGGAAAATCACCGATCAGCAGAGTCCGTTGTATCATACGATCCGACACCTAAAAGAGTTTGGACCACTTTGTCGTAACTTTTCTTTTAAAAAGTTCTATGACACTCAGTTAGGCGCTCTATTAGTCGATAGCATCTTCATTCACTTTGATTCGAGTTTTCTGTAGCACGAATGGCTCCAGAATTTTTGAGAAGCAGACATACATTTGCACGTGTCGCTGAATGAAATGATTTTTGATTTGCGACAATTGAAAAATGCTACCTAGCTAGCAGATACTGTAATGGATCTGTTTTCAGAATTCGATTGAGAACAGGCAACTTTGTATTCAAAATGATGTTTGTATCTAAGTTTTCATCGGACCCATCATTTGGAGACAGCTTTTCAGTAACAAAGTTTAATTGTAGAATTGTTCTTGGCAAAACACCTAAATAAGCTTGTTAAAGTCCGGCCAAATGTTGATACTTCTACTTTTGTCAAGTTGGATGACCTCTAGGTTGTGACATGAACAAATAATTGCCAATAGCCTAAGTGCAAATTTATTGGATTCGTCTGCACGCCATGTTTATTAATGACATTCCCTGAGTCTGGTTTGCTCTAGTTGCAAATGACACACTCGTACATGCATACCCATATCATACATAGTGTTTCTTAATATAAAGATAAATTCTCGTCGCAGCCTTCATGGAGACATTATGCAAAGAACTGGCTTAAAGCTATTTTTTCTGAATTCCAAATTTGGCGTCGCCTGCTATAAGACAGTCTCCGACAATCCAATCAATCGATATCAAATCAAATCACAATAAATAACCATCCAACGTCAAGGTCAGCTACCCCTACCCCAAATGTTTGTCGACGTGTGTGTACATAGTCTGTCCCAATTTCCACGCATAAACCGATGGATAGTTGAAATGAAAAAGAAGGTCGTCGTGGCACACCGCAATAAACTTCTGCCGGCGGACTTTTAAGTGAACATCACGACTACCTCCGAGTAGTGTCTCCATTCTGTCATCAAAAAATAAGTTGTTATGCCTGCCTGGCCCGACCATTGCGTAACAACACTGCGGTCGAGAAGTCGCATCAATAAAATATGTACTTTGCCACAATGAATGGTGTACTTTTGACTAGCTGTCGGGGGTAGAGTGCAGTGTGTTTGGGTGATACCACAATTCCCCAGCTTATTTACTGTGTATAGTTTATTATTCAAGAAGTTAACGAACTTTTGGTGCGAACTTTGGGGGTAGAAATAGTCAAGTGAGCAGTAAGTTGTCGGAATTATCTACACGAACATGGTTCCGCAGGCAGGAAGATGTTGGGGGTTTATGTGAAGGGGAGACCCTTTCAACTGTTGATATATTAAACTCTACTTAAAATGTGTTGGTCGTTAAAGTAAAAAAGTTCGGACACTACAGTATTTCGATGTACGAGTATGCCAGTACCTGTTTAGGTCGTTGGCTTTCTGGATTCAATTATTGATTCCGAAATCACCCGGACCTATTGTAAGTAAAGTTTTCTTATCTAATATTTTATTTACCAGTACCTACATCCTTTAACAAAAAAAAAAAAAACAACAACAACATGGAAAAAGCTTACTTACTTACTTTAAGTGGCGCTACAATCCAAGGTGGACCTGGGCCTCAGTCAACAAGCTTTTCCAGCCAGCTCGATCCCTGGCTAGCTGCCTCCAGTTCCGCACGCTAAGTTGGCTGAGGTCCTCTTTCACTTGCGTGTGCCACTTGAGTCTTTACCTTCCTCTATTGCGCTGTCCCTCGGGAGCGGATTCGAAGACTTTTCGGACCGGAGCATTGGTGTCCATGCGCTCTACATGACCCAGCCATCTCAGTCTTTGGATCTTCACTTTTCTGGCTAGATCCATCTCGCTGGACAGTCCATACAGTTCGTCGTTGTATCTCCTCCTCCACTCACCGTCAATGCAGACGGGATCGAAGATCGCCCGAAGAATTTTTCTCTCGAAGCAACCAAGAACACCCTCATCCATTTTTGATAATGTCCATGCCTCTGCGCCATAGAGCAAGACCGGGATTATTAAAGTCTTATAAAGGGTGACTTTTGTTGTCCGAGAGAGGGCTTTGCTACTCAATTGCCTTCTCAGCCCAAAGAAACAGCGGTTGGCAAGAGTTATTCTTCGCTTGATCTCAGCGAAGGTGACGTTCTTTCCGAGACGTCGGTGTTGGTTGTCCTTTTTGCTTGACAGCATATACTTGGTCTTGCCCTCATTGACCGCTAAACCCATTATCGCCGCTTCCGTCTCAATACTCGCGAAAGCGCCACTAACATCACGCTGCTTTCTCCCGATTATGTCAATATCGTCGGCGTATGCGAGAAGTTAGACGGACTTTTGAAAGATAGTGCCTCTTGCTCGTGAGGTTTGCACTATTCTTTCAAGTACGATGTTGAAAAAATCGCATGACAGCGCATCGCCTTGTCTAAATCCTTTCTAGACATCAAAGATCTTAGTGAGGTCTTTACCGACCTTGATGGAGCAGCTTGCATTCTCCATCATCATCCTGCACAGACGGACGAGTTTGGCAGGGGTGCCAGAATTATACATTGCTCTATATAGCTCGTCTCTATAGATGCTGTCATACGCGGCCTTAAAATCGATGAATAGGTTGTGTGTATCGATCTGAAGCTGATGGGTCTTCTCCAAGATCTGCCGTAGTGTGAATATTTGGTTGATGGTGGACTTTCCTGGCCTGAAGCCACACTGATATGGACCTATCAGGTTGTTGACGAACGGCTTCAGGCGTTCACACAATACGGCGGATAAGATCTTATATGCGATGTTAAGGAGACTGATGCCTCTGTAGTTGGCGCAGTTCAGAGGGTCTCCTTTCTTTAGAATCGGACAAACAATGCTGAAGTTCCATTCATCGGGCATTCTTTCGTCCGACCAGTTTTTACAGATGAGTTGGTGTATGCTCCTTACAAAGTCATCGGCTGCCGCTTTGAAGAGCTCAGCAGTCAGGCTATCCGCTCCAGCGGCTTTGTTGGACTTAAGCTTCGATATAGCTATCTTCACTTCATCCAGGTCGGGTGGACGGAATCATCGTCAAGGTTGAAAGGTTGATTCGGTTGATTCTGCCTGACACCGGTATTTGGTTCGTCATCACAGTTATACAGTCTACAGAAATGGTCTCTCCAAATCCTCAGCATCGACTGCGATTCTACTACGATGTTCCCTTGTTCGTCTCTACAGGCTTCGATTCGGGGTTTGTTTCCGTGGCATTTTATTTTTACCTCTTGGTAAAACCTCCGAACCTCATTCCTGCAGTAGCATCTCTCAATTTCCTCGACTCTTTCTTCTTCCTTCTGAGAAGCCGGTGATCGTCTCTCCTTTCCTCGTGAGCTCGTGAGCAGCTGTGGTCCTTCTATGCAGCGCCGAATTGCGGGCTTTTTGCTTAGCTGCATATGCTTGCTGGCATTCATCATCGAACCAGGGGTTTTGTTATGGTCGACGAGTGAAACCCAGCACATCAGAAGCGGCATCTCTGATGGCGTTTTGGCAGTGTTTCCAGTGGTCTTCGATGCTTGATGCTTTCGGCATTGGACCTCTTAAGAGATTAAGAGACACTCGATCGGAAAAGGACTTGGCGATCTCTTGCGATTGTAGCCGTCTGACGTCGAATTTTCTTACAGCATTAGTTTGTCTCGGGGTAATTTGGGATATCCGCTACCGTACCTTGGCAACAACAAGGTAATGGTCCGAGTCGATGTTGGCTCCTCTAAACGTACGGACATCCATAATACTGGAGGAGTGTCTTGCGTCGATCGCAATATGATCAACCTTGTTGACTGTTGATTGATCAGGAGTTCTCCAAGTCCCCTTGTGTATGTCGAGATGTGGGAACCGCGTGCTAGCCACGACAATGTTTCGCCCCGCCGCAAAGTCGATTAGCCTGAATCCGTTATCGGAGGTGGTGTTGTGCAGGCTATATTTTCCGATTGTTCCACCAAAGATACCCTCTCTTCCTAGCTTTGCATTAAAATTACCGAAGACAATTTTAATGTCATAACTAGGGCATTGTTCGTGGGTCTTGTTAAGGAGCTGGTAGGAGGAATCCTTGGTGTCTCCTTTCCATCTTTCTCCTCTGTAGGGGCGTGCGCGCATATGAGGCTTATGAGGCTTGGTGAATTTAGCCTTAGGATTGCTACGAGGCGCTCGCTCACGTGCCTCACAATGCAGATGCTCATTCTCGCCATTTAAAGAACCAGCACCTGTCGGAAGATGCTACTTCTGGGAGGCCTTATACTAATCGTTGCTTACTAACCTAAAAAAAAGATATTTTTGGGGAGTAAGAGTTGCCATACAATGTGTGTCTCAATTAATGTCTATTGAAGAATGTTATGAAGTATCATTGATTGTTATGTCTCGTATTGTTAAAATTTTAAAATATTGAATCCTCAAGCACTGCTTATATTTAGCCTCATTCTTTCTCTTTAAGATATAATTTAGGCGTACATAAATTATTTTGAAAAAAAAATATGGTACGGTCTAGGACTCTAAAATATTCTATTCACCGGCTTAATAGGCTACAGGTTATTGGAGATTTTCTGCAAGAAAAGCAGTGGCTTTCATTTTTGAAAAAAAAATTTCTTTATTCAAAATCAATTCAATTTATTCAATCAAATATTGGCCATTATTATCTATGACCTCTTGTTATTCTCCCGGTAGCTTCATAATTCCATCGGTGTAGAACTTCTGTGGTTTATCAGCGCAAATTCTTTACCATCAAGAGAGTTTTGCAAAAACCGAAAGAAAATGGTAATCAGAGGGTGGAAGGTCTAGGCTATTCGGTGGATGCATCAAAACTTCCCAACCAAGCTCCGTCAATTTGTTTCGGGTTATCAATGATGTGTTTGGCCTAGCATTGTCATGATGGAAGACAACTCCCTTTCTGTTGCCCAATTCTGGTCGCTCTTTCTTGATAGCTTCATTCAAACGGTCGAGTTGTGCATTGACCGTTTCGCCACGGTCAGCTCAGCAGCTCATAATAGGCAATTCCTTTCCAATCTCACCAAACACCCAACATAACCTTGTTTGCCGTCAATCCAGGCTTTGAAGTCCTTTGTGGTCGGTCACCGACCTTTGACCATGATCGGTTGCATTGGCTATTCTCGTGTTTAATCCTTTTTTTATTGCCCATAATGAATCGCTTCAAAAATGGTTTCATTTCTTTACGTTTCAGCTGCGTTTCACTGATGGTTATTCGGTCAATTTAATTTCTTTGCGTTAATTCATGTGGCACCGAAACATCGAGCTTCTTTGAGTAGCCTGCTCGTGCTAGATTATTCCAAACTGTCATACGGTTGATGTTTAGTGCCTCCGATATCTCCAGACATTTCCCATGGTGGTCTTGCTCCGTCAGTTACAAAATTTCATCGACTTTTTCAGTGACAGGTTGACCAGTGCGACGTGCACTCACAACATTCTCACCGTAAACTGCACAAATTTTTGGGCATGTTTTGCAGCGTTTTCCTTTTTTTTTATAATAAAAAAGCATGTAGCCTGACATGTCACCTTTCAAACACGTGTTCGTTTGACACAAACAGATTAGTGGAAACCAACGCCATCTAGTGACAGAAAATCGCAGAGACTTTTTATCAATATTTGCTTTAGATCCCTTCTCGGGATAAAATAAATAGCTATTGATTCATTCATCTGTTACTAAATTCGATAAAACTGGTTCAACAGCGGATAAGTCTACTTCTGGGCCACCAGTGACATCAGGAATTGTAGAGAATGTAAATCAGACCTTTCAGTTCGAAAGAGTCCAAGTGCGTCAAATGAGTCCAGTTCACCATAAAGGGGCTCTGTGCGATGGTTGATGGAGAAACTACAATATCACAAACCAGCAGCAGTGTAACAAAAATGTTCGAAGTGTAGAGCTTCCCTTACCTCGCAGTGGTAGACCCCGGTAACAGCATGAGTAAATTCTTATACATACAGCCTAAAATGAAAGAGCATGATCAACCAGTGGGATGATACTCGTCTACACCGTCATAGAGCTCACAATCCTATACGGAAGACATTTAAAAAGAAAAACTGACGAACCAGCAACACGAGTCAGATCGTTTGCTTGGATGTGAATCTGCTGTAAAAAAAGACTTAGGAAACAAGTGTTGAGCTGCAGCCATGTAAGCAAACACCTGGCTTGGTACTAAGGCCAACATAGGCCTCACAAACACACACGCATTGACAAAACCTTGCATAGCCATTTAAAGCCAGGCTTTCATGGGGAGCATATTTGGTAAAGCAATAAGGAAGTACAGCGTTCATGCTTTTACTTTAAAAACAGATACAGGCCTATTGCTTTTCCGGCAGGACATAGCACAACTATTGCCAGCACACAGTTCCCACAACTTCATTACTATAAATATATCTTGTTGATATCTGATCAATGAGTCGTCAATCAAATTTGTCATATTGTGATCGAAGCAAGATACTCCTCTGGTGTTTCGATGTCAAAACTTTCCAAGCTTCTAACATCCATTCGTACCATTATCATCTTGGGGCCAGGATACTGATGCGGATTACAGTAACAGCCCAAAGTCTTCGTACCATTGTGATTAAGTTGAATACAGAATGGCTAAAACCGCTCAAGACCGCCTATTCTTTTTGCGATCAAGTTTCCCTTTTAACTTATTGAGGAGTCCGGTGCTATCATTATCGAATGAAGAAGACCAGTGACCAGTTAAAAACATCTAGGATAGGATAGTCTGGCAACGTTCTTGGTGTTGCTGACTTTGCGACTCAAGCCATCTATAGACACACTCTATTGCTGCCAAGCTTGCCTGTTTTTGCAGAATGACGATTGGGAATGCTCGCTGCTCCATCAGAGTAGGTAAGTAGGTAGGTATGGGTTGGAAAACCGTGGATTTTTTGGCGCCACCTGACTTGCGAACTTTCTCTACTCCACTTTCCCTTGGGGACAGATTCAAGCCGAAATGTTAGTGTCAATCCGCTCCTCATGACCTAGCCATCTCAGCAGCTGGGCCTCCACAGTTCTGGCTTAGTGGATGAGGCTATACAGCCCGTAAAAGTAATTATTGTACCTCCTCCTACGCTCACCAACTATGCAGATGGGATCGAAAATCTTTCTACTCTTCGTACCCTGCAATTATAAATTTCTTTTATAGGATCACTTTTGTTGTTTGAGAGAGGGCTTTGCTACCAAATCGCTTCTTAGCTCAAAGAAGCAGCGATTGGCGAGATTAAGTGTTCTCAGAGCTGGTTTCGTTGTCGGATTTAATAGCGAAGACTAGGTAGACTAAGTCTCCAACTACCTCAAAGTTATATCTGTCGAAGGTGATGTTCTGTCTAAAACGTCGGTGTTGGGTTTGCTCGAGAGCCTTAATGTACTTGGTCTTGCCCACGATGACGTTTAAGCCCATTTTCGCCGCTTCCGTCTTATTACTTGCGAAAGCGCCACTGACATCACGCTTCTATCTTCGGTTTATACTAACACCATTGGCATATGCGAGTAATTGGAAGGACTTTTGAAAGATTACGCCTCTTGTGTTTGCTCGTGAGTTTTGCACTATTCCTTCATGTACGATGTTGAAGAAATCGCATGACAGCGCATCGCCTTGCCTAAATCCTTTTTTGGCATCAAAAGTCTCGTGTCCCTGGCATGTTTTCTTAGCTGGCTTCAACAAGGTAATGGTCCGAGTCGATGTTGGCTCCTCGCAACGTTCGGAAATCCATAATGCAGGAGGAGTGTCTTGCGTCGATCGCAATGTGGTTAATCTGGTTGACGGTTGATTGATCAGGAGTTCTTCAAGTCCCCTTGTGAATATCGACTTGGGGAGCCACATGCTAGCTACGACAATGTTTCGTCCCGGCGCAATGTCGATTAGCCTTAATCCGTCACCGGAGGTGGTGTCGTGCAGATTATATCCTCCGAAAATGCTACCAAAGACGAAGCAGTGTACAATTTTAATATCATAACTAGGGCATTGCTCTTAAATCTTGTTCAAGCACATATAATGCGTATTCTGGCAAATTCATTGTCGGAAACTCAAGACTCCTGACCTAAATCGGCCTCTTACACCAAATTCTAATCAAAATAAGCGCTGCATTTCCGTCGCAGTGTTTTATCCTCTTTTCTGTCCGGCCCATCCCATCGCATTTCTTTGATGGCGGTAATATTTGCTTTTTTTATCAGTCTAGGTCCTCCTATAGTTGTTCGGCTGCATCCGAATTTAGTTGTCCTTGATTCGTTTGCAGGGGTTCTCAATAGTAGATCCAACCGTATTCGAAGCGTGAAGAATTCAACCGCTGTACAGTTCATAGTGCTACAATTTTTGTCTGCTATTTAGCACTCGTGCGTATAAGTTTAGCAATTCGAGTCCGGATGCACATCGACCAGTACTAGACGGTTATCATTTGGAGGTAAAATAAGCAAAATGTATGTGCAAAATCAGTTACAACATTATGTATCGCCAGGTTGACATCTCTCACCGACTTTATATCTATAGCACCATACCAGCGACCTAACACTTAAAACACAGTAATTTTTTGTACAAAGTTTCGGGCTTTCATAGTACAATTAGTCCAGGATATTGAATATTCTCTGCACTCTTAAAGTACCTACAAGACTGAAAACCCCCAAAAAAAATTTTTTAGAAAGATGTTCTGACTTTATGGAAATACCAAACGTGTACAAACAATAAGTGCTAACTTTTAAAGGCAGGCACAAATTACTGAAGCAGTGTTTCTATTTGATTTTGAAAACTTTTTAAATTCAACCCAATTAATGTCACGAAAAACTTGAATCCAACAAAGTCCTCTTACAAGTTCTACTATTTTCGAAAGTCATTAAGTCCAACTGACTAACGACCTTTTTTCAACAGTTTCCTTAATTAAATTATGTTTTATCTTCTTTCATTCCAAAAGATATAAAGTAATTAAGCAGAATGTCTCCAAACTCAACGCCCATGTCGAAAAAAAAGAGAAGAGAACAAAAACGTCCTTCCGCCTGGATATACGAGTATTTGCAGTCACGTAATGCCGAGAATGTTTCTTAATTTCTCTCACAGGACGTAGGTAGGTATACACTATCCAATAACGTTAGTGAATCTATTGTTCGTAATGCGTAAATGAAGAAGAAGTCATCAAGGACTATACTAAGAGATGAAATTGTAGATAGATAGGTGTATGTTCTCTGTTGATAGTTACATACTCGTAGATTTTGGTGTTCCTCCAACTTGAACATATATTCGTGTACAATTGCACGAGTATTGCACAGGTCATTTTGTACATAGATTTTAGTTAGACATAAGTCCACTTATTGTTTACTACTGAACATATTCAGTCGAAGAATGTTCAAAAGATTCACATAGGCACATCCCCACAAGTCAAACAAATTGGGAAAACGTCTTTGGTACTGCGAATAATAGAAAAATATCTTTGTTTCGTATGTACAAAGATACAAATGTATCTCAATGTACGGCAGGTTGTTAGACAGCTGTGGACAGTAGACACATTAAAGCTTATGATAAAATAATTCTCAAGATCCAAATGTGTTCTATTTATTAGGTTGGGTGTTGATTAAAACCTATGGTTGAACTGGAACCCTTTTCTAGAAAACAGGTCTGAGTTGATGTTGTCGTATTCAGAAGACATTCTGACACATAAGCAGTGCTCGCCGGCTTAAGTTATTTGCAATTGTTTGAACAATTCACCGGTGGACTAGGACTTGTATGAGCTCAGATGAAGTAAGTTTCCAAAGCAAGGCTATAGACCAGCAGAATCAAAACCAATGTAAGTATAGCGAAAGAGTTCTAATCGACAGAACGAACTGTGCTAAAGCTGAAAGCAGAAGTAAACAGCTCCTTCTGTAGTGAGGAAGCCGCACTCTGCGCGTTTCTGGACATAAAGGGTGCTTTCGATAATACTGGATAAGACTACATATCAAACGCTTTGCTCCGGAGAAAGATCGACCAACCGACCATAAACTGATCAAAGCAATGCTAGAAAGCCTGGTAACTACTATAATGGGTACCAGCCTTAAGGGGCTGTCTACAGGCAGGCGAACTTTCGCCCCACCAGTGGTCTTTGGTCATAGATGACCTGCTCAATAAATACAGCCACCGAGGCTAAAATACAATTGGTTATGCCGATGACCTAGTCATTATCATTAGGGGCAGATGTCATTAGACGTATACAAAATACCCTTAAGATAGTCCTAGACTGGTGCACCAGGGAGAATCTCTCCATTAATCCAAACAAGAATATCATAGTTCCCTTCACTAAACGAAGAAACTTAAAACAAGTTTCATTTAACATCACGATCGTTGAGTATACCAACGGCTACTAACGCTTTGAAGGCCTCCCGTCGCAGGTATAGCAGTACATGGCGGATCTTTCCACAGGTGACTCACTGCTCATTATAACATATGCGTTTGTAGTATGGTGGACTAAAACCACGCAAAAAAACACCATTTCAAAGCTAAAAAAAAGTGCAGCGTCTAGCAGGTTTGAGAATTTCGAAGTCTTTCGGACTTGCCCCTAACCTGCGAACATAATAGAACATACTTGTCAACAAAATGCATTTACGTAGCTCAGCAAGTATGGTACAAATCAAAGTGTTAAATCTTTGCGACTTCCCGGTCCTTAAGATGTAGCTCTCTGAAATACCACAACTTGACATGATCTGCGCAGTAATAGACCGCCTTCAAAAGACATCATGCTTCGACAAACGTTTCCCTAGGGAGATTCGAAGCAAAGATGCATGGGTCAGCAACATCCCACCAAACAGACAAACCGGCATAGACGGAAGTGGGAGCTCTACAAGGATATCAATTGCTATGGTGTGTTCCAAGCTGGACTATATGTACGCCATTCAAGAGTGCGCATATCTTATCTACTCCAAATCAGTCATCTACTGCTTTAAATCCCCCAAATACTTAGCTCAAGGAATAAGAACAAACTATGGTGGATTTCTAGGCATTAGGAAACTGATGGTAATGAAAAGGCCGACGAACTGGCCAGAAAGGGCTCAGACACTCCCTTTAAGGGGAATGACCCTTTTGCTGCACCCCTAAAAATAGAGTCAATTTATCCAAAAATAGCTGGGAGTACTTGAAACGCATCTCGTATTAGGAGAATAATCAAGGTCCACGACAGGCCAATCGAACCTTCCTGCTCCTTAACGAATATGTCAATAGATGTTTAAATCTAAGTCGGCACGCTATCAGAAACCTAGTAGGTTACCTTACAGGATATGACGGCTCAAGATAGACACCTCCAGCAAATAGGACTAGTCTACTTACAGAAGTGCCTATTTTATCTTGAGGATGACGAAACAGCTGGTTACATACGAGTATTATGGGACTGTCCAGCCCTAAACGGAATCAGACGGAGTACCTTCTTTAGGGAACAATTTTGTATCACTTAACTAAGGGATTCTTCTGCTAATAGAGTCACTAACTTCATTCGGAAGGTAGAAAACCTACTAGCCTAACCATAGTTCTGACAAACCGATACAAAACGTCTTTTAGGTCGAAATTCCTTAGCAATAAGGACACAAATAATTTGTAGAAAAATTTAGGCAGAATAATTGAGACATTGGGCTGAAATTTATTGCAGGTATTGTTCACATGTAACCACTGCGAGTATGTTTGCACCGATCGATTATTTGGACTCAACTCCCCATCCCTCTTTTACAGACATCGGCCAGAACGTTGCTTTCGATATCGTTCCAGAGCTCTAATAACATTGTTGGTTTATTGGCATAAACCAAGGACATAACATTACGCTATAAAAATAAGTCAAGTCAAAAATAGTTAATCGACATGGCACGATAGCCAACTGCATTGACCCTCATATGTCGATCATTTTCATCGACGAAAAATACGGTCCAATCACAACTTCGGCATGAAATTAACTTGGAAATTCTTGATGCGTATGTGGGTTTGTTTCAATAAACTATATTTTGGTTATTGACAAGCCATTTAGCCAAAAATGAGCTTCATCGACGAAGATGATTTTTCGATAAAATTCAGGTTTTTTTTAAAAAACATTTCCAAAGCCCAATCCGAGAAGTTTCGGTGTTTCAAATGATTAAGAGACTTTAGTTTTTGAGTTGATTTGATGTTGTAAGGATATATGCCAAGATCTTTACGCCAAATTCTCCACAATGTGTGCAGAGAGATTTCGAGTTCCTGTTAACACCATAAAACCGACTGATTTGGCTTATTTTGAACTGAAGCAGACATTTAACATCTACCGATTTGAGTTTGGTACTTAAAAAACGTATTTTAGCTACACAATCGATTTAAAAAGACCATTTGGGCATCTTATCTCGTTTGGTTCCCCTAAGCTAAGTTATTTCGCAGAGGTGGTTAGAATTATGGGCAGACATCCCCTAGTTTTCGCCTCATTTCATACTGTCTCACAGTGCGTTGCTTTTGCTAAAATTTCGACTCATGTCGACCAATGTACTAATTTGAACATACCGACGATATTTTTGGAAACATTGAAATTATTAGATCTCTCTCAGCTGTCGTATAGTTTATTGTTGATGTTATAACGTTGCCTAAAGCATATAAGAATAAATAAAATAGGCTCTGGAGGGGCACTTAGCTTAGAAGTCACGTGTGTAGCTTGGTCTTTTCAAGGGGTGTCATCGTCTTTCTCCTTCAAATTGTCTCTCTGCGTGCATTTCTACAGCAAGTCTGATATACATATATTATAGGTATAGGTATAGGTATAAAAGAAAGACGAACAGAAACAGCTACCAAAAATTAGTCGGAGTTTTTTTTAAACATTCACATGAGAATCAATGCAAGAGAAAAGTCATGTCATGACCCAAGCTGTAAATCGGTTGTTGGACTTAAAAAAATTTTATTTTGGTCTTCCCTGAGCAATTAAAATAGAGGAAAACCAAACAAAGTCCAAATAAGCCCGGAATTTCGGCAGAGTCTTGCTAAAATAAGCAAAATTTAAAAAAAATATAAGGGATTACTATAGTGTCCCTAAGGAAGTAAAAGGTGTTAGTTATGAGAGAAAACCTGCTTCCGCTTCTGTTCCAATGCTCATTTGTAACAACATTTTAGTTGTCAGCTATTAGAAAGAGGTCAGTCTCCTTGCCAATCACTTCGTAGAGAGGTCACCTCTTCTAGATAAATTGGAGTACGTCGAATATTCTATATGACGAATCCTCTTGCGCATTAATATAGTACGAACCAAGAAAATCCAAGAGTCTCAGCAAATAAAAATTCGAGTTTTTATCTTACCATTTTTTCTTAAAGGTGGTTCTTAATATAGCAAAGACACTGCGTAGTCGTTTTATCATTCCTACCTTCAAGGACTGTATTTGCGTAGATGGGACAGAGCATTTAAAGGCGAATTTTTCTCCATGGTAAGTGCTTTGCGATGTCGTCATCACTTCTACATCAAGTGCAGCTGCGAGTTATATAAAATATGTCCATCATACTGAAGTGATTAGCTAAAGCATAGTACCTCATCACGACGCCAGGAAGCAGGCGGTGGGCTTTCCTACTGAGGAATTTCACTGATCCCTAAGAAACTTTGGATATCATTGGTTGCAATGCAGCCATCTGGAGATTCATTCCACTTGCAGTTATTCTCATATGTAAACTCATACCCAACTGTCAAGTAAAACCGATGACGCATGTAGGCTTAACATACTATTGTGTCCAAAAATTAGTCGGAATTTTACGATTTTAAATTACGCGGGTAAATAGTTTCGCTCAATATATTTTTTTAAAGTTGGTACAACTGTTACTGACTTCCATGCCAAATTATATGTCAAAATATTCATAAGTGTTTGAGTTACGCTTGTTTTTGTGCGACACAAAAAGTTAATTTGGCAATTTTTACAATGTCTGAAATTATTCAACAAAGAAGTGAAGAGCGCCCTGGTCGACCATCGACCTCAACTGACGATGCTCACATCCAAAAAATAAAAGAATTAGTGCTTCCAAACCATCAATTAACTATAAGAGACATTGCTGATGAAATTGACGTATCAAAAGGATCAATTAATAACATTTTGAAAGATGTTTTGGGCCTCAAACGTGTCAAGTCTCGATAATGCGATAATGTACCATCTCACACTGCACTGATTCTTCGTGACTTTTTCGCCAAAAATGCAACCAATGATTGCGGAACGATAACCACCTTATTCACCTGACTTGGCTCCGTGTGATTTCTGGCTATTTCTAAAACTCAAAAGACCACTCCGAGGAAACCGTTTTGAGCCGATATAAGACATTCAACGTGAATAAATAAAAATTTTTTGATTTATAAAAAAATTCAGACCAGTTTTTGGACACAAATGTTCAGATCCTGATATATACTGCTCTCAGCCCCAGCAAGTTCATAGTAAATTCAGTTTTCTGTGATCCGACTGTGACCTAGTAGCCAAAAAAGACCCAGCGAATTTAGCCTTTCGACTACGTTCAGAGAAGTTTTGCATTCCTAAACTAGTTTGGTAGTCGGTGAGAAATACAGCAGGGCTTAAATAGCAAGTTTTCGTAACGAGAAGAGACGTCCCAATTGACATCGCCAAGATGCCACCACTGCAAAATCACTCTCCCCGTATGCATTGGCTTTCAACAATCACATCCTATTCCCAGATATGGCAAGTATGTTTACTAACATAGCCACCGTTAGAAAAAGATGAGTGTTTGACCAAATTTGACGTCCATTTCGTAAAAAAATGACGTAAGGCCCAACATTAAAAGCGAGAGCGAAGAGAATAATTGTTTGCCTTCAATATGACAGATCTTTGTGCAAAAATCTCATCGGGCATTGGGTATCGCAGCACTCACTTTTGAAATAAATTTGCAATATTTTCCAACTTCCAAAAGACTTTTAATTCGATCGCCGGTAAGTTTATCGATATGGTATCAAACTTATCCCAGAAAAAGTCAACCACGTCCCTAAATTCGAAAAGCCCCATTTAGCTAACAATTTAAAAAAGTTTCTTGCCATGATTTACTTTTACAAATAATCAAGCCCCTTTGAATGCAATTGGAAAATTCCGATATCACAATTGGAGCTGTTGTAACTCAAAATGTGTGACAACGTTTCTCATCCACTCGGACTGTTTTCAAAAAATTATTAAGTTCAACCGCAGGATGAAAAGTAGAAACCCTTGCACAAGGAAATAAGTCAAGCTCATTCCATTTAGAACTTTTTACTTTCCAGAAACGAAAAATAAGTTGTATTGTGCCGAGTGTCGGCGCTTATATTGCTAAGTCTGTTAAAGAAATTGTCATCAGACAACTTCAAAACTGCTAAGTGATCAATTTGTTTGGCCTAAGATGCCTCAGATTGCGCAAAATTTGTTTATTTGTAATTTGTATGCAATTTCAACGATCAAATGTTAGCCGTCGCAATAAAGCAAGACTTGTTCCATACAGTTTACCATTTCAACGTTTTTCTAGTATTAATATGGATATCGTTGGACCGCTACCAACATCGAATGGATACAAAAATGTTCTTACAATCATAGACTGGTCAGGGGCATTCCTAATGAAGGACATTAAAATAGAAACATTGACTCAGAACTAGTCAATCTTTGAATAAGGCGACAACTGAATTAGGTAGACGATTCCAATATACGTTTTCACCGAATTCAACAAAATCTTGGGACTTAAACATTGCAGCACGAGTGGTAGACCACACTCTGGGTCCAATGGAAAATCGAAAGATGGCATGGTTTTTTTAAAGCTGTCGTTACACATGTGTTGCCATATAACAATAATGGTTCGGAGTATTACCAATTATTGTACCTGGACTGCAGACTTGTTTTAAAAAATACTTTAAAGTCCCCACAGCTGAAATTTTGAATAGCGATGTGTATCGCACGGACACAGCAAAGTTGTTCAGTACGAGGAGCTTATTAGCGACAGCAGACCATTTCTGCATGCGTTTTTCCTATGCTGGCGCCTCCACAGCTGATGTAATGCGGCTGTTTGCCTTTTCTGAGTGCCCAATTTTGCTTCAGAGCTACTTAAGCGATGTGGATTTGCTGTCAGATTTGAGAAATTGGCTTGTACGTAGCTAATTCGGTGTGGCGATGCTGGGGTGAACGATGTTTGTTGCGTTGCAACATCCTGCCGGGCCACAGGAAGAGCCATCGATGCATTTTCTTTGATAGTCCGGTTTCGATTATAGATGTATGTTGATTGCTGATGTTCGCTGACATTGTGCCTTTCGAGACGGTTTGGTGGTTGATGAGTACATGTAAAGGAAAAGGGAGTGTGGTGAATGGTGTGTGGCAATAATAGTTTGTAGGGATTTGTTAGTTTAGATTATAAATTAAGTTTTGGTAGGAAATCATTGTGAATAAGTAAGTGTGTGGGGTGCGAAGTTAGTTAGACTGGGCAAAGCGACCGAGAACTCAGGCATGCCTCTACCTGCTCTAAGACGGTTGCGTATTCTTCGAAGGTCAGAGTGTAGTGGCCGATAAAACACTTTAAATGATTCTTTATGGATTTCACACCGGCTTCCCAGAGTCGACCAAAATGTGGTGCAGCCGGTGGGTTGAAATGCCAAGTAGTCCCGTTTCTTTGCAGTTGAGTCACGAGACCATCTGTCCATTGTTTTGATCATTGTGATGATTGCAGATCCATGATCCTTGCAGCTTCTTGAAAATTTATCCCACAATCGCTGTAAAGGTCGGAGCAAATCCCATACGCAGTGAAGCGTTTGAAGGCTGAGAGAAATGCGGAAGTGCTGTATTCGCTCACAAGTTCGAGGTGAACGGCTTTCGTGCAGAAACAAACGAAAATTGCGATGTAAGCTTTGGTTATTTTGTTACGCCGTCCCTTTCATGCCTTTAGTTGCACCGGACCAGCGTAATCCACTCCTGATGTTTGAAATGGACGAGCCTGATTAACTCTAAATGCGGGTATATTGCCCATTTGTTCTTGCATTTGGGTTGTATTGTACCTATAACATTTCAGACACTTATGAATGAAACTCTTAACAGTTGATTTTAGGTGCAAGATCCAATATTCTGCTCAGATAGTCGCCATAATGAGTCGCCGAACGACAGTAGTCCCGAGAATCTCGCATATTTCTTCAGGCAGTTGTAGGAAAAGCGAATGCAATAGGCGATAACTCGTAGTAGACATAGTAGTGAAGAAAACCTCGTGAGAAGTTCATTGTCTTCAAAGGGGGAAGTGAACGCAGAGCTGAAAAATATTTGTTAAAGGGTACCCACATGCGATTAATTAATTTTTGGTCCTTGAAATCTTTGAAGCTTTCAATTCGAGGTCCGTGGACTGAATGTTGAACGAAGTATACAGGTGTTCATTAATTGATGGTCCATGGTACCATTCTTGATGATTTCTGAGTTCCTGAGTCCTCTTGATGCCATGTCTGCCGAATTGTCCTTTGATGGGTCTTAGGATCTGTTAGCTTTTGGATTTCAGCCACCTTGCTGGCAACAAACGTGGTTATGTTGTATGGAACTGATTTAATCCATACTAGGGTGATTTGCAAGTTACACCATGCAAATATCTTGGCATTGTTGAGCTTCATAATTTCCTTGGTGTGGACCAGCTAGCAAAGCAGTAGCGCTCCACATAACTCCAAGCGTGCCAGCGAAACGGTTTTTAGGAGTGCGACTCTCATTTTGGATGCAAGAAGACTCGCTTGTGATCCATTTCCAGTGATAACTCGAAGATAAACAGCTGCACTACGCCTACCTGGAACATTACCTTACTGAGTTTTACAGTTTCTGAAAAAATTTCATGCGACTGGTTTGATGATTGACGACCGAACATATTTTTGTGTTCATCCTGTTCGCTAAACCGAGAATAATGCAGCTGTGCCAAAAGAGTGCTCTTAAACCCGAAAAACTGAAAAACCGAACATCAATCGCCCTAGCCTGAGGAGAATTTTGCACAAAGATCCCAGATTATTCGCTTGAAAGGTCCAACTGGCTTACAAATTGGAACATTATTAGAGCTACTCTGTTTGGGTTTCAGTATTTTAGAGAGAAAGTGACAACAAATGTGCTCAAAAAATTATTCTTTCAAATTTGGCGCATTTCGTATCGGCAGGCAGGTAAACAAGATAAATTGCCATATTTGGGGCTTGGAATACTATATCTACTTGTAGTCATAGAAAAGCTAATGCGTCCAGAACGTATGACTGTTGGGTGGGGTTTTTTTTTTTTTGCGGTGGTGGAATTTTTTTTCAAGGCGACAATGGAAGAAACGTTACAGTCAATGGGAAGCGGTAACGAGGCATTATAACTGCCTTCTTATTGGCCAGAATCTGAGGATTTGGGGGAGCTATGGTTCTAGCAATACAGAGTGATACGTAACAAGCCGTCCAACAATAGATTCATTGTACACAAAGTTCAATAATCTAATAATGCCGTTTGATGGATATTGCTTGGCTGCCACGAAGTTGTCGATCGACTTTTTTTTTTCGTGGGGTGCAAATAATGGGCGTTTCTATGCAAGCAATCCAGATACTATTCAGGCGCTCAAGAGCAATACTTGTCACGCTTTTCGGGATATATTGGTCGAAACCATCGAAAGATACTGAAAAATTGATTTAAAAGATTAGTCTGCTGCCAAGACAGCCATTTAAATGAAGTAATACTGCAAAATTAATCGAAAGGATTACTCTTTGAATGAAATAACAATCTTTGAAAATGTTGAACAGACACCAACAGATGGCCCATCCTTTACTACAGTTGTTTCAATCATACAATGTGACTCGCTCAAAGATCATGTTTTCGTAATTGGTTTGCAAAAATATGGCTAGAAAAAGGCGAAATCTTTCGGATAAAGTTATTTGGGAATAGTGGTAAAATAGTTGACCGAGTAAAATCCGGACGTTCGTGCAGGGTGTGAATGCCACAACTCAATAAAGACGTTGGAGACTCGAATTGCCGAAATACGAGTACTCTGCGCTAGCAGAAAATCATGTCTCATCAGATGGATTTTTGAAAGGACAACACTTCGTGCCTCTTAGACTCTGATTTGCAGTTCAGTGCATACAAAGGACTTTCCACTTTCTTAAAAAAACATTGAAACAGAAATGTTAGTCAAAATGGAAAGCCTTGCTTCGTCAGTGTGTAAAAGTATTAAGCGTTTAAAAATCGTTCAAGAAACAAAACTGTAGCGTGTATGCTCCACCACGACATGCGTCTAAACTTGTTCTGAGAGTTCAACTTGGCTACAACTCAGCTTCTGTGATAGTTTGGTGGGGTGTCCCCTAAAGTGGATTCACCGAGCTCCATTTATGGGAGAAGGGTGTCAAAACGGCTGCAAAAGTGTAGTAGCTGCAAGTTGTAAAGAAAATTTAGAAAACCCTCAACAAACCACTATTCACAAATAAACCGTGGACATTTCAGCAAAAATCCACTTGCAGCTCATAAAACAAAACGACTCAAACATGATCCGAACTTCATTCTCACTCTGACCTTAATCCTTAAGACTACAAATTATTACTCAAAATTCAAAGAGTCTTTAAAGCGGGCTCTTGCCCGATCACTGAGAAATTTTCCAATGCTGCAAGGCAAACGGAGGCCATTTCAAATAAGTTTTTCTACAATTTGTAGCCGCTGAATGACGCAAAAAATAGAAGACTAAAGTCTGGAGAAGAATCTATCTCGTTTTCATTTTACTACCCAAAAATCGTGCACCAAAACATTTGCTAGTCCAAGATATGCCCGTCAAAAGATTTCCAAGCAAATTTAAAATATGAAAATAAGGTTTTATATGCCATAATACGAGTATCTCTCAGATCAACTGTCATTGAAAAGTTTTGTAAATTCATTCCGCCACAAATTAAATCCCAGCGTTGTCTATTGCATTAAATGTATTATACAATACGAATCCAGATTTTAAAAAATACCATAACGTTCGGAAGAATAGCTTTAATCATAAATTGTTACTTTTGTCTCCACTTTAAGTTATTACGGTGTAAACGAATAATTGAGTAGACAATTCGTTGTGGAGGGTGGATGGCAGAATTGTATTTCTGCCAGATTTCATTCATGCATAATTCATTCAGGACATCAATCGGCTGACGTGGAAGCCTTTAAACCACGAATCCGTTTGTATTGTTGCTATAGTTGCGAGTTTTGCAAACAGCAAAGAGATTTAATGTATTTTTAATTTTTGAAATGCGAATTAAATGAGATAAAATGCGATAGTAGGTTACAACGCACATTCACAACTACAGATTAAATTTATTTTTGTTATTTTTAATAATTCTCAAGGGAAAATTGCATTCTGGCAATGTGCAGTGTAAAACTTTGATGACTTTGAAAGTTATTGTGCTGCTATTTAAATTTCTTTTATGGCTTTCACTGTAACTTACTGCAACTTGGCGGTGTTGACGGGGATAATTACTTTGAAATACTAGAACGACAAGTGAGAGCAAAAAACCTTGAAATTTTCATTGAAAAAGAAATCACCTGTACCTTGTTTAGAAGCAGCTATCAGACTAATTTGAACGTGGTATGATTCGTAGATAATTTTCTACAAAAGACTGTTGTTTTTTTCAAATTTGATTTTTATTAGAAATTGTCTTGTTTTGGCCTTAAATAACAGCCAACTCCAGGTAGTCCAGTCCTTAGCTTACTGCTACCAGATGTGCACTCCACGTCGACTGAGGGCCCTTTTGTAGTCGAAAATTCCACTCAATTATCATTACAATCGTGATAATGTATTTTATTATGTATTAGCTAACATTCTTTGTATTGATGTATTTATTTATGTATTTACTATCGTATGATGCAACTGTAACAACTGTTTATACGTATGAATTTGTCAACCTCGGAATAAAGTTCAGTTCGAAACCAACTGTTGAACGGACAGCATCTCCTTTTATTTGACCCTCGTTAGCGTGCTTCCTACTGTAAAAAAAAACTTAGTGCAGTCCGTATTAATAATTACGTGTTAAGCTAAAATTTAATAATCTGTCGTGTGTGAAAAAAAAGGTAAGAAATATTTATTTGAAGAACTTACCCAAGGCTGGAACTAGATATTTAGCTTTCATAATAAATGCTTGCTTAAAAATTCAATACTTTCCAACTGCTTGGAAAGAAGCAAAAGTTATACCTGTCCTAAAAGCAGCAAAATCTCCGAATGAACCAACTAGCTATAGGCCTTTAAGTCTATTGAGCAGCATAAGTAAAATCTGTGAAAAAGTAATAAAGGACAAAGTACTCAAAACCCTCGATGAGCAAAATATACTTCCCAATGAGCAATTTGGCTTTAAGCGCTTTCATAGCACGAACCACCAAATTCTACGAATTTGCAATAGTATTAAGAGGAATCGCGCTTAAGGAAAATCAACTGGATTATTAATATTGGATATTGAAAAGACATTCGATACTGTGTGGCACAATGGCTTATTATATAAAATGATTAGATTCCATTTCCCAGTGTATATCTGTAAAGTTGTCCAGAGTTTTTTGTCCAATCGAAGCTACAAAGTTCATGTCAATAATAGTAATTCATGTTTGTGTAATGTAGATGCAGGTGTTCCTCAGGGATCAGTTCTTGCACCGATCTTGTTCAACACGTATTTAGCTGATTTTCCCCATTTACCGGATTGTGATTTTGCCCTGTACGCTGATGATTCTGCGATTTTTTCATCGCATAAATTTGGTCTCAATATTGAGACTAATTTAAAAGATGCGGCGGGAATAGTTATTCCATATCTTAACAAATGGAAAATTAAAGTTAATGAGGAAAAGATAAAAGCTATCTTTTTCACAAGAAAACGAAAATCTTGTTATCTTCCGTCCGACTAATTAATTGTATACGGGCAACACATACATTGGGAGACTTCAGTGAAGTACTTGGGTGTTTATTTGGACACAAAACTTACTTTTAACGAACACGTTACAAAGACTCTCCATAAAACGGGCACCGCAATTAAAATGATGTATCCCTTTATAAATAGGAAATCCTTGCTTTCAAATCACAACAAAATATTATTACATAAGGTTATTTTTCAGGCAATACTGTTGTACGGCTGTCAAGTATGGGGTGACTGCGCTAAGTGTCACATAAAACGACTACAAATACAGCAAAATAAGATACTCAAAATGATGCTCAACATTCCTTGGCATCACTCTACCCGTGATCTACACAGCAAAGCTAATGCTGAATTGATCTCTGCTAGGATGCATGCACTTACCGAAAGATTCATGACCAAATGTGATTTATCTGACAATCCACTAGTAAACGAACTTAATAATAGCTATAACCGACGAGACTGACGTTTATTTTTTATTTATTTATTTATTTATTTGTTTGTTTATTTATTTTTTATATTTTTTTTTTGTTTAATTAAAGGGTTTTTGTTGTTTTTTCCCTTTGCTTAGAATAATTATTTAAAATTACATTTGATTCTTAGATATATTTCAGTAGAAAGATATAATATAATAAATCAAATCTTATCGAATCTCTGAATTGTAAATTGTGCGGTGGCTTGGTTTGTAAACTTATGAACGAAATAAACATAATTGATTGATTGATTGAAAAAAAAAAACACTAAAATATGGCAACAGCACGTGTCGAACAATTTATCCAAGAGGCAACGGTTGCCCACTTAAAGGAAAAATTAAACAGTTTCGGTCTTCAGAGTAATGGTAACAAGGCAGAGTTGAAGCTATGGTTACAAGAACACGTTGCTGAGTTAGACGAAGCTGAAATCAGCGCATATTTGATGACGACCTCCAAATCGAAATTGATGGGCTTGCTGACAGAATAAAAAACCAAGAGGAAATTTTAACTCTCAAAGAAAAACTCACAGCTTTATATCGACCAGCCAAAAGTTCCATATGTTCAATCACATACAAAGACATCGAAGACATTGTACCTCGCTTCTCTGGTGACGATAATTTCTCCATTAAACAATGGGTGCGGAGTTTCGACGAGGCAAGATCTTTGCACAAGTGGGAAGAGCAAAAATCATATATTTTTGAAAGAAGAGGTTTGGAAGGAACCACTAAATTATTTCTCCGTTCATCCCGTTGCTCCACATGGTCGGAATAGAAATCGAAACTTCTACAAGAGTTTCACCGAGTGGTCACGTCAGCTGATGTTCCCGATATTCTACGGCACCGGGTGACGAGAAAGGATAAGAGTATCCATCAATATACACTGGCCATGTAAGAGATCGCATTCAATGCAGAAATCGAAGATGAAGATCTTATACATTACATTGTTAAAGGAATTCCTGATACTTTACGCAACAAACAGCTCCTTCTTACCGCAAGAAGTATCGACGATTTGAAACAAATGTTGAAGAAATACCAGAAGATGAAATATTACGCCGCAGAATGTATAACATCTTCTTCACCAGTGATAGCAACCTCGTCTGCTAACCAACTCCAGCGACTACATAACAACAGGTGCTTCAACTGCAACGAGCCTGGGCATATTGCTAGCAGCTTCCAGAAGCCAAGACGAGAGCGAGGAAGTTGCTTCAAGTGTGGTAAGCACGGACACTTAGCATCCATCTGTCGAATAGTGAAGCCGCAGCGTGAAGTTCAGCCAGAACAGGAAAATGTAATGACAAAGACATTTAACGACGATTTCACACTTAACGTTAAGTACAATTTTTTTAATAGTTTTACTAACAATGTTTTCGAATTTAAAGCAAATACAATGGTAGACACAGGCAGTCCCATAAGTTTTATACAGAAACAATCCATACCACCTTTTGTGATCCTGCCGTTAGAACATGGCCGTTACCAGTATTCTGGAATAAATGGAACAAAATAGTGTGTATTAGGAAAAGCCGAATGTGTTATTTATGTAAGTTATAGACCGGTAAATTGCATGTTGCATGTATTAAAAAACAATACCTAACTTTGTTGTTCTTGGCAGAGATTTTTTCCGAGCCAATAATATCAAATTAAATGTTGAAAATTCTAAAATTAAATTAATAAATTTTGCTAAAGATTTTCAAAACAATTTAACAAATAATGGAAACTATTCTACAAATTATGTGACAAATGACTTTAAGAATTGTGAAAATTGAAACAATTTAGATAAATGTGATGATAATTTCATCGACAAATATGACAACAATCTTACAGATTTGCATGACAACAATTTCGCCAAAGATATTTTAAATATAGATACTTCTTATGATAAAAATGATTTTAATTTGAAAATTAACAATAATCTCATATACGAAGATAGACAACGCCTTTATGATATGATGAAACATGTAGCGTGATCCAACGACGATTTTTTTTTAATCTAACTAACGAAACTATTTACTTATGAGTTTTCATAAATGAACAGTCAGCTTAAATACCCAAGCCACAAACCCGATAGTTTAGTGTAAGCCCATCTTTTATACCAATCTTCATTGTTGGTCCTAACAGCAGTTGGCTAAACTTTTGTTGCTTACCGAAGGTATTTAAAGGAATGCAACATCCCACGCGTTGTTTCTGTGTCATAAGCTTCCTTCACATTTGCATCGAACATTCGCCAAGTAAGTTGTTAAAAGTTTCACCCGTCTGAGAACCATTCCACATTGTGGGTATTCTAATTTTCTTATTATCTAGATTTCTTCTGCATTGCTCGTCTCATTTAGTTTGGTGCAGTCAGAAACTATAGCCATATTAAACCAGTGAGGTTTTATTTAATTATTCCGCTCGTTGTGCGCGCTCAAAAAAAAAAGGAAAGGGGGAACATGAAAGAGTAAGAATTGTTGGTTAAAAAAAAAAATAAAAAAAAATATATATATAATTATCTGAGCACTTTCACATATAAAATAAACCTAGGAGAAAACCTGCCTCTCTACAAGTATTCACTTTTTTTTCTGCAGAAGTTGCAGACGTACGACATCAGTGAAATTAACCTGCTGGTGAAAGAAAAAAAAAATAAAATAAAAATACATATATATATGTTACGGCAAATGTCGAACACATGGCTACGATAACCTCAATTTCCAAATCAGATCCACCTGACAAAAAACATGCAGTGCTACCTGTAACATCATATACATACATACATAATTCAACCGTCATACGTTCAACACATTCATCACATTCATCCCTTGACAAAAAAATAAAAATAAATGAAAACATACTTCAATCAAGTCCATTAGCTATCACTCAATGTCTTAAAACAGAACAGTGTTAAAATAAAATTTCTATCGATCACATTTCAATTCATTTTTATAAGCAAGTCAATTTATTTCTTAATTCTAAATATCAATTTAAACGTCGTGGTCAAAGCCAGAGAAAAGTGATTAATACACATGTAAATATATACATACACATTGCTATCAAAATTACATCCGCATGCTGAACTTTGTGCACAAATTTCAACGATTGGATCTTCAATATAAAAGTGAGTACATAATAGTTGATCTCCTTTTCAATGGCTTTGTTTTATTATATATTTTGATTAGCCTTTTTCTATACTTACATTTCTTAAAATTCTAAAGACTTATACTATTAAAAATTTGAATTTAAAATTATCTTAAAAGCTAAACCTTTTTACTTAACCTATAAACGTAAAATGTCTAGAAGTATGACATTGTGCTAATCCCTTATATGATCGCTGGAATGATCGACTAGTGAAGTATTCAAATATGGTAGGTAGGGACTACTCCAGCATAGATTTAGGATGGAGTAGTCATGGTGCAATTGAAGAATCAGTTGCTGTGGGAGGGTTCCTTCTGGCGTTATACCACCTATAACACCCCTATTGGTTTTAAAGCAAGTTCATATAACCCCCTTTTCACCTCTACAATAGTCGAAGGCCTTAAGTCATCAACTTTATTTGCTTACATCTCCTTTATGGCACGATAATTAAGTAAGTTTCAGAGAAAAGCAGCAAGATCCCACCCCTCCGACGAGTTAACGCCGCGCAAACGCAAGCGTGCCACCTGCTGCTATCAAACAAAGTGTTACTCCAACATCCACACAACTCTGTGAAACATTAAAAAAAAAAACAAATCCTGATAAAAGTATTTCTAATCGCAATATCCCCTACGACATGAAAATTAATCTGTGCAATTCAAATGTGAGTTTTAATTGCGAACATCGCCGGCTACCATACGTCCATACACTTGAACTAAGAAAAATTTTGAATGATTTATTAAACCGAAAAATAATTCGCGAAAGTAATTCACCCTTTGCCTCTCCGATTGTTTTGACTAAAAAGAAAAATGGAACGTTAAGATTATGTCTCATTCATTTCATTCATTTAATATGCATTTTTATTCAACTCAATTCAATAACTCTTACATGCTATACAAAAAAACGCTTAAAAATTAGCTTAGCTTAGATTAGCTTAATCTAACTTACTGGCCCCATGCGGACACTCTAAGTTAAACCTAACAATTAAATTTTGTCTTTCGACGTTTCGTACATTTCGTTTTTAAATTATTTGTATTAATCCTAATTAAAACTAAGAAAATAATTTTATGATAAAAACTTACTAAATTGACTTACATATATATATATATATATTTTTTTTTTATTTATTTATTTTTTTTTATTTTTTATTTTTTAAGCTAAAACTTATTAACTACCTTAACATTATTCTTAATCTACTTAGGCTACTTAATATTATCTTATAATTTAAATAAATAAATACTGTGGCGCTGACAGCCCGGTATGCGCCATGGCCTAGCTTCTTGACACTCATTTGTGTTGCTCATGTTGTCATTTTCGTCACATCTGAGCGGGGCCTACGTTTTATCGCCGAGTCCGAACGGCACTCCTTAGAAGCTTTTTCGTAGGCAATTTTACTTTCGGGAGTTTGCCATTGCCCGCCGAAAGGGTGATGGCGATTTGAAAAACCGTTGGTGACCCAGCCAGGAATCGAACCCAGACTGTCTGCGTGATAGTCCAATGAGCTAACTATCGCGCCATCGCCGTCGTCATCTTATAATTTAGGTATTATATTTTTGTTGAGAAGAAGTAACCCGAAGGTTACCCATCTCTTTATTGTTTTATAATTTTTTTTTGTATTTTTGTTTACAACACAATGTATATATACATTTTTTTTATTTGTATTTTTTATTTTTTTATTTTTATTTTTCCCCCCTTAAAACTATCCTAATCCTACCTAAATCTATGCAAGTCGGCCACGGCTAGAAAATTAGGCTGCCGACCCTGCTCCTTAACGAAGCTAACTAGTGCTAGAGGAATTCGACGACGTAGATTCCGCTCCTTCAACAAGCCACCAAAATTGTTGGTGCTGCTGAGCAACATCCCTCATGTCGCGATTCCCTACCGCCTTACTGAACCGGAGACGCTCCGCACTGCCGTGTGCGACGTCTCTATCTTAGTTAAGTCGCCTCTCCGCAGCTGTTCGAGCGACATGGAAGATAAACGGCACCCCTAATCTATCCTGGATCAGACCTTTCATGTCGAGATAGAGAAACGCTTCTGGAGGAATAAAGCCGTCAAAGCGAGCTCTCTCGTGATACATATAATTGGGGTAGTAAGCCCCAGAGATCAGGTTATTCGACGAGGTCATTGCTCTTGCAATGTGCCTTCGAGTCAACTTAATAACAAAATTGTCCACTCTTATTAGGTTAGCCCTTTTGTACAAGACCTTGTTAGGATAGAATTTTATCTACTCAGACTCTGGTTTTCTGTATAGGCGAAGACAAGCCCTCTCAAACACCCGAATATTTTCCAAAAGACATGCTCTCACGTTGAACCACACGGGACAACCAAATACAAGCATAGGCCGGATAAGGGCGATGTATCAGATCACCTTTACCCTCGCATCGAGTTGCCTGTTATAAAACAGTCTCTTTGTAAGGGCAAAAGCACCTTTGGCTCTGGCCAGAGCAACATCTATATGTTTGTTAAAATATAGATATTGATCTAGCCAGATCCCAAGGTATCTGACTACATTTCGACAAGCAAGTGGTTGTCCGTGTTGTCCAACGATCTGAAACTTTCGCCAATTCTTTCTGGTATCCGCAGAGGCCCCAGACAAAGGCGTCCTAAAAAGAATGGTTTCCGACTTCTGAAAGTTTATCTTCAACTTCCAGTCGTCGCAATATTGTTTAATTTTTTAAGATTATGTCTAGACTATAGGCAATTAAATAGCGTAACACAAAAAGACAATTACCCTCTTCCCCTTATCGAGGATCATCTGGATAGGCTACGAAATAAAAAATACTTTTCCATATTAGATCTCAAAAATGGGTTTCATCACGTCAAGATAGCTGAAGAATCCGTCAAGTTACGTTTGTTTGTTACGCCCATAGGCCAGTTTGAGTTTCTTTGTATGCCATTTGGCCTTAAAAACGCGCCAGTAACCTTCCAGCGTTATATTAATACGAGATTTAAAGATTTAATCGCAGACGGTAAATTACTCGTATACATTGATGATTTACTCATAGCCACTGAATCCAAAGAAGAACATTTTGCTGTACTACAGAAAGTTGCCCAAATAGTATCAGATTTCAATTTAGAACTCAGGTATGACAAATGTCATTTTATGAAAGAACAATTTACCTATCTTGATTATGAAGTCAGTGCAAATCGTATTAAACCTAACTCTGATGGCTTAGCTGCTGTGCAAAATTTCCCTACTCCAAAAAAAACACAAAGGAGCTTCATTCATTTCTTGGATTATATTCATATTTTAGAAAATTCATTCAAAATTTCTCAGTAATATCAAAATCACTATTTGATCTATTAAAACAAAATGTCAAATTGCCTTCTGCCAAAAATCAGGACATGACCATCCAAAGATTCTGTTGCTTTTTATGTTCCAGAGCAAATGGAAAAAAATATTATCCAAACTCACCACGATGGACTTTTTCATATGGGTGCGGATAAAGTATTTAAACATCTTAGAAAGACCTATTGATTTCCATCGATGAAGCAGAAAATCAAAGACTACATCAAGTCATGTCTAAAATGTATTTACTTCGCGGTTCCATCTGGAAAAAGTAAAGGTGAACTACATAGTCTTCCAAAGGGAAATAAACCATTTGATACACTTCATGTAGACCATTATGGTCCCCTTCCAGCTGGTGTGAAAAATCTGAAGAAATACATTCTTCTGGTAGTGGATGCGTTCACTAAATTTACCCAGCTTTATTTAGTGAAGACGACAAGTTCCAGAGAAGTCATTCAGAGTTTACAAAATTATTTTTCAAATTACAGCCGACCAAAACGATTGATTTCGGATAGGGGTTCTTGTTTTACCTCTGATGAATTTCTGTCATTTTGTAGAGATGTTGATGTGACACATGTAAAAGTAGCCACCCATTCTCCCCAATCAAATGGACAGGTGGAGAGGATAAACAGGCTCTTTTGACGGCTATGTTATCGAAAGAATCCGAAGACGACCCAGGTGAGTGGTCCAAATATTTGGATAAAATTCAATTCTCCATAAACAACACCTTTAATAGGAGCACAGGTGTATGTCCAAGTGTTTTGCTTTTCAGTGCTCTCCAACCAGGCGAAAGTAATGATATGATCCGCGAGTATTTAGAATATGAAATTTTGCAAAAATACCCAATAGACATAGTTAAGGAAAGGGAAAAGGCAAGTCTTAGAATCATGCACAATCAAGAGAAAATAAAATTCAGTATGATAAAAACTACAAAAAACCTCATCGCTATAAAGTAGGTGATTATGTGGTAGTTTAAAATATTGTCACTACTACAGGTGTCAATAAAAAACTATTGCCTAAATACAAGGTTCCGTATGAAGTATATGAAGTAATGCCTAACGGATAGGTATCGTATAAAAGATTTAGAAAACTTGCAAGTTTCTCGAAACCGATATGATGGAATTTCAAGCCCCGAAAATATGAAGCCATATGTGGGCCGAATTGTAGTCGAAAATTCCACTCAATTATCATTAAAATCGTGATAATGTATTATATTATGAATAAGCTAACATTCTTTGTATTTATGTATTTACTATCGTATGATGCAACTGTAACAACTGTTTATATGTATGAATTTGTCAATCTCGAAATAAAGATCAGTTCGAAACCCTCGTTAGCGTGCTTCCTACACCTTCTAAGATGGCTAGTATAGGTTGCCGTTTAACTTTCTAGTCTTAACCCCGTCACCATAAATGGAACCGAATGTTTTTCGAAGGATTTTTCTTTCGAAACAACTGAGGATACCTCCATCCACACAGTTGGATAGACTTCTGAAAGATTATGCCTTTAGGGTTCATGAGTTCGGCACAATTTCTTTTCAAAACATTCAGTCCTATTGACGATATATATATCGATCAATATATTTTTTATTATTGTTGATTCCGGCCATATAATTTGCTTTACCGACACTTTTGACACTTCCTGCGGAAGAAATAACATTATCGACGCTTGAATTTTAAAAATTGCGGTTTTTGTAAAATCGAAAGAAATTTTAAGAATTCAAAAAATAAAATGAAACAAAATGGAAGGGATGGGGTATTTAGATTCAGATAGTGATAGTGGTACTGGTGACTTTGCTTTAAGACGTAAGCGAAGGGTTTTGCGATGCAGTTCAGCTGATATTTTGCAAATGAACGACAAAGAGTGAGTTTAATACAAAAAATGCACTTCCACTGGTCTAAGCTCAGTTTAAGTTTTCAGCGCAACTTTTGCCTTAACAAAATCGCATTCCAATACGTGCTTATGGAACTGGAGCATTCGCTCAGCCAAAGAAAAAGACAAAGCTCACTTTCCACCAAAGAAAAGTTGGCTGCCTGCTTACGCTTTTTTGCGGAACACGTGCAGCCGAGCAACTAGCGGAGGCCCTAGACTGCTGCAAAGCAGACATAACCGCCATCCAAGAAATGCGATGGGATGGGCCGGACAAAAAGAAGATAAAAAACTGCGACATCTACTACGGCAATTGCTATCGACGGCAAAAGCAGCGCTTATTTGGATGCGGATTTGTTGTCGGAGGCAGACTAAGACAAGAAGTCCTCAGCTTCCGGCATGTGAGCGAGCGCCTCGTAGCAATCTGCATCAAGGCTAAATTCGCCAACATAAGCCTCATATGCGCGCACGCCCCCACAGAGGAGAAAGATGACGACACCAAGGATGCCTTCTACAAGCTCCTCGCCGAGACCTACGAGCAATGCCCTAGCTATGACATTAAAATTGTCCTTGGTGATTTTAATGCAAAGCTAGGAAGAGAGGGTATTTTTGGTGGAACAATCGGAAAATATAGCCTGCACAACACCACCTCCGATAACGGATTCAGGCTAATCGACTTTGCGGCGGGGCGAAACATTGTCATGGCTAGCACGCGGTTCCCACATCTCGACATACACAAGGGGACTTGGAGAACTCCTGATCAATCAACAGTCAACCAGATTGATCACATTGCGATCGACGCAAGACACTCCTCCAGTATTACTCATCTGTAAAATATGGTCGGACGAAAGTATGCCCGATGAATGGAACCTCAGCATTGTTTGTCCGATTCTCAAGAAAGGAGACCCTCTGAACTGCGCCAACTACACAGGCATCAGTCTCCTTAACATCGCATATAAGATCTTATCCGCCGTATTGTGTGAACGCCTGAAGCCGTTCGTCAACAACCTGATAGGTCCACATCAGTGTGGCTTCAGGCCAGGAAAGTCCACCATCGACCAGATATTCACACTACGGCAGATCTTGGCGAAGACCCAAGAGCTTCAGATCGATACCCACCACCTATTCATCGATTTTAAGGCCGCGTATGACAGCATCTTTAGAGACGAGCTATATAGAGCAATGTCTTGTTTTGGCATCCCTGCCAAACTCGTCCGTCTGTGCAGGATGACGATGGAGAATGCACGCTGCTCCATCAAGGTCGGTAAAGATCTCACCGAGACCTTTGATGTCCAGAAAGAATTTAGACAAGGCGGTGCGCTGTCATGCGATTTTTTCAACATCGTACTTGAAAGAATAGTGCAAACCTCACGAGCAAGAGGCACTATCTTTCAAAAGTCCGTCTAACTTCTCGCATACGCCGACGATATTGACATAATCGGGAGAAAGCAGCGTGATGTTAGTGGCGCTTTCGCGAGTATTGAGACGGAAGCGGCGATAATGGGTTTAGCGGTCAATGAGGGCAAGACCAAGTATATGCTGTCAATCAAAAAGGACAACCAACACCGACGTCTTGGGCGGAACATCACCTTCGCTGAGATCAAGCGAAGAATAACTCTTGCCAACCGCTGTTTCTTTGGGCTGAGAAGGCAATTGAGTAGCAAAGCCCTCTCTCGGACAACAAAAGTCACCCTTTATAAGACTTTAATAATCCCGGTCCTGCTCTATGGCGCAGAGGCATGGACATTATCAAAAATGGATGAGGGTGTTCTTGGTTGCTTCGAGAGAAAAATTCTTCGGGCGATCTTCGGTCTCGTCTGCATTGACGGTGAGTGGAGGAGGAGATACAACGATGAACTGTATGGACTGTACAGCGACATGGACCTAGCCAGAAGAGTGAAGATCCAAAGACTGAGATGGCTGCGTCATGTGGAGCGCATGGATACTAATGCTCCGGTCCGAAAAGCCTTCGAATCCCCTCCCGAAGGGAAGGCGAGGACTCAGGTGGCGCACGCAAGTGGAAGAGTGTCTCAGCCAACTTAACGTGCGAAACTGGAGGCAGCTAGCCAGGGATCGAGCTGGCTGGAGAAGCTTGTTGACTGAGGCCCAAGTCCACCCCGGACTGTAGCGCCACCTAAAGTAAGTAAGTAAGCTATCAGCACGGCGGCGTTGGAAAAGACTTTAACGCCAACATTGCGCAATGCACATTTTCGCTAGTGCGAAAGCAAACTTTTTCCAAAAGTGTGATATTCCGGGTGTAGTAATGGTGGTTGATGGAAGTCATGTGCGCATACAAGCACCTAGTTACGACAAACACCAATTCTTTAATAGAAAGGGATACTACAGTATCAATGTAATGCTCGTAAGTAGCTCGTTTTTGCTGTTTTGTTTCTATCAATAAACTTCCTTCTAATTTAGGTATGTGATGATAAACAAAGAATCAGGTATGTTTCGGCGCAGTACCCTGGAAGTTGCCATGACTCTCATATATGGGAAATGAATGGAGCCAAAACTTTTTTTGAGTCAAGCTTTAGGAATGGCAGGAATATGTTAATATTAAGTGAGTAGAATGACATTTTGAAAATTACCTGTGAAATATTTACTCTTTTCGATAATTATTTCAGGTGATAAGGGTTATCCATTGCAGCCATGGCTATTACCTAACGCCATTCAGAGAACCTCTTAATTGCAAAAGAAGCAACGGTTTAACCCATAAACGGGAGAACCCTTATTCTGCGGAAACGAACGTGGTGGAGGTGTGTACAATTGAAGTAGCGGCGGAGTTTGCTGTGGATGAGGAGGCCGCATATTCGAAGCAAGCGACATCTGAGATACCGTCGACCACTTGCTTCAAATCGAGCATCTCACTTACGATCTCCTCTATATTGTTTAAGGGTATCTCTTTAAATGGTCCTCAGCCGGTACCCCTAATATACCTCTTATTTCTTGAAATTTTTTTTTTGTGCCGCTTTTAAAATCGGTCCACACCTAAAGTAATGCTGTGATCAAATAATTGTTTAAACATTTATATGAATCAAATGTCTGCTTTTACCTTTTTCCATCCTGCAATGTCTTTCACAGGAGGACCACATCCATTCAACTTTTGTTTCAGTTCGCACCAAAAGCCTCGCGCCTCCGGCGGATTCCGTTGATTGAAGCCTTGTGCGATGTCAGGATAATTTTTTAGGTCGGTTACCATTAAGCTCAACTGGTCTTTATTTGTATATTTTTCCCTTTTATTCCTGTAAAACATTCAATTTTCATTTTTGAAAACCAAGTACCTAAATCACAAATACTTAAATTTCGAAAAAACTTCCGCACCGAAATTGTCACGGAAACAAAGTAAACAAAAATATCGATAATGCGTAGTCAACGATACAGAGATGCGTAAAAATGAGTAGGTAAGGTAGTTTTCCGTGTAGGAAACAACAATGCAAATGAAAGAGTGCGGAACGGAATCAACAATACGACCCATTGTAAAGAAGTCATATTATAGCGCATCCGTTGCTACCGACTTTAATGAAGCAGCGAGCGTTCTCAATCGTCATTTTGCAGAAATGGGCGAGTTTGCTTATAAAAATGGTATCATATGTGGCCTTAAAACTGCTGAAAAAAAATGGGTATCAAGTGTAAAGATAACTCCCTGGTGGAACAATGAACCAGCCAAACTAAGAGCAGAGAAAAGAAAGCTCTTCAACCGGGCTAAGCGTAATGGTGAATAGAAAATATACGGAAATACACTCACCATGCACAACCACGATTCTCTTATGAAGAAACTCCTGTAAGACAATCGATGACACCAAAAGTTGTGCCCCCATTCATGAAATTCTCTCTAAACAGAACGCTAATTCTATTGGTTCAATGAAAAACCAGATAGCACACATGCCGAAAACGGGCTACAGACACTCCAGATCTGAGCCGAAATCCATTTCCCAGAATCTATTATCCAAAAAAACCCTCCCCAGAGAAGGATAAACAGAGCGGAGGACTGGAACAGAGCAAAGGAAGGCAAAATAACTTGGGCAATCAACTCATTTCAAACCTTCAAAGCCCCTGATGCAAATGGAATATTCCCAGCCTTACTACAAAAGAGCATTCCATAACTTCTGCCCCCGCACCAAAAAACATATTCAGAGCTAGCTACACGTGGGGTAACCTACCAACAAAATGCAAGGAGGTTGCGGTCAAATACATACCTGAAGTAGGACGCCGGTCGTCTGAACTACGAGTACCTAAATCATATAGACGCATCATCCTCACTTCCTTTTTCCTTAAAACTATGGAAAAAATAAATGATGGACATATCAGACGCAGAGCGCTTCAAATTAACCCCCTCCACAAATATCAATATGCCTATCAACCTGGAAAATCTACCACATACGCTCTACAGGATCTCACTAGAGGAATTGAAAAATCTCTTATAGATAAAGAGGTACGAGTAGCAGTCGGTTGTTCCCTTGATATAGAAGGAGCATTCGATAACACCGAATTCTCCTATTCAAAAACTGAGAGTTGATGACACTAAAAGTTAATGGATGAAATGTAGATATCCTAGAGGATAAAACAATAAAAACCTAATTAGGCAGTGTGATAGCTACGAAAGTATGCCTCCAGAGAGGAATACTCTCAACCCTGATTATTCTCAGCAATGACGGTTTCTATACCCAAGGATATGCAGAGGTAAATTCGAAGACACAATCTCGGATTGCCTTCAGAGGGCTCTGAACCTAGTTGCTAAATGGTGCACCAAAATGGGCCTCAAAGTCAAACCCCAGAAAAGCAACATACTAGCATTCACTCAGAGAAGAAGACGAGATAGACTCAGATATGCCACGTTCTTTGGTGAAACAATACAGTTTACAAAGGAAGTCAAATATCTAGAGATCATACTGGATGAAAATCTTACGTAGAACACTTATCTCTCTAAAACTATCGACAAGGCCAGGACCTAACTTTGTACCAGCAAAAGCCTTATCGGGAAAAATTGGGGAATTAACACCAAAATGACACTATAAGCCTATCATCACGTATGCTGGCGCCGTTTGGTGGCATAAAGCAATGCAGATGTCAACACAGGCAAAATTCAAAGACAAGTCTGTGTCTGTGCAATTGGTGCTATAAAAACCGCACCAAGAGCTGCGCTGGAGACTATCCTAAACACCCTAAACACCCCACCCCACGCTACAACTTTCGGCACAACTTCAGGGTTACATTCCCAGAACGTCTTAACGGGGAATAGGAAAAACCAACGAAACAAATGAAGGTGTTAGAGTTGGGGTATAAGGTCCTCGCACAAAACCTCCAAATATAGTATGCCAGCATGGATATCAGCAGCACCGTATTTCAGGCAGATATTTACGCAATGGAGCTCTGCATCCGGGAGAACATAAACCGAAATCCAAAAAAGAAAAACATTTACATTTTTGCGAAAGCAAAGCAGCTCTACTTGCAATCAAAGCCTTCAAAATAAAATCAAAACTGGTCTGGGATTGGCTTAAACTCGTACAACTATGGGCCACCACAAACAAAGTTCACCTGATTTGGGTGCCAGGACATAGTGGATACGAAAGCAGTGAAAAAGCAGATGAACGAGCCAGAAAAGGATCCGCATCTCAAAACAGACACCGACGTATCGGACAGAATTTAGAGGTAGTTAAGGACTTTGCCGACCTAGGCTCAAAAATGGATGGGGGCGTTCTTGGTTGCTTTGAGAGGAAGATTCCTCGAGAGAAAATACTTGTAGTGGCAAACTACTGCAACAGAAAATGATGCACAAATGGTATATTTGTTAATAATCAACTTACACAAACGAATAAACACCTTCTTTGGCTAGCGAAAACAAAGGCAGAGTCCAACTGGAAGTTCATGTGGGAGTCTACAGGCAAAGTACTCGCAAAGAAACACGAAAACGGTGAAACCATTCACATCGGAACTTCTAACGATGTTAGTAAGATCTCGAACTAAAACAAACCCAATCGCATGCTTGAGTTAGATGAATAAATAAGCATAAAGGTCAGTATGGGTGATGAGTAAAATAAGTGGATTTCGATTTTAGAGTTATACATGGTATCACCGGCATTAAAAGACAATTTCTACAAAACATGAACTTTTGTTGTATAAGTTTTAATATAAGATCTATAAGAAAAACATGGGATAACTTCATGGCAGAAATCGAAAATGTTTTATGCTACGTTGACATATTAGTCTTGAATAAAATAAATATTCCTAAAAGAGAAAATTATATATACTACTCGTATATTGATGGATATTAGCAGTTTTATTGAATAACTTAATGAAGTTATTCATGTACGAGTAGGCAGAGAAAATATAGTAATAGGCGATATCAACATAAATATTCAAAAGGAGAGTGATTCCCTTGACTTAGCAAGAAACACTTCTACACTGATTGGTCATATATATGTAAGCTTAACAAAGCTAGAAATATTCTCAGCAGTTATTGAGACAGATCTTTCCGACCATTACCTTATCTAATATGCAACCAAACCGTTGATGCTGTTCATATTCAGCAACAAAGAGTGAACGAACCTATAGAATGAACCATTTGGCAATCTATGCTAACAGAATATAGTAACGAAAAATTGCATAGAAACTTTGTCAACCAAAACAAAAGTAATGAGTCATAGGTTACCGCTGACTTAATAACATTATGCAAGAAAAGATACGAGTACTACAGGAGATGGAAAAACACTCCAAGAAGTCAAAGTTACAAAACTGAGTACAAATTAAAGCCAACTTCTAAAATGGACGATTTTTAAACTCTCAGAATGATCCTAGGAAAACCTGGAATACTATTAATGAACTTCTGGGAAGAAACAAAAGCACAATTGACGAAGTAATAGGAAACAATTTTTCCAAAGATGATGAAAACTTAGCAAGTATTTCGGAAAAGTTTGCGGAACAATTCTCAAGCCAAGCATCAAAAATCATGCACATGTACTCGTAGTACTAGGTGGGGTGAAAAGTAACCTCCTTGACAGCCAGAATGCGCTGCTACTGCAAAAAAGGTTATGATGCCTTGAAGTCCGTTCATATTTAGGCAGACATGCCAAATTTCAGAGCGATACTGTCTTTAGTTTTGTTTTGACAGCTGATTGTTGTTGACGTGTTTGGCATCATGTTGAGTATGGACAAAAGCGATTTACGTTCTCTCATAAAACATTATTTTTTGAGAGGCAAAAGGGCGAAGGAAACAAAAGAAAAGTTAGATAAATAATATGGGACTAATGCTCCGTCAGATTACACAGTCAAATATTGATTTCGAGAGTTTCGTGGTGGACGCAACTCCACTACCGATCAAGTCTGTAGCGGCAGGCCCTCCGATGCGGTTAAAAAATGCACAGCAGTTCGTGTCATCCAATTGCTGCTGACTTCAGATATTTTTTTGGTATTCGTTGGTTTTTTGAAATGCTTGATTAACTCTTCTTTTTTTTTGACTTGAATTCCCTTTGTAAAAGTTTTATTTATCTTAAGCAATAAATTTTATATATTCGCTGTTGAAAAGACGGAAATTAGTTTCAATATCTTCATAAATGCGCTGCCTTTACAACTCAAAAGCTCACTCTTTGCTATGGTTTATATAAAAAAGTAATCAAGTTTTGAAGTACATAAGCAGGTGTACTACTCGCTAGCAGAATCGCGAATAAGGTATGGAATAGGATATTAAATCTACAGTACCGGCTTTTTAAAATTTTAAAACCAATAAACTCAACTTTTTAAGTCTTAGATGTGTACGCGACTTATTGGATGACATCATTGCTGCATTTCATGGACGACCAAAGGTTTCTACAGCCTATACGTCATTTCCAAATCACCAGAAGGCAAGCCGAGTGGATGCTCGAAATTCCGGATGTATATAGCATAATTGGGGAACGAGAACTAAGATATGTCATTCCAAAAACTATTAATGAAATTCCTCACCATCTCAAACAAGTCGAACATTTACCCACTTTAAATTAATTCTTATATAAATAAAAATGTATTCTTATTTATACATACATACTTATATTTATATATATTAATCTGTCACCACTGTTTTAACATATTGTATACATATTGTATATTTTTATTTACAGCCAAAATACGGTTTTACTTTCTAGGCAATAATGAGCGAAAAGGGGCGCTCGGAGTCAATAAAACCTCCAACGTTCTTGGGAAGATTAAAACCGTTTAGAATTAAAGAATAAGTATAGATAGTGCTTTTCGGAAGAACTATTCCGTCTAACATTATATCCGGAACAGGTCGCAACGGATGCGCAAATGGGCACATCAAATGCTCCATCTTTGAACGACTTACGAGTATTTTAAACCCGTTTCTCTCTAGCGCATTTCTCCATGAATCTAAGGCGTTCTGTAAATCTTCGACGTTATCGCTAAGTATAACTGCGTCGTCGGCGAAGAGAATTGGCGTTACATTTGCTTCGCGCATGCAGTCTTTTAAAAGATAGTCGAATACTACGTTAAAGAGGAAAGGGCTAAGTACGCTTCCTTGATGCACTCCGACATTAACTGGAAATTCTCCCGTTAGTCCAGCAGAGCTCTTAACAGCAGTTTTCATGTTTCCGAACATGTCTTGTATTATTCTTACGTACGTTTCCAGTACATTTTGAGACCTTAGCGCAGCCCATATGAGATTGAGATCCCTAGGCACTCTCGAGGTCGATAACTAACATGTGTAAATCCTTAGACGAATCTCGGTGCTTTTCCATTATTTTTCGTAGGCTTTGGATAGCGTCCACCGTCGATCCACACTTCAACAATGTCCTTCAACAAATCCACACTGGCTATTATCGAGCTTTATTATTTGCCGAAGACGTTCGTTTAAAACTCTTTCGACGATTTTCATTGTGTGTGACATAAGCTTGATTGAACGGTAGTTGTTGCATTCTCGAGTGTCGCCTTTTCCTTTGTATAATGGAACCAAGAAGCTACTTCTCCATTGATTCGGCATGGGTTGTCCACATTTAAATTTATTTAAAAGTTTCGATAGCCAAGCGCTGCCGATCCCCTCCATCTTCGACCAAAACTCTGATGGAATGCTGTCTGGTCCCACCGCTTTCCCCCGCTTCATTTTTCCAATTGCTATACTTATTTCTTCGATTGAAAAGTCCGAAACTTCCTCCTCGAATAGACCAGCTGTCGGCACGATATCACGTGGAAACTGTTTGTTAAGCAACTCCTTGCAGTATTCAAGCCACCGGTCACAAATTTCCTTTTCATTTGTTAATAGGCGACCGTCTGCGTTTTTGATGTATTTCGGCGAGGTTATTTCCATTGAATTTTTTCTCCTCTGTGCAGCGAGCTTAAAAATATTTGCAATTTAGTACTGTACGACGTTTGAACTTCTTGGATAGCTTGTCTTCTATCCGCCGAACGTGAGGATATTTGTTCTAACTCCTGGTACAGGTTTTCCGCTTCTGCCGCTCGAGTTCGAGCCAGGACGCTTGTATTCAAGAGCCAGTCGAGCATTTTCGATATCGTCGCTCCGATCGCATTTTGTCCACGCTTGGAAAGCACTCTTCTTGTCGGCCAGAGCTCGTTTGGTTTCGTCATTCCACCACCATGTTTCTTTGCCGACGTGATGGTATTTCGATATAGTCCCCAGATGGGACTTTGCGAGTGTTATGCATTCCTCGTGCATGCTGTTCCACATTTCTTGCGGGCTAAGTGAGTCTGCGATACCGTTTGTATTGTGAAGTACTTCTTTAGCCAGTGCGATAAATCTTGCGCCTCGTTCCTTCGATAGATCATATGTACCACCGGAATTTTGGCTTTTCAAATGATGCCCGTGTTTTCAGTGGTTCCGCTGTGAAAAATTCTGTAATGACCAGACGGTGTTGGCTTACTAGCAATTCTCCAAGTATTACGTTACGGTCTTTAACACGGTTTCTCATCGACATTTTGCAGAGGTGATAATCTATTTGCGTTTCGTGGCCTCCTCTGATATAGGTGATAAGATGTCGTTGATGTTTAATAAACATTGTTTTTAAGACGGTTAAGCCGTAAGCCCAACACGCTACAAGGATGTCTTCGCCAGCTGAATTTCTGGTTCCAAAGCTTTTACCGCCGTGGCAGTCCTCGTAATCCACATTTGTTTCTCCGACGTGGCCATTTAAATGTCCGCCTACGAAGAGCATCTCATCGATATGTATATTTCTAAGCAATTTACCGAACTCTGACCAAAATGTATCTTTTTCCGATTGGTCGCATCCATTTTGTGGAGCGTACGCGCTAACAATGTTCCACGTTTCATTGTGTATGACGAGTTTAACACTCATCAAGCGGTCGCTTATTTTCAGGATACCAACGATGTTGTTTAGAAGATCCGCTGCAACAACGATTCCAACACCGTTTCGTCCATTGATCGTTCCATGAAAGAACATCTTAAATGCCTTAGTTTTTAAATCTAGAAAACGCGCTTTATTTCCTGTATTACACCACTTCGTTTCCTGTACGCACAGGATTTGTAAAGTTCTGCGACGCATAATCGCTTCCAGTTCTAAACTTTTTGAGGTCATCGATCCGACGTTCCAACTTGCAAACCGAAGTTTATGAAAATATTTTGGAAACTTCATTTTGTCCGCCCCCGGAATCCTTCGGGCTCTGACACAAGCACTTCTGCTTGCTCTCGGATCACCCGAGTGCGTTGCAATCGTGGTGCCCAGCGGGGTAGTGCTATTAATTGCGATCATTTCTATGAAGTGTATCTAAAGTTTGAGTGGTTTGACACTTGTATGCTCATTTCGAATTGATTGACTGTTCTTTTACCCCACCGGTAGTCTCCAGACGTGGGAACCCACTGATTGCATACAAACTTGTGGGAAAGTTTTAAGGTGTTAAAGTGTCATAGGCTCATTTTTGGTGTCATAGTTGCCTGTATATGATTGGTGTCCCATTTAGTCGCCTCTTACGACAAGCTGGGACGCACTGCGGCACTATTCTTTATCCAATGCCGCACGGAATATTAAGTGCATGAATAAAGTTCTTAAATAAAAAAAAAAAAAATAGTGTTCTTTGGTCATATCTGCATTGACAGTAAGTGGAGGAGGAGATACAACGACGAACTGTATGGGGTATAAAGCGACATTGAATTCCCCAGAAAAGATCCAACGACAGATAGCTAGATCATGTAACGACATGCGGAACGACATCAACGCCTCGGCCCGAAAAGTCCTCGAATCTACCCTCGAGGGACAGTGCAGTAGAGGAAGACTCCAGTCAACTTAGCCAAACTGGAGGCGGATATCGAAGGCCCAAGCTCGATGGAGAAGCTTGTTTACTGAGGCCCAGGTGCACCCCGGACTGAAGTGCCACCTCAAGTAAGTAAGTTAGTCTGCAGCATACAACAATTTCGGACACAAGTTAACGCTGTTTTGTTTTCTGCCCTTCAGTCGGCCAAGTACTCGTACATGCCACAGTGTTTCCTTCCTGTTTTGTTTGGCACTTCCCAGTGTATTTTGTGGATAGCAGTGGTGTTAGTTTTGTAGTAGCCGAGAGCCTGAGCATTAGTGCTGATTCAAACATCGTTGCTGTTTGCGTTGTGTACGATCACCATTTGAAGCATTTACAATAATTGCTTCGCAACAGGTATCTTTTAGCTTGACCGAGGTGTTGACAATCCCTCACCTGAGTGGAGGTTACTTAAAATTATCTCCCAAACTCTGAAGTATCATTCATGTGAAAATGACGTCTTTTCGCAAATCCGCTGAGCATGATTGTTAATAAACAAACACAATAGTTATGTGTATGGATAACCCACATGGACTTCCCTTGAATTGTCTGTGCAACAACTTGAAAGGCAAACCTATTTGCAGACGTCACTGACTTTAGTATCCATTCCAAAATACCCAAGTGACGATATCAAATAATTTTTGAAAATATCTGTAAGACTGTATTTATTCGAATCATTTCATTACCTTGGCTCTTCATTACGTAATTGCTTTCGAAATGAAGAGCATATGCTTCAACTTCAGCAAAAACAATTTCGCTAATTGACCAACGGCAGACACCATTCAACTGAACTCCCCAATTTATCCCGTGCGCAAATTAACTTTTTTGAAATAAAACAAAAACAAAGAAAATATGTGAAAAAATTTCAGATACAAAAAAAATGCGCATTCATCGCAATGACACTGAGCTCCATTAAAGGTAATCATTTCTTTGGGATAATAAATCGTTGCGTGTGGTGTTAAAAATTAATTCGAGAATTTTTCAACGTGCCTTTAACATTTTATAACTCTGTTGCTCGAAATTAAAAAGAGGAAGAAAAAAATCACAAAGCTTCCTCAAATTGCTTTTTTGTAAAAAATAAATACGTCAACCATCCACACCGCATCTTAAAAAGTCAATGAAAAGACTTACAGAAACGCTATACTGAAGGTGAAGAGGATAATGTGATACCCTGGAGGTCCTTCTGTAGAGCAAATCTAACATTTAATTTAAGCAATGGACATGGAATGTAATTAAAATTCGCAGAACTTCAGACCTATTAGCCTGACTTCATAGATATGAAGAACTCTTTGGGCGCAAAACCTTCAAGGTGGAAGACCGGCTTCAAAATCTGGTTTGTTAAGATCAATCGCATTTATATCGATATTAAAGAAGCTTTAATTAATGGGCAGAAAAGCGGCATCTTATCTCCACTGCTCTGGTGTTTGTTGGTCGAATCACTGCCTAAAAGTTTCAGTAGTTGTGACGTCTTTAATCAAGCATATACATACGATCTAGCTGGATCCTGGCTAGCGACTGCCTACTCTTAAGTGCAGACAGCCAAACCCCTGTTCGGCGATTTTCAGTTAATGCTCTCAAAACTGAGGTTGTTCTCTATTACCAGAAGGACAAAGCTGACTGTCCTTGCTATGTGACATTATTATCCAATTCAGAAATGAAGCTCAGCAATTGGATGACATCGTGGACAGCATACTCCATTTGTCCATACATATAGTAGGTCTCTCATGCTCTGTCGTACTTTTGGACATGCAAAGCCTTAGGATGTTGGCAGAACATGGGGCCTGTTACCGAAAAGTTTTGTGTGGAACTGCCCGCCTACGATAAGATCTATGTGCGTCGGTTATCTGATAGAATTCCACACCAATTTCCAATTTTACAAGACTCCAACGAACATGAGGGTTTTCTTTAAAATGTATGGCTCTGCTCTAGATGCACTGATGAATCTCCCACACCTTTAAATTCATATAGTGCGTGGTACACTCAAAGCCAAAATAAATGTCTCTCCTGTGTGCAATCATGTTAAGGGTGCTAATAACATCTTGAGCGCGCTAATTATAAAAAAAAGTAGTCCTTAGTACAACACACACAGGATCTTTGATGAACTTGCGCGCCGGCGGCGGTGTTTTGTTCTAGTCTTATGGTCATGACACCAGAACTCCTGTTGCAGAAAAAGTTCGAAATCGATTTCCCTATTCCAAATACCCGTTAAGGCCGCGACGCTGGTGCCTTCCTCGAAAACCGTGGATTCCACTTCTCGTTTGGAAAACTTCTCTAGTCGTCCAAACGGAGATAAAGGCAATTCATATGGCAACGAACTACCTTGTGAGTAATCGCCTCAGGCGCGAAGGATTTGCGTCTGTAGCGGAAGCCGAAATGCGGTTACAACCTTGGGGAACCTTATCGTGACTTACAAACTAATCGCAGAATTCAACACTTCGCTGAATGCTGTTGGGAGTCTGAATTCAATGAGTTGTGTTTGGGTCTCAGGTCACATTGGTACCACGGGAATACGTATACGCTTGCATGAGGCTGCAGGCGCTGCAAGCTAAGGTGGAACTGGATCTTAACCAAGAAGCGTCTTCTGGGAGCCCAATCTCTAGCTTACTGCCTCTGATCTCACATGCCTAGTTGGCTGAGATCCTCTTCCACTTGCATGCACCATTTGAGTCGCGACCTTTCCCTACTGGGCTGTATCTCGGATGCAGATTCGAAGACACTTCGGACCGCACGGTTGGTGCTCATACGCTCCATCTCATTCAAAGGACTTTCACTCATCGTGGATATAGCTGTACAGCTCTTATAGTTCGTCGTTTTCGCTCCTCCTCCACTTACCATCTATATAGACGAGACTCAAAATTACCCGAAGAAATTTCCTCTCAAAGCCTCGGGGTTATAGGCTGCTCTATGAGTGGGATTATTAAGGTATTATATTGGTTCACCTGTGTGCCTTATTAGCCCACAAGAAAAACGTATTAACAAAAGTTTTTCTTCGCTGATCTCAGCGCTGTAGTCAAAGTCCGCAACTACCTCAAAGTTATATCTATAGAGGGTGGCATTCTGTCCGAGACGTCTGTATTGGGTGTCCGTGTTGCTTGATACCATATAAAGGGTTTTCCAATAAGGACTTGACCAATTTTTTTTTGAATAAAACGCAAACCATTTGAGATATTTCAAAAAATTTATTATCAGCTTGGAACTCGACTTCGTTCATATGACCACCGCGGGCACGTTTGCAGCGGTCTATTCGTTGGACCCAATTCTCAACGACTCGGCCATTCGTTTCGGCCGAAACGGCCGCTATTTCGCGTTCAATGTTGGCTCTGAGCGCTTTCAACGTCGTCGGCTTGTTGGCATCAGCCAATGACTTAACGTAGCCCCACAGAAAATAGTCAAGTGGCGTTAAATCGCACGAACGAGGCGGCCAATTGACTGGCCCATTTCTTGAGATAACACGCTCACCATACTTACTCTTCAATAAATCGATTTTTACGTGTGCTGTGTGGCTTGTGGCACCATCCTGTTGAAACCACATGTCGTCAACTTGATCTTGTATGGGTGTAAGCCAAGATCCTTACGCAAAATACGCTATAATGTGGTCTGAGCGATGCCCAATTCTTGAGAACGCTGTGGAATTGACTGATTTGGATCGTTTGCTACGGACGCGTGAACGGCAGCGATATTTTTGACACTTCGACCAACCTGTTGTCTCACTGATACGGCAACATCACACAACGAATATATAGACTCAAATTTTTGCACTAAACTTGTTATTGCCTGTCTACTATGGCGAGAATTACGACCGAAAATTGGAATGACCGCTCTTAGAGTTGCAGTCACCGACTCCGAATTTCGGTAGAAAAGTTCTATAATTTGCAGACGTTGCTCGTTCGTATACTTTACCATGAAGACCATGTTGAGTTTACTGAATAAATTGACAGTAACAGTTTGATGATTAGTGAAAGAGTGCGTTCACAAATTAAATTCGAAGTTTTCAAGTCCCTATTGGAAAACCCGATACTTGGTCTTGCCTTTGATGACCAGCAAACCCATTTTTACCGCTCCCGTCTCAAAACTCGCGAAAGGCATTTCTTTTTTTTCAATTATCCCAATACAATCGGTGTATGGGAGTTACTGAACAGACTCTTGGAAAATGTTGCCTCTTATGTTGGCGCGTTAGTTAAGAATGATGTTTAAAAAATCGCATGATAGTGCATCGCCTTGTCTAAATCCTTTTCTGACATCAAAAAACAATTCTGCATTCTGTTTCCGATGACATTTTTTTGAGTGCTGCCAGTGGTCCTCGATACTTTTAGCTGGTGGCTGAGGAAATCTTAAGATATTAAAGGTGAGTGGATCGAATTTGGCGATTTCTTGCGATTGTTTCTCGATGTTTAGAAACCGTTCTTTGGCCATAAAAAAGTAATGATCCGAGTCATGTTGGCTCATCGGAACGTTCAGACATCCATAAAACTGCAGGGGTGTCTTGCATCGATTGCAAGGTTGTCAGTCTAGTTGACGCTTAATTGATCATGAGATCTCCAAGTCCCCTTGTGTATATCGAAATGTGGAAACCGAGTGACAGCTACAACAAAATGTCGCTCTTCCGCAAAGTCGATTAATCTGCATCTGTTATGGGAGTTGTTGAAGGCTGTACCTTCTGACTAGGGGTTGCTCATAAATCTTGTCTAAGTTCTCGTAGAAGCCTTAAATCAGATTGCAACGAGGCGCTCGTTCACTTTCCGGAAACTCTAGACATCTTTCTCCAGTCTGCTTGAAAAAAAATAAATCCGTATCTAAGCAATAGTTAATTTTGTTCTCTGTAGCAATCTCTGTAGTACAGGTAGATGTCGCAGTTTTTCATCTCTATACTTAAACTAGTGCAGATACGAATAGATCGCTCATTAAGGAGGAATGAGTCCAACATGCTGGCTTGATAAATTAGGACAAAATGTTTTGCCGTCTTTGAAACTGGAATTATTGGGAAGAAAACTTACACGTAAAAGTATTTGTTTCTATCTGTGAGGAAGGCGAGTTGATAGAAAACAAAAACGCGATCTCTATGTCGATCTAATGTAACTCTCTGATTTTTATTCATAGCTACATTCCTTGGCTGGTACCAGCTGTGCCAACATATACGAGCTTGTACATATATTCGTAGTATATATTTGGTGCCAATGGGCCAACATAGTAAACTTTGAATGTTAGATAGGGCAAGCTGGATTGCAAGTGTATTTATTACTTGAGCACAAAGCCTTTCCACAATACCATTTGCGTAAGCCAATGTACGGTGGTTGACCTTTGAATTTCCATCGAGAACATAGTTACTATACTACAAATTCGTGCTAATAGCTTGCCCTGGCATATAACACCAGTAGATGATACACTCTCAGAAACCACTATAACTATAGTACAGCGAATGAATTCAAGCGATAAAATCAACATTCGGCATGTAAAATGACGGACATGACTTCGAGATATTTTGAGTTGATGACAATAAGGATTTTTTAGATATGAATTAGGGATGGTGGCAGATGAACGGTTTATGCTTTCATGTCTTCGAGGCTGATTACTGGCTGGAAACAGTCCGGCCTATTTTGTCAAGGGGCATCCGGAAGTATCAGACACTGGAAAACAAAACGAAAAAAACTACGTTCAAATCTGAATATGGAATGGTCGGGGCTTAAACAAACTCAAGATAATAGAAGCTTCATCAATTTGTATTCTTATTTTTTGGAGTATAAGCAAGCTAACATCAGCCTAAGATGCCTCCGAAGAATATTAGACGAAAGGTTTATACTAGCTCTCCGGCAAAACCTACACCACACCAGGGACTTAGATTAATTGAGCTTGCTCCGGGGTGGAATACCACTAAAATATGTTAAAAGAAACTCGGCGATTACTTCACCTTTTCAGTCAAAAAAAACCCACACGACACCCATCATTTGATGAAGAGGGCGGGAAGAACATGTAGTAAGTCAGTTCTCCTGTGAAGGGGCATTGCTAAGAGGAACGTAAGCAGCTTGTTCACTCTACGAGTAAAAGGGGAGGACAGAAAGTGAAATGAAATACGAGCAGTAGAAAAAATGGACTGGTACTAATCTCTGTAATATATTATATAAAAATCAATGTTTGTTTGTTTGTTTGTTTGTCCTTTATAGACTTTTAAATGGTAAGAACTAGAGCACTGACGTCTTCGGCAACTTTGTTCAGATTTCTGTGAAAAAGGTTTTGGTAGCAATTTTTTTTTTTTTTCATGCAAAACTTTATAAATAGTCACAATTATATTGACCGGACACATTATTGGTGAGTTACAATCGAAAATGTTTATTTTTTAATCTATTTTTGCAAAAATTAGGAAGTAATGTAGGGAAAAATTGTTGGAAATATTGAAAGCTATAATTTTTGGAAAGGCATTTTTCCGATTTTGAATGGAAAATTCAAAGGAAGTAACACAAGCCAATCGAAACATTTCTTGGGAAATATTCGGAAGTACAATTCGTGTTTCCAAATGACATCGTTCGGCGCAACAAATATTATACGCGAGAATTACATGCCAACCTTTAAAGTGCAGGGCCAAATTTAGTATCGTGCTAGGTTATTACTACCACTTCCAGACGCAGACTACAAATTTCTTCAGACTTATTTCATGAGTAACACAGATGAACAAATCGATCGACGTTGTCGATTCAATAGGGATACTAGAAGAGAAATTGTCGCAGAACTGCAAACTTTATTCGATCAACACAAAGAATTGATTCAACTGTTCAAAACTGCCCTTATACGAATGCCAGCTGACGATTACAAAGTTGTAATTCGTGCAGAAAAGGCATCCGTTGGTCAACACGCAAGACAGTATAATGCTCCAACGATTGATGAAACAGCAATCGCAATAGTTGACCAAGAACTCGAGTCACGTGATATTACTCTCTATCCCAGAAATAGTAAGGTCCCACGAGTCCCACAAACGCATCGCTCATACGACGCATTGCAATATCCAGTTCTATTTTGGCAAGGAGAAGATGGGTATCATTTTAGAATCAAAATGAGAAACCCGCTAACCGCTGCAGAAACGAATAAGAAAGTCACCGCTATGAACTACTACTCGTATCGGCTAATGATACATGAAAACGCTGATAATCACATCCTCAAATGTCGTCTATTGTTCCATATATGCGAATATCGACTTATCTATATTCGCTTGAATCAAACTAAGCTGCGCTCGAAAGAGATGCAGTCGTTAATGAAGGCAACGTCAATCACTTGATTTACCCGACATGCATCCGCATGTTTTAACATTGAAAATTGGCGTGCCTATCATTTCGCTTTGAAACATTAATCCGCCACGACTTTGCAACGGTACCAGGCTCTAAGTGAAAAAATTATGGCCAATATCATCGATGTTACTATTTTGAATGGAAAATTCAAAGCAGAAGATTTACTATTGCCTTGCATTATAATGATTCCAACAGATTTAGCATTCGAATTCAAACGTTGGCAGTTTCCGGTGCGACTCGCCTAGGCAATGACCATCAACAATGCGTAAGGACAATCTTTACAAGTGTGTGGCCTGAATTTAGAAAGTCCGTGTTTCTTTCATGGGCAACTTTATGTGGCCTGTTCACGTGTCGGAAAACATGAAAGTGTTCTTATACATATATGCTGACTTTTTTAAATATGCGTATCAACGCACGTCGGGTACAGCTAGTTAAAATATAAAAATAAGATTTAAGACCAACAAGAAACGGACAGAAAACTTCAAAGATGTGCATAGACATTCAGGGTAGAGTCATAGTCAGCTCTGCGATAATAAAATATAGTAAAAGAACAATCTGCATTCTATTTATTGGTAAGGTGACCTGCATTTAGTTTTAGTGCAGAAGGACCTTAGCTATTGGAGCCAAGATTTCAGCTCAGACGAAAAAAATGAACTCCAACTACTTGTTGCCGGTGTACAACCTGGCGACCTAATTTAGTCAAAGGAAAAATTTTTGCTTGAGAGCATGCACCTACTTATATCAAATAATTGATGGAATGGATGGAGGATGCTTGATGAATGTAAACACGGTATAGTTTTTGTGGTCCATAAGCAAACTGGTAGTCTATACTGCGACAGCCCGGCCTGCTTAAGACTTCTTGAAAGATCTTGTAAGCCGTATTGTGGGAATGTATTTGTGGGAGAGTATTTATAAATGATTTTGCTGGGCTGTTTTTGGCCTTAAAATAATTGAAATGGAGCTTCTCACCTCACTATCATATTATCTTTTGGAGCAGGAAAATGACGCTCAGCGAAGGAGGAGATTGTTCGCTTAAAACGCAAACTTCTTCGAGTGATGTTTGTTGACACTTTCACACAAGCTGATAAAGGAAACTGCATATTAGTCGTCTAAGAAGGTTGGGACATACAGAGAAAATGAATATTGACGCTAGTTTCAGCACGACAAGCAAATGATAGGCGATATGCATCGATTTAAAATCTAGGGACTTTCTCCTTGATTAAGAAAATCGTAGATCTTCATGGAAAGAAATTGTACCAGTCAGTATAGATGCGGTTATTGCCCGAAGGTGTTCAGCTTCAATTTTCAAGAATAGCAAATCCATTCTATGCAGTACACAATTTTTGTGTGTTTATAAATAGCTTGTGTAAGCTTTTTAACAAGTTAACTCTTACTGGATTGAACATTGCTACAGCTAAACTATAAGTTTTGATAAAATTGAAAGGCCTAAGTTTCATTTTTACAATTTTAGGGATTGGATAAAATGCAAAAGGTTAGATTCTATGCAGAACGATGTTGCTGCTGTCGTTTTCTCAGAACCAAGCTTACCCATGTTTTCTCAGAGGTACACAGGTATCTATGGTATGAACGTTTAAACTACTGTAGGATTCAGCTCCGCAATATAGTATTTCACTTTCCAATAGACGTTCAGCTATTGAGAGAAGTTTTCGTTCATTTGTATTCTGAAAAGCGATTGATTTAATAATCCAGCCTGTGAATAGTTCTTCCGGGGGTATAAATTACTCGTAATTCAGATTCAGTATTCCGTTTCGATTTCCGGTGAATAATGAAATGGCAATTTCTACGAAGGACAATCAGAAAAGATTTTTACTCTATTTTTTGGAAAATTTTATGAAATTCGCCAGAACAGGAAATCCGCATTGGAATTCATGCTGCAACACCCTATAAATCGCCCCCATAAAATGATTGGAATTGAAAAACGTATCTTAAATGATCCGGATTCACATTACCAATTGTTTCCTGTATAAGGATATTGGACGTGGTGGTTTTTTTCGGAATGCTACTTCTACATATGTATGTATTATATATGCGGGTAATTGGAACAGTTATTATTTTTAATGAGATTGTCAGCATGGTTTCAAAACAAACAACATCAATAAGTCAATATTTTAAATAAAATGAAAATTTCTCTCATTGGCTCATTAAATACTTAAGGTACACAGATAGAAGTGATGAATTTTATTTTTTAATTATTTCTTTTATATTTTTGCAGTTTAATTACATTTTTCTTATGTCTGGTGCTTGCGTGTCGGTGCTTGCTCATTTGTTATACCAAGAACCCCCGACTCTTTCTTAGCCACATTTGGACATGTAATTGAGTATGTGAGTTCTATGGTATAGAATATGAATTTGTGAATGCACAAATTTTGATTGTTGCGGGTTGTACCTATAGAAATGTGGCAGATAGGTTTCTGCACATCAATTGTGCATCCGATACAAAGAGAATGGGAAACGGTTTATTTATTTTATTTATTTATTTATTTATTAAAACAATTCATTGTACAAGTAAGATATAATCTTATGTTTAATTGTACAAGCTAAGCTATATTTCATTTAAAAAGTTTAGATACCAAGAGAGAGAGAAAAATAAAATAAAAAATTCAAATAAAGAAAGATAGATAAAAGTAAAACTTAAAATAGAGTGCTGAAAAAGGAAGATAGAGGAAAGGAGGAAAACGAAATAGATAAGAGTTATGAAATTCCATCAGTAAATTTGTGCATAGTATTCAAAAGCTTTTCTAGTAAAAGTAGTTGTGTTATTTGCGCTCGTCTAATATGCAAGGGTAGCTAATTCCAAAGATGAATCGCATGTATATAAAATTGTCGGCTTGTTACTAAATATTTATGCCATCCAAGAAATGCGATGGGATGGGCCGGACAAAAAGAAGATGAAAAACTGCGACATCTACTACGGCAATTGCTATCGACGGCAAAAGCAGCGCTTATTTGGATGCGGATTTGTTGTCGGAGGCAGACTAAGACGAGAAGTCCTCAGCTTCCGGCATGTGAGCGAGCGCCTCGTAGCAATTCGCATCAAGGCTGAATTCGCCAACATAAGCCTTATATGCGCGCATGCCCCCACAGAGGAGAAAGATGACGACACCAAGGATGCCTTCTACGAACTCCTTAACAAGACCTACGAGCAATGCCCTAGCTATGACATTAAAATTGTCCTCGGTGATTTTAATGCAAAGCTAGGAAGAGAGGGTATCAAGGTCGGTAAAGATCTCACCGAGACCTTTGATGTCCAGAAAGGATTTAGACAAGGCGATGCGCTGTCATGCGATTTTTTCAACATCGTACTTGAAAGAATAGTGCAAAACTCACGAGCAAACACAAGAGGCACTATCTTTCAAAAGTCCGTCCAACTACTCGCATACGCCGACGATATTGACATAATCGGGAGAAAGCAGCGTGATGTCAGTGGCGCTTTCCCGAGTATTGAGACGGAAGCGAAAATGGGTTTAGCGGTCAATGAGGGCAATACCAAGTATATGCTGTCAAGCAAAAAGGACAACCAACACCGACGTCTCGGACAGAACGTCACCCTCGACAGATATAACTTTGAGGTAGGCTCCGCTATAAATACAGACAAGGACACCAGCGCTGAGATCAAGCGAAGAATAACTTTTGCCAACCGCTGTTTCTTTGGGCTGAGAAGGCAATTGAATAGCAAAGCCCTCTCTCGGACAACAAAAGTCACCCTTTATAAGACTTTAATAATCCCGGTCCTGCTTTATGGCGCAGAGGCATGAACATTATCAAAAATGAATGAGGGTGTTCTTGGTTGCTTCGAGAGAAAAATTCTTCGGGCGATCTTCGGTCCCGTCTGCATTGACTGTGAGTGGAGGAGGAGATACAACGACGAACTGTATGGTGACATGGACCTAGCCAGAAGAGTGAACATCCAAAGACTGAGATGGCTGGGTCATGTAGAGCGCATGGACACCAATGCTCCGGTCCGCAAAGTCTTCGAATCCGCCCCCGAGGGACAGCGCAGTAGAAGAAGGCTAAGACTCAGGTGGCGCACGCAAGTGGAAGAGGACCTCAGACAACTTAGCGTGCGAAACTGGAGGCAGCTAGCCAGGGATCGAGCTGGCTAGAGAAGTTTGTTGACTGAGGCCCAGGTCCACCCCGGACTGTAGCGCCACCTAAAAGTAAAGTAAAAGTAAGTCTGGGTGGAATTATTTTCATTGTTCTTGGATTAGTTGCGAACTTAATTTTTTCAAAAAGGTAATACGGTTGTTTGGTTGTTATAATTTTGTGAAATAGTTTTATGGTTCTGTAGTTCATAAGAGCTAATAGTGAACAGCCTGTTATTTTATTGGTATATACGGAAATGTGGTGACCTTTTTATATTAAAAATATATCTCGCGCAGCTATTGTATGCCACGATAAGTTTCCTTTTGGATAAGTAGTCTATGTCCGAATATATTTCACATCCATAAAGAAATAATGGTAAAATGAACGATTTAACAAGTTTAAGTTTAACATTTGTGGGAAGATACTTTTTCGTGGGACTTAGACCACGTAGAGCACCATAAATTTTTGATATAACTTTATTTACGTGAAAATTCCAATTCAAGTTATTAGTAAAGTATATCCCAAGATTTTTTATTTTATCAACATACTCAACAGTTGTATCATTAGGAATTATATGAGGGAATACTACTGTATTTTTGCTTCGGTTAATTATCATAGCTTTAGTTTTAGTTGGATTGAGACTAAGTCCATTATTTAAAGACCAAGTTTGAATTTCTTTTATCATTCGATCAATTTTATTAAATCCTTGGTTTTTGAAAGATTCCGGGAATGACGAATATATTTGGACATCATCAGCATATATATGGTGTTCGCAGGTCGTAAAACACTTAGATATGTCGTTAATAAAGCATGAAAATAGCAAAGGATCCAGGACAGAACCTTGAGGGACACCTACAGAGACTTGTAGATGCGAAGAACATCTATTACCGACGCATACATATTGGGACCGATCTGGTAAATATGAACTCATTAAATTGCAGATGGAGCTTTCAAAGAAAAATTGCCTTTCAAGCTTTTTCAAGAACAACGAATGATTAACACTATCAAATGCCTTAGAAAAATCAAGAAATACTATAAGACCCATCATACCGCTGTCTAACCCGGCTGGTAAGTCTTCGCATACTTTGAGTATAGCTGTGGTACAGTTGTATTTGGCGCGGAAACCGGATTGAAATTTCGTGATAATATTTCTTCTATTTAAAAATAATTTTATTTGGTTCCAAATACCTTACTTAAAAATGGAAGAATCGCTATTGGTCTGTATTCGATATTATTAGAAATTGATGGTTTTGGCAGTGGTAAAATTTTAGCAATTTTCCACCTATCGGGAAAAACTGACGTAGTTATGATCGAGTTAAATATGTAGGTTATGTGAGAAAGTAGTACAGGTAAAAGAATTTTAATAAAAACTGGGAAAACATCATCCGAGCCAACAGCTTTGGATTTGATCTTGAGAATTGTTTGGCCAACACTTAACTCATCAACTCCGGAGAGTGAAAACATTATTTCTTGCTGATGGCCGGTGGACAGTCCGAAAATCAAGTGGATTGCAGTTGTTTTGAACAAACTTTCTGTTAAGCACATCCAGGTCGGTGTTATCAGGGATAGATTCCTTAGTGGACTTCAGTCCCATCTCCCGAACATTCTTCCAAAATTTGGAGGTAGAATCGGCGGAGTTGAATTTGTTCTGGTAAAAAGACTTTTTCTTATTTCGAATCAGAAGAGTAACTGCGTTTCTTACTGTAGCGTATTCATTGTAAATAGCTGAACATTTGTATCTCCTCCACCTTGCATAAAGAAGATTTCGTCTACTAATAAGACTCAAGACTTCTGATGTTAGAAACTTTTTTCTTTATTGGTACATGTTTGTGAAACAAATAACAAACAAAATTATGAAAATGGTCGAGTTGAATGTTAACATTACCTGTTGTATATATTAGGGTCCAATCCAAACTCCTACAATCACTAAGCAAAGCAAATTTTGAAAAGTTATACGACCTTTCTTCACCTTAATTTACATTTACTGGAAATGCATTTACGTTCAAATATATCAAATCATGGTGTGAAAAAGCAGGTGAAAGAAGTTGGTCGTAATGTAATATGGAATCAGGATTAGACACAATAAATACATCTAAGAGTGAGGGCCATCTGTTAGGCGCAAAATGAGTTGGTAGTTCATAATTCGCAAAATGCAAATTAAAAGATTCCACCATATTAACGAATTGTTTATTTTTTCCTTCCAGGATATTTAAATTAAGGTCACCGCAAAGTACAACTTTCGCATATAGTGGAGACAATTCCTCTAACAAAACTCTTATATAAGAGCAGTTTGCTGTGTTTGGTGCCATGTATATACATCCAATCAATATTTTGTCACAGGTATGTGTGATTTCGACAAAAATGTACTCAATAAGTTCATTCGGCTTTGATTTCTTTACCAAATTAAATCCATGCTTTTTTTTTAATGTAAATTGCTACTCCCCCTCCTATCTTATTTTGTCTATCTGCACGTTTGGGCTTGTGGTAATTATTAAGTTTAAAAAGGTCATCACCCATTTCCGGACATAGCCAGGTTTTTGACAGGCAAACAACATCGACAAAACTATCGTTAAAAATTCAACACATTTCATCCATTTTGTTTTTTATGCTTTGAACATTTAAATGACAATATACTGAAACCCTTCTTTTGTTTACATAAAAAATTTAACAATATTTTTGATACATCTTTGTACTACCCTGTGTTTGAAAATTATGAATCATGTTGGGTACAACAATAACATACACGAGCGACAAACAACAACTACCATTATGACATTATTTACTTCTGGAATTAAATGAAATGAAACAGAAGAAAGCGGAGAAAGAAGGAAAGAGAAAAATAGAGTAAAAAGGAAAAGAATGACAGAAAAAGCGAATAAATTTAAAAAAGAAAGAGTTAAATAGAGTGGAGAGTACAAATCCATTTGGCAAATTTTTACAAGATAGATCTAATTTGATAAATCACTGAGTTTGCTAACTTTTTAAACGCTAGAAATGTCGACATAGCTCTTGTAACCGAAACATGGCTTAAACAAAACTTACGATCGTCCACATCCGACTTTAAATGCTATCGATGCGATAGAGTCGATCGAGACGGAGGTGGAGTGGCAATACTAATAAAAAGATCTATTGAGCACTCGCTTTTGCCTGTAGTGAAAACGCGGTTAATAGAAAACATTGGAATTAGCTCAAAATTGCGTTACCAGAGAGAAATTAAAATCTTTTGTGCTTACTTTCCCGGCGGTAGAAGCTCATTAGAAAAAAAGATAGCTTTTAAGAATGATCTCCGCAAATTATTTTCATTCAAAGGTGAATTTATAATTGGTGGGGACTTAAATTCTAGACATAGAGATTGGGGTTGCTTACGAGCAAATGCCTACGGTACGATCCTGTTAGATCTATGTTTAAGTATTCCAGCATCTGTGATATTCCCTTCTAGTCCAACCTTTTTTCCCAGTTCTAACCGTAGTCCATCTGTGCTTGATTTATTTTTGTCTAATGTGCCGGTTAGCTTTCCCAACCGGTTTCCATTAATGACCTCAGCTCTGATCATTACCCTGTATTTTGTCGGCTTCGCAAATCAGGTATGCAAAAGGTCGAATGTGTGCTAGATCTCAAAAATGCAAACTGGAATCGTTTCCGGTCAGTACTAGCTTCTAAATTCCGGAACTTTCCCTGTAATCTAGACAGCGTTACCTCCACTGACTATGTTGATTCCATCGTCTCAGACTTTAGCAAACATGTACTAGACACTATTCAGTTATGTGTTCGCAAAGTCCCTAAAAAAACCTGGGCTTATTAGCTTATTTAGCTTCCTCCTTACATCCTGGAACTCATTCATATTAGGAATGCTTGCCAAAGACATTGGCAAAGATACCGCCAGCCGTTCTACAAACATAAAGTTTCCCACCTCAATAATCTTATCTCCAAACTTATTTTTGATTACAACAATAAGAAGTGGAACACCAAGTTACGATCTCTGGATGTAAGTTCAAAACCTTTTTGGAATATTGTCAAAGTGGTTAAAAACAAAAATAGACAGCTTCCCTTTCTTAAGGATTCAGATACTACGTTCTGTACGGATCTTGACAAGGCTAATGCACTTGCTCTAAATTTTCGCAAAAATCACGAAATATCTTCAAATTTAGGTGACGCCGAAACAATTAATTTAGTGAACCAATCCATTCAAAATCTTTTGAGTGGTAACAATGATCCTCCATCCTCAAACCTTTATATAACCTTAGAAGATATCAAATTCATGGTCGAAGAGCTGAGCAATCGTAAGGCTGAAGGATTCGACCAAATTAAAAACATACTCGTATATATTAAGCAAATGCCCAAATCTGTCCTTGAGCGTTTAACGTTTGTCCTTAACGCCTACATTAAAATGGAATATTTCCCAAATGTATGGAAAATCGCTAAGATTGTTCCAATTCCCAAAGCTGGAAAGCCTCCTCATATGATTACCAGCTACAGACCAATTAGTTTATTAAGTGGCCTTAGTAAACTATATGAAAAGGTTATAAAAGAAAAAATCTCTAACCATATTGAAGACAACAACCTACTTCCCGATACACAATTTGGGTTCAGGCGCAATCACAGCACGACTCATCAAGTGCTAAGGATCTGCAATCATGTTAAATCGTCTCGTGCAACAGGCAAATCAACAGGCATGATATTATTAGACGTCGAAAAAGCTTTTGATTCTGTCTGGCAAGACGGGCTTATATACAAAATGATAAATTTAAATTTCCAACCAAATCTCTGTAGAATTGTCCTTAGTTTCCTGTCCAACCGCTGTTTTAGAGTGCACATTTATAAAGACGTCTCCAACATTGTCTACTTTTATTCTGGTGTTCCTCAAGGCTCAGTCCTTGGACCTGTTTTGTATAACTTGTTTACGTCTGACGTACCATCTATACCCAGCTGTGAAGTTGCGGCTTTCGCAGATGATATAGCGATATTCTCTTCTCACGAATACGCTCTCAACATCGAGAGGAATCTCGACTATGGGTTGAGAATATTTCAAATCTACTTTAATAAATGGAAAATACAACTAAACGAGCACAAGCTACAAGCAATCTTTTTTACTAGGAAAAGAAAAGCCTGTCTTCTACCTAGTGGACAATTACATGTGAATGGGGCTAGTATAAGTTGGGAACCTTCAGTAAGGTATTTAGGAATTCACTTGGATTCTAAACTAACATTTAATACGCATATCACAAATACCTTAAACAAAATTTCTTTCGCGACCAAGATATTGTACCCCTTCATAAACCGTAAGTCAAGACTGTCAAATGCCAATAAAATAACGTTATTTAAAGTTATTTTTCAAGCAATACTGCTGTATGGTTGCCAAGTGTGGGGTAATTGTGCGAAAAGCCATCTTAAGAAGAAGTTGCAGGTGTCTCAAAATAAACTTTTGAAAATGATGCTTAATTTACCTTGGTATCTCTCAACGCGCGATATTTACCAAAAGGCGAATGTTGAATTAGTGCTCGATAGAATATTAAAATTGAATCAACGTTTTCTTGCTCGATGTGATTTTGTTGATAATCCCTTAGTTAGAACTCTAAATGATAATAACTTTCCAACTTGATACTCTGTATTTAATTTAACTGTTATAGTAAAATCAACTATTTTCATTTATTAGTTATTTATTTATTTTTATTTATTTATTTATTTATTTATTTATTTATTTATTTATTTATTTATTTATTTATTTATTTATTTATTTATTTATTTATTTATTTATTTATTTATTTATTTATTTATTTATTTATTTATTTATTTATTTATTTATTTATTTATTTATTTATTTATTTATTTATTTATTTATTTATTTATTTATTTATTTATTTATTTATTTATTTATTTATTTATTTATTTATTTATTTATTTATTTATTTATTTATTTATTTATTTATTTATTTATTTATTTATTTATTTATTTATTTATTTATTTATTTATTTATTTATTTATTTATTTATTTATTTATTTATTTATTTATTTATTTATTTATTTATTTATTTATTTATTTATTTATTTATTTATTTATTTATTTATTTATTTATTTATTTATTTATTTATTTATTTATTTATTTATTTATTTATTTATTTATTTATTTATTTATTTATTTATTTATTTATTTATTTATTTATTTATTTATTTATTTATTTATTTATTTATTTATTTATTTATTTATTTATTTATTTATTTATTTATTTATTTATTTATTTATTTATTTATTTATTTATTTATTTATTTATTTATTTATTTATTTATTTATTTATTTATTTATTTATTTATTTATTTATTTATTTATTTATTTATTTATTTATTTATTTATTTATTTATTTATTTATTTATATTGAAGGGTTTTTTTCCGCTTTCCTTTCGTAGTGGTAACCAAACTTTGTAATTTTGTGCGAAATAAAGAACTATCTATCTATCTATCTATAAGTATCTGAGTGTAAAATTACAGAGTCTCAGGTTCTGTTGCTCCTACAGGTTCTGTTGGTCCTATAGATCTCGCGGAAATAGCATTTAATATCCGCTCGTCGTGTACGCATATATGTTGTCCTCGTTTTTGTTCTCTAATGAAAACACATCCAGATCTGGTAGTGGCTGAGAAAATCTCTTTTCGTTGCTTCATGCGAACAGCTTGTCGAAGGAGAGAACGATTTCTGTTCCAACATCTCTTAGGCAAAGCTGTCTTTTTTCTCTTTTGCGATGCTCGGCAATGGCCTTTAGGACATTGTTACGTTCTTCTGGCGAATTAAATTTTAATATAATGGGTGGATCATTTGTGTTGTCTCGATGCCGAGAACGAAAAACAGCTTTTAAAGTTGGAGGCTTGCTTTCGATGACATGGCAAAAGCAGTGGAAAATTGATTTTAAATTTTCTTCATGCAGCTGCGGAACTGCAAAAAGAATTGCATCAGCTGCAAGCTCTTTCCTTTCTAGTGCGTCACATCTGTTTCTCAGATCTGTAATATCGTCATCAAGGAAGGTTGATTTGTTTATATGCGTTTCGATTTTCTCCACACGCAAATGCAAATCTATGAGGGTTTTATCAATTTTTTCTTCATAGACTGCCCAGTTTTTCTCGATGCGTGTAATTTGGTCCATTATGTCGCTGCGCAGGTTTTTAATTTCGTCCGAGAAACGATTGATAATAGCATCGGTATGTTTCTTTAAATGCTCTTCTAACTCCGCAAGAGTAACAACCATTGTTTGAGTGGAGGGTAAATTCTTGGATGTTGTGGATGTCCCATTCTGCCTCGGCGTTCCACCTACTGAGATTGCTGTTGCGTCTGAAGAGCTCAAGTGTTTCCTCGATCGGAGATTTACTGTATTACCTTGGAGGTTGCTCATTTTCCCAATATATATTTCCTTTAGTTGCAAATTAGGTGTTATGTTTATTTGTTTGTTATTATTTTATTTTTAAGAAAAAGCTAGGTGAATACACAAATTAGGGCAATCGACAAGAAAATTGAATAACGCACAGTTTTATAATATTTAACGACTTTTTAAAGCTAAAAAATAAATTAATTTTGCCGGAGAAACCAAAGAATACGTCTATTCACTACCTAAACATACTTTACAAAGCCATCTAAGCAAAAGCAGTGCATATTTGGATGCGGATTTGTTGTTAAAGGCAGACATAGGCAAGAAGTCTTGAGTTTCTGGCATGTGAACGAGCGCCTAGTAGCAATCCCCATCTAGGCTAAACTTAACAACATTAGAGTGACATGAACGCATGCTCCCACAGGGGAGAAAGATGACAACACAAAAGATACCTTCTATGAGCTTTTGAACAAGACCTACGAGCAATGCCCTAGCATTCACATTTAAATTGTCTTCTCTCATTATAGTTCTCAATACTATATAGTATGTCGAATGAATTCGTACGTACAATCCAAAAGTTAAAGTATTTGCATTTTGCCGCTGACTCTAATTAATTAGAAGCAAATCTGAATGGAGATACACCATTGTACGAATGGTTCCACTAATGGACAAATTATAAATGTTAGATTTCATATGAGCGGCGGTAAGTTTTTATATGACCATAACTGCGAATGGTATGACACAAAACGATGCTGGTAGACCAAATATATGTTTCCAGACGTCTTTTGTGGATCCACAGCTTTCTTACTGTCCCTTAATAGCAGTGATTGAGGCAGTTTTTTAGCATGGTAAGGCGGTACTACGCTTTTTCTAAGGGCCAAAGTATGTCTGCGCATGGGTTACGGAGCAACATATGACGCTTGCTATGATAGTAGTGATGAGAACGCGATGATTTTTCCTGTTTACACTGTCTTGCGGGGCAGGTTTCCGATGTTGCTATCGTGAGTTGTAGCATTGTAGGCAATTTAACGCTGAAGCGTTTACAAATCTCCTCACGAAAGACTGAGTCCTCTATTCCAACTGAAAAAATACATTAGGCTCACCGACCTAATAAATTCAGTCTTATTACCTCTGTGTACGTGGGGAAGTAGGGCGATACTCAATTGTAAACTTTTCAATTGACATATGGTAGATCATACATATGTATATAATATACTAGTAATTTGCTTCTACTGAGTCAGTAGAAAGGGGTAATTTCACCTTTGGGAGGCCAACATTTTCTCACGTTTTCGGATGAAACGCTTATGCACTCACACCAACCTATTATCTCTGAGATGTCTCTTTGGGATGAATTGCAAATGTGGGCCATTTGTTGGTTTCTTGTATTAAAGCCAATAGAAAAAACACGGTTCAACATTTTTAACAATTGTTACTCGAGTAAAAAGAATGAACTTTCCAACTAATTACGAAATATTATTCTATTAAAATAATTGCCTCAATTAACTTGGTTGTAGACTCTTCTCTCAACGTAATGCCACAATATTTGTTCGATGGACTTAGTGTGTAATAAATTAATTGTTGGACGGCTTTTGTGATACGCAGTCTCATCTTGTTGGAATCATAACTCGCACAAGTCCAAATTCTGGTCTAAAAAAATCTATCATTGTGTCGACGGCAAAAGCAGCGCTTATTTGGATGCGGATTTGTTGTCGGAGGCAGACTAAGACGAGAAGTCCTCAGCTTCCGGCATGTGAGCGAGCGCCTCGTAGCAATCCGCATCAAGGCTACATTCGCCAACATAAGCCTCATATGCGCGCATGCCCCCACAGAGGAGAAAGATGACGACACCAAGGATGCCTTCTACGAGCTCCTCAACAAGACCTACGAGCAATGCCCTAGCTATGACATTAAAATTGTCCTCGGTGATTTTAATGCAAAGCTAGGAAGAGAAGGTATCTTTGGTGGAACAATCGGAAAATATAGCCTGCACAACACCACCTCAGATAAGGGATTCAGGCTAATCGACTTTGCGGCGGGGCGAAACATTGTCGTGGCTAGCACCGGCGGGGCGAAACATTGTCGTGGCTAGCACGCGGTTCCCACATCTCGACATACACAAGGGGACTTGGAGAACTCCTGATCAATCAACAGTCAACCAGATTGATCACATTGCGATCGACGCAAGACACTCCTCCAGCATTATGGATGTCCGTACGTTCAGAGGAGCCAACATCGACTCGGACCATTACCTTGTTGTAGCCAAGGTACGGTTGCGGATATCCCAAACTACGCCAAGACAAACTAATGCTGTGAGAAAATTCGACGTCAGACGGCTACAATCGCAAGAGATCGCCAAGTCCTTTTCCGATCGAGTGTCTCTTAATCTCTTAAGAGGTCCAATGCCGCCAGCATCAAGCATCAAAGACCATTGGAAACACTGCCAAAACGCCATCAGAGATGCCGCTTCTGATGTGCTGGGTTTCACTCGTCCATCACAACGAAACCCCTGGTTCGATGATGAATGCCGGCAAGCACATGCAGCTAAGCAAGATGCATATAACGCGGCGCTGCTTAGAAAGACCAGAGCTGCTCATGAGCTCTATGAGCGGAAGAGGAGAGACGAACACCGGCTTCTCAGGAGGAAGAAGAAAGAGCATGAGAAGCGCGCGATCGAGGAAATTGAGAGATGCTACTCCAGGAATGAGGTTCGGAAGTTGTATCAAAAGGTAGAAATAACATGCCGCGGAAACAAACCCCGAACCGAAGCCTGTAGAGATGAACAAGGGAACATCGTAGTAGAATCGCAGTCGATGCTGAGGATTTGGAAAGATCATTTCTGCAGACTGTATAACGGCGATGACGGATCAAATACCGCTGTCAGGCAGAATCAACCTTTCAACCTGGACGATGATGACCAACAATTCCGTCCACCCGACCTGGATGAAGTGAAGATAGCCATATCGAAGCTTAAGTTCAACAAAGCTGCTGGAGCGGATGGCCTGACTGCCGAGCTCTTCAAAGCGGCAGGCGATGACTTGGTAGGGAGCATACACCAACTCATCTGTAAAATATGGTCGGACGAAAGTATGCCCGATGAATGGAACCTCAGCATTGTTTGTCAAATTCTCAAGAAAGGAGACCCTCTGAACTGCGCCAACTACAGAGGCATCAGTCTCCTTAACATCGCATATAAGATCTTATCCGCCGTATTGTGTGAACGCCTGAAGACGTTTGTCAATAACCTGATAGGTCCATATCAGTGTGGCTTCAGGCCAGGAAAGTCCACCATCGAGCAGATATTCACACTACGGCAGATCTTGGAGAAGACCCATGAGCTTCAGATCGATACCCACCACCTATTCATCGATTTTAAGGCCGCGTATGACAGCATCTATAGAGACGAGCTATATAGAGCAATGTCTAGTTTTGGCATCCCTGCCAAACTCGTCCGTCTGTGCAGGATGACGATGGAGAATGCACGCTGCTCCATCAAGGTCGGTAAAGATCTCACCGAGACCTTTGATGTCCAGAAAGGATTTAGACAAGGCGATGCGCTGTCATGCGATTTTTTCAACATCGTACTTGAAAGAATAGTGCAAAACTCACGAGCAAACACAAGAGGCACTATCTTTCAAAAGTCCGTCCAACTACTCGCATACGCCGACGATATTGACATAATCGGGAGAAAGCAGCGTTATGTCAGTGGCGCTTTCGCGAGTATTGAGACGGAAGCGACGAAAATGGGTTTAGCGGTCAATGAGGGCAAGACCAAGTTTATGCTGTCAAGCAAAAAAGGACAACCAACACCGACGTCTCGGACAGAACTTCACCCTCGACAGATATAACTTTGAGGTAGTTAAGGACTTTGTCTACCTAGGCTCCGCTATAAATACAGACAACGACACCAGCGCTGAGATCAAGCGAAGAATAACTCTTGCCAACCGCTGTTTCTTTGGGTTAAGAAGGCAATTGAGTAGCAAAGCCCTCTCTCGGACAACAAAAGTCACCCTTTATAAGACTTTAATAATCCCGGTCATGCTCTATGGCGCAGAGGCATGGACATTATCAAAAATGGATGAGGGTGTTCTTGGTTGCTTCGAGAGAAAAATTCTTCGGGCGATCTTCGGTCCCGTCTGCATTGACGGTGAGGTGGAGGAGGAGATACAACGACGAACTGTATGGACTGTACAGCGACGTGGACCTAGCCAGAAGAGTGAAGATCCAAAGACTGAGATGGCTGGGCCATGTAGAGCGCATGGACACCAATGCTCCTGTCCGAAAAGTCTTCGAATCCGCTCCCGAGGGACAGCGCAGTAGAGGAAGGCCAAGACTCAGGTGGCGCACGCAAGTGGAAGAGGACCTCAGCCAACTTAGCGTGCGAAACTGGAGACAGCTAGCCAGGGATCGAGCTAGCTGGAGAAGCTTGTTGACTGAGGCCCAGGTCCACCCCGGACTGTAGCGCCACCTAAAGTAAGTAGGCATATTTCTATCTAGAAATTAAAATACAACTAGGTTACATTTTTTTAAACATATGCAGATACTACAACATGCAGTGAAAACGAACCCAAAGAAATAGAACTCCGGAAATTAAAAATACTGGTCGGTGATCAATGTTGCGGACCCATGTTTTTATACTAGCTCCTATCATTGACCAACCAGTGAAAGTTAGGAACCCAAGGGTCAAAGAAAAGATGACGGTTAAAAAATTATGAAACTCTTTTTATTTCCGATTAATTTCACATAATAATTAACTAATAACACACGCTTTTTTGTATATCACTAAAACTTTATGGCAATTTTACCGACACTTAAAAATACTCGATGAAATTGGCTATTCGTTATTGGCGGTTATTTTCAATTTTGACAGTTGTAAATCTACACATTTCTTTTCTGTGATAAGGAAATACCCAGGGAAGAAATATATATATATAGGTAAGCGGTCACCCAGGAACCCAGTCAATGTTAGGTCATTCTAAGGTATCTGACTAACGTTGTTTAAGCTTAAGTCATACCGCTGAAGTACTCGTATGTAATGCTATTGCACGTTTCTACTAATTTTTGAACGCATAAAAGCTTCCAGTCTCATAATAAAATATGATACAAACAGATGGCGATGCCTTTACTATGCGGAATTGGGGCTATGGATTCTTTATCGGTATTTCGGCAAAGTTCAAGACAGCTTCCCTTCTGAACTACGTATTACTCAGACCACTTAGGCATGGTATTATTAATTCATATTGCTGTAATCAAGAACATGCATTTTAGCAAAGCTCCGGCGATAAACGTTTGTTAATGTTTCTAAATGCAATACTATTTATGATGTTGTGTTACTTTAAAACAACATCAGACATTTAATTGTCTGACTGAAGATGATCTTTCCAATGTCTACCTAAATTTGTGATGATTGGGTATATGAGAACGTACTCCTAAATAACCCACAAATGTATTTGAGTCATAGAGCGTATTGTACCTCAGATAAACTTCTGTGATACTTCAGTTCTACAAAATCAATACAATAAATAAAATTAGAAATGTGGTTTAATAACTTTAATCACTCTTATCAAAATCCAATTCGATTGTGTATTATTCCGTTCTAAATTCAATTCAAATACGGTTTGCTAAATTGCTTTGAACATATTAAATAAATTACCAATTGCATATGCTCAAGCGATTGCTCTATTATACTGCAAACTTCAAATAACTGGCGTACACACTGAAGATATTAACTTATGAAAGAAATAATTGCTAAAACCAAATCAAATTCCAAATTTGATTAATTTTTGTCAAATGCAAATCCTCGTACAAAATGATTTTGTTGAAAAAAATCGCATTTATCAATTTAAAGTTAAGCATTCCTAACCGGGTTAATTGGAAGTGGTATATCAACCAAATTATAAAATTAGTGCTCTAATGTCCCGCTAAGAGTTCTACCTAAGCCGCATGGCTGTTTATGTGATTATTAACATTTAATTAGGAAAAATTGGCTTTTCGAGTGGAATTTCTGATTGAAATCCCAATTGAGGTGGCAGACGTGTTGGCATGTACTCCACGGACTATTTGTACATGGGCTCTATATATATTTGTCATCTGTAGCTTATAAAATTAGATGAAGTCGTCACTAATAAGAACTTAACCTGGGCCATGACACCATAGTAATACCATAAATCATAAGGAGAAAATATTCTTACAATTTTTCGTCGAGATAATTACGGCCAAGAATCGTTATTACCAACATATGGAGCTCTGAGAGATGGGGAATAGCATTACGTTCATAGCTTAGTATTCTGAAGATTTATTACAAAAGCGCTGATCGGGGCTATGTTGTCAAAGAAAACTGTTTGCAGTGTGCTGTTGTGACTTTTGCAAGGATGACCACCTGCTCTACATGACCCAACCATATCTGTCAAATCTTGAACTTGCTTTCTTCGTACAGTTCGTCGTCGTATTTTCTCCTCTTTTCATCAATTATAGATAGACTTATCGAAAATAACCTGAAGAATTTTCCTCTCAAAGCAAAGACCACCCTCCGCGGTATAGAGCACGACTAGGATCATTTTTGTTTATCGAGAAGTTTTGCTAGTAAATTAGTCTTCCTTCTCAAAGAAGCATCCATTGGTAAGAGTTATTCACTGTTTTATCAAAGCGCTGGTGTCGTTACTTGAATTGACAGCGAATGCTAGGTGGAAATGGTCCTTAAATATCTTATAATTATACTCGCCAGGGGTCGGTGTTGACAACATATTCGTAGCCTTCCATGCTCCTTCTTTTTCCTCCTGAGAGCCGGTGTTCGTTTTTCCTCTTTTACTTATAGAGCTCGTGAGCCGCTCTAGTCTTTCTATGCAGCGGTCCTTTGTATTGATCTTGCTTAGCTACATGTGCTTGCGGACATTCGTCATCAAACCAGAGGTTTCTTTGAGGCGGTCAAGTGAAACCCAGCACATCAGAAGCGGCATCTCGGATGTCATTTTGGCAGTATTGCCACTATTATTCAATGCTTGATGCTGGCGGCAGTGGGCCTCTCAAGAGATTAAGAGATCCTCGATCGAAAAAGAATTTGCTGATTTCTCACGAGTCTGACGTTGAAATGTCTCATGCCATGAGTTTGCCTTGCGATGTTCAGAATAATCGCATCCGTACCTTGGCTTTAACAAGTTAATGGTGCGATGTTGGCTCCTCGGAACGTTAAGACATTATAATATTATATGAATATATTGCGTCGATTGCGAGGTGGTCAATCTGGTTGATCGTTGAATGGTGTTCTCCACGTCCCCTTGTGAATACCGAAATGTTGGAACCGCGTGCTTGCTACGACAATGCTTAACCCGGCCTTAAGGTTGATTAGACTGAATCCGTTATCGTGGGTAGTATCGTGCAGGCTATATCTTCCGACAGTACCACTAAAGATGCACTCTCGTCCTAGTTTTGCATTGAAATCGCCTAAGATGATTTTATGGTTATAGCTAGGGCATTGCTTGTAGGTGTCGTTAAAAAGTTCGTAAAAGCTATCATCATCGCGTTTTTACGGATTGCAACAAGGCGCTTATCCACATGCCTTAGGCTGCGTCAAACAACAAATCTGCATCTAAATAGGCGATGCTTTTGCCGTCGATTACAATCGCCGTAGTTTTTCATCCTCTCCTTGTAGGCCCATTCCATAGCATTTCTTGGAAAGCGGTTAATGTATGATATACAACAGTCCAAGTCCTGTGCTAGTTGTTCGGCTGCACGTGGCCTCTTAGGGGCTGAACATTTCACGTGCCTATCCGCAGTTCGACGTCCTTAATTCTACTGCACGGGATTGGATCCATCCGTATCCGAGGCTTGTTTGTGTTTCAGGACTTGCGTATTTTTTCCGAGCGCCATAACCCTGAAACCCTTTCCATTTTTGATGCCCATAGGACGAGGGGTCGGTTCAACCGAAGCCAGTAACCTTTTCGAGGATGTGAGCGCTTCCGTTGATAAATAAAGTGATCATTCGCCACTGCCTTTTTCCCAGGCCCTGACTAAGTCACGGTCTTATTAACTGTGTCGGAGTAGCCCGGATAAGGTCTCATTTGTTTTGCTCATACATTTTATTTCACCGTTGATTCCATCTGGAGAATTCATCTTCCGTCTCGTTTAGATTGCTGCTATTTTTGTCAAATGATCATCACTCGCGCGTATAAGTTTAGCAAGTCCAGTCCAGATAGAAACCGACCAGTACCCGACACCATCGAATTTAAGGTTTCATAGAAAAATAAACCTCATTTCTCCAGAATTGCCCTGAATCCCAGAAGATGGCGCAGGTCAGTTTTGGGGGTCAAAAACTTAGAAGTCCTTATTTATCAGGAAAGAATTTTCAACACAGACTTACTTACTCATAAAGCATTTCTCTGTTTGTATGAAAACCTTCTCTGCCAGCCTTTTCAATTCGTAGAGTTCGTACCCACACATCCTTATAGGTACGCCAGTCGACTCTAGCTAGAAACGCTAGCAACTGATAGTTGCAACGCCAGCTGAGTCGAAACTTGTGAGCACAGCCGCGTGGAACTAAGGCCCATCCAACTGTTATAGTTTCCCAATGCAGTCATCAAAATTAGCACTCTGGCCAACTCCCTGTCTAGTCGTAAGGATTTCACCCCAGAAATCGAATCTGCCGAATGTATCGCAGAATGCGCCGAAGGAGTCAGCTTTAGGCGTTCAGAGTCCACGCTGTTGAGAAGACCACTATCGCGACAGCTAACTGGAGTTAAAATATTTTCAACCATTTTGTGTCTCGTTTTAAAATTGCTGGCCTTATTTCAGCATCTTAATTATATGAGAAACGTTGGATTGATTCATTTTTTTTACTCTCAGTTTTATTTTAGAGCAGAATTCAGTGCTGTCCAGTAATCGGTGGCATTCATTAACAATAGCTAAGGGCTTCTATTTGTCACATATATTTGCTTCAAATAAATAATTCCATAAATCCAACAAAGGATTCAGGTGGTATGAAACCCAACAAGTCAAATCCGATGCCTCAAACATGTCATAAGCTTGCATATTCAATTTAATATTAACAAAATGGTAAACGCATCATTACTTCGCCAAATTGCATAGTCAATCCCGTCTTTTCCAGTCCATCTACACAGACTTACCAAAATTGTCGCCCCAAAGAGCCGAGGCTTAGTGTGTCAATATCTGGAAAATATTTGATTTGCGTGAGCATCGCTGAAGTACGATAATCGCATAAACGCTTTTGGTTATGTGATTGGCGTGAAGAGATAATGAAACAACAACATTCCGTCCCACCAATTCAGTTTATTCATCCAGAAAACAAGAACAAAAAACGAATGAAAATGCAGCTACGAGTAGGAGGGAGGAATACCCGTAATGCCAGCGGATACTATAGTAAAAAGTAAAATGAAAGTTGGAATACGAGTGTGTATTTATAATATTTCAATTTAATGACTACACTGAGTTTCCGACTATCGCGTTCGAGGATGAATATAAATTATGAATTTGTGCGAAAAGTTAACAACAACACATTTATAAAAATTCAAAAACCATAAACAGTAACGACGACTAGTTTGAGTTGTCGGATCTCGCTGAATGGAGCAGAAGTAAAAGTTGCGCAAAAAGTTCTACAATACCGTTTTTAGTTTATTTGTTTTCTATTTCAGTTTTTAAGCTCAGTGAGCAATATTGTTTCGGTTTTTTTGCACAAAAGATGCTTTTTTTGCTTTTTGTTTCAGTTTAGTGCAAGTTAAAAATTGATTCTAGTACGTATTCGAATACATAATATACATTTGTATATGAGTTGCATTATTGTCGTTACTTTGTTGTGTGGCAGTTGGGAATGATGGCAGCTCTGATTATGAATGTAAATGACCGTTCCTACGACTACCTACACAAATTCGACAGCTAAATTTTCAGATGCACGGATGAATCTTTTATTCGGGCCATTTCAAATCAATAAAACGTGGCATGCCTCATAAAAATTTCAAAGAGTTAATGGCTAACATAAATTCCTGCGTTTCCAAAAAAATGTTATACTCGCATATATTTGAATAGACAAAAAGGGGACGAACATGATTATTAACATGTTCGTGGAATAATGGGGATATGTAAGCGACATTTCCCTTTTTTGAGTGGCCAAAGTGGTAATGGCAACAGCCAGCAGTGATGAGTATTTAAACTACATCCACAGTTCATTTCTCTGGGGCATTAAATATATCATTAACCGATGTTGAAATTGTCAGCTAATCCAGGTAAGATAGAAAATGAACTAACCTACGAAATATAACCTTAAATATTAAGTCGTAATATAATATAAAGAGCCAGGGGAAAAAAAACACTTCGTGACTTACCACCATATTTTAAGATTAGCATAAGTATGAGCCCGGCAATGCGATATGTTCTAGCTTTGGCTTAACATCAGTTGTGCTTCAAATAACTCATTTTTGGCACCTACTGGGTACTGCTCTGGGCTTGTCGGTATTAATTTGTTTATCCTAAAATACTGACTGCTGGGCAGGAGAAAAAACTAACATTATAATGTACCTATATTATATGAAATGAATAAACAAGCAAATTTTAGAAACCGAATCGGAGACAACGTAAAAACATAGCATCGCAGACTCCTTGAAAGAGATGCCACACAAATTTAAAGCTCAAATCAAAAAGGTTTTACTAGCCCTCAGAATAGTGCTGATGGATCCTTCTTAACATTTTATTAACCCTTTAATCGTTATACGAACTTATGCGTAACGAGTTTCCCATATTTACTGCATCGCTGCTGCTCCGCTTATGGGGTTGGCTAATGTCGCAGACCGCAGAACGCGTCTACATAATGCTAGGTCCTGGATCGCTTCAGTGGTAAGCCCCAGGCGTTGTTGCGCATTTGCCATCTGAGAAATCCAGGAATTCTTCTTTCGACCTCGTTTTCTTACAGTTGGAGTGACCGTAGTTGATAGTGCCTTTTTAATCGGATTTTCCGCAGATCTTCTTTGAACGTGACAATACCAGCTTGTTCTATTCGCTTCAAGCTGTTCGGTTACCGAATTCTTTATATGTAGACTTCGTCTTATACGTAGATCTAATGCAATCGCGTTTAGTGACTCCACTAGACATCCTTAACATTTTCATTTCCGCTGCCGTCATTTTGTTTTTAAACGCTTCGTACATTGTCATGCACTGTGAACCGTACATAAGAGCGGGTTTAACAACCGTGGTGTAGAGTTTCCCCTTCAATTTAAGTGGAAATTTTCGCTCGGCAAAGATTCCCGAATTTTCCCGCCATTTCATCCAACCCAAACTCACTCTGTGTTTACGTCTTCGTCACATTTCGCTTCCATGTTACCGATCGATCCTAAGTACTAAAAGATAGTGCTTTTCAGAAGGCACGTCAAATGCTCCGTCTTTGAACGACTTATTTTAAACCCGTTTCTCTCTAGCGCATTTTCCCATGAATCAATCTTCGAAATGGGGCGATGTCCAAAACCCTGCTGTGGCAAGCAATGTATTGGTGTCTCTAACACAAACACCAGACCAACAATCGGCAAATAGAGTGCGACCAGCCAGCACCAACAACAGTCCCGATAACACCCATACCAATACTGATAAAAACTCAGCTGTTTTGGCGGAGATCAAACGAAATGAAATAAGAGAAATTGCTGGGAGCTGCGATTTTCTAGCTTCAAAATATGATGAACTTATTACAAACATGATCAAAAACAATGTCGAGATTAAAAATATTCTACACCCAACACATGAAAATCTTGTTGAAATAATAAAAGGAATTGGTAAAACTATTAATCACGAGATAAAAGACGCAGATATCACTGACATATACAGGGTAAATTTTTTAACTTGAGACATCGAAATTACTCGAAAAATACGAGATATCGCGAAAAATGTTTCCGACAAAAGTCACAAGGGTCTGAAGGGGACATCAGATGGTGACCACGAGTTTGACCTTGAGACCCATTTTCAATGTCAAACGAAGGTCACTTTTGATTTTTCAATTGATAATTCCTGATTTTCATTGCTCAGTCGCATTGCTCGTAGGCTTGTCATTTGTTTTTACATACTGCGTTTAGCATCACCCAGAAACACCGACGTGGACGTAGCAGTATTTTGTTTCCTTCGGGGTGATTAATTAGAGTGGGTCCCCTTGCCCCCCACTGTTGAATCATTGAATTCTTCCCATTTCGGCGTTTATTTCCCGAGACTATTTTAACAAATGCTCGAAAATGCGACCATTTACTTCACTACACTTGTCTATCCGCGCTCTAAATGAACCAACAGAAATAAGAAGTATAACCTCACTTTTGAAGTAGCCCCACAAGAAGAAATCAAGTGACGTAAGATCAGGTGATCTAGCAGGCCATTGCCTCGGACCCCCTCGTCCGATCCATCGTTGATGGTAAGCATTGGCAGCTAACACTGCTATTTCATTGTCCTCAACAGCCACCCTATCTGACCGATTCCTTTTCTTTGGTTGCACACTTCCTTCACCAGTGAATTGTTGGATGACCCGATAAAAGGAAGCGCGCGATCGTATCTGGTCTGGGAAACGTTGGGCGTAAAGAGCAACAGCATCATCGATGTTCCTTCCACTTTCTCCATAAATCAATATCATTTCAATTTTCTCTTGAATTGAAATAGCCTGCATTATTAATCTGGAAAACGTTACTAATAATCATCAGTTCCTATAAACAAATATCGAACTTCAAACACCCTAACAACGTTGGAAACCGATTAATGATTTAGGCGTGCCAGTGTAGTGGTATCTGGTATCTATCTTTGAGACAAAGTCGTGTGCCCCATTGAGGAATACGACTGAGAGCAGTGAAAATCAGGAATTATCATTTGAGAAATCAAAAGTGACATTCGTTTGACCTTGAAAATGGGTCTCAAGATTCGACCGATAAAACTGCAATCAGTAATGCGAAATTCTTATAACAACAATGCCAACTCGAGTGCAGCGATTCCAGATGCCACTGTATACATCAATTATCAGCTGACAAAACACAACGAACACCTGCTGTGGATGTCAAAGCAAAAGGCAAAAGAAAAAAACTGGAAATTCGTGTGGGAGAGTACAGGGAAAATATTGGCAAGAAGATGTGAGAGCACCCAACCTATCATGATAAGCACTGTTAACGATGTAAGCAGAATAACACGCATACAATAACACTTATTGCATTGTGTGTAAATAAATAAGAAACACAAAACTGTTCAACAAAAATGGATAACACAAATGGAAACGATAACTTAATAGTTAACTTAGATTGTAGGGTGATGCAAGGTTTTAGCGGCATCAATTTAAATGAAATAAAAATAATAATTGTTACTGCTTATGTTTTAATATAAGATCGTTGCGTTTACATTGGGATAGTTTTTGTCTTAGTATTAATCAATTTATGCGTGCTTTGAAGATAATTGTCCTCGTAGAAATAAATATAGAAGATGAGGAGAATGAATACTATAAACTACTCGTAGATGGTTTCGAACCAGAGTTCTTAAATAGAAACAAAAAAGAGGTGGAGGGATTTTAATGTTTATACGAAACGATATAGACTACGAACTGCGGAAAGCATTTCATATGAAAACATAAAAATTCATTTAACCCAAGAAAATAAATACGTTTTTGGAATATATAGACCACCAGGATTTAGTCAAAGAGCGTTTATTGAAGAATTGGGAAATAGCCTAGGCCAAATAAGAATAAAGGATGAAGTTATTGTGATGGGTGATATGAATATCAATATCCGTGACTTGAACTCAAACTATGTCAAGGATTATTTAGAGAGGTTAGCGTCGTTGGGACTGATAAATGTTATCAAGGAATATACAAGGATAGATCTCAAAAGAGGGACTAAGTCAGTGATAGATCACATTTTAGTTAGAAGAGCAGACAACCAAATAAATTCCTTTGTAATTGAAAGCGATATAACCGATCATTACCCAATCATGTATTCCACAAATGGACTGACAGTTGACAGAGAAAAATCGATGAGAACGTCCTACATCTGTAAAGAAAAGTTAAATGAACTCATCTGTGAAGTAGATTGGGGTGATGTATTTAATGAATGCGACGCAGTTACCCTTTATGAAAATTTAGTTTGTAAGTTAAAAGCTGTATATAAAAAATCAACGAATACTAGAACACTAAAGAGTAAATAAGTAAAAAATCCCTGGATGTCCCCAAATCTAGCTGAAAAATGTAAAAGAAGAGACGAGCTTTACAGGAGGTGGAAGAATAATAGGCTTAGCAGAACGTACGAAACTGAATATAAAGATTTCCGAAACAAGATCAACAGAGAAATAAAAGCATAGAAATCAAATTTTTATAGAAATAAGTTTAACGCAATTAAAGCTGACTCTCGTAAAACGTTGATGAAATGCCTGTGAAGAACTTCTCATCGGAAAAAAGTATGATCAGCCTTTCTAATGAATGTGCTAAACTTTTCTCGGAACAGACTCTCCAAATAATTCATCTGTGTTACGCAATCACATTGTATTATCCGAATACCTTCGCAGCCAACTGAATTTTTGCTAGAGAAACCAACATCGCAGAGGTGCGCAGCATAATTTATTTCCTCGACGAAAATAAATCCCCCATAATCGATGGAATACGGCCGGTAGATATTAAAAAACATGCAGATATTTTTGCTCCTCTCTTGTGTAAATTTATTAACCTCAATCTGATGCAGGGCAAAATTCCGAAAAAACTGAAAACTGCTGTGGTTAAACCTATTTACAAAGGAAGTGTAAAAAGTGAAATCGCCAATTATAGACCGATTCGATACTGCCAGTCATGGAAAAGTGTCTAGAAGATGTAATTAGAAGCAGACTAATTAGCTTTATTGAGAATCACTCCCTTACTACTCCCGTATGGTTTCCAGAAGCAAAAAAGTACTGGACAATTGCTTGGAGAGTTTGCGGATTGCGTCAATGAATCCCTAAATAAAAGTCATCTTATTCTGGTAAGGTTTATGGATTTTAGTAAAACATTTGATAAACTAAACCATGCAAAGTTACTGGAAGCACTTGATCGGATGGGTATGCGAGGAGTGATGGCGGATTGGCTAAGGGATTATCTATTCACCAGGGCCTTTCGTGTAAAAATCAAGGACGTTTATAGAGAAAAGGAGAATGTACAATATGGAGTTCCTCAAGGGTCGAAACTAGGTCCAATTCTTTTCAATTTATACACAAATGAACTTCTTCGCACTTTTAAAAATAGCATTCCATTTGCTTACGCTGATGACGCCGCGATAGTTGTACGCCACAGGTCTCTTGAGACGGCAACAAGACTAATACAGGCGAAAACAAAGATGATGCACATCCGAAGTCGACATTATAAAGCTACGCAGGAGCGAGTGTTTTTTCAAAATGATGGCTGCCTTTAATCAAGCAAACACTTAATTGACGCCGTAGGAAGCTATAAATACCTAGGAGTCATCATTGATAGCCACTTCATCTGGGACAAGCAAATTAACAAGATACGCTCTGATTTGAGAAAGGCTTCATTTGTATTGGCGCATCTAAGAAATCATGCAACACCACAAATTTTAGAGCTGGTATACTACGCCTTGACTGAATCCAAATTAAGATATGGAATACTGGCCTGGGGTAACGCCTCCAAAACACATATCGAGAAGCTGCAAAACTCCAAAATTCTGCATTGATTCTAATGAACTGTGGAAATGTTCCTGACGAAAGATGATTTAAGGTACTTGAGGTGCAAAATATCTTCAAGATGACTTTGGTACTGGAATACTCTGGCGAAACCCAATCGAACATGACGTTAACACCAGAAGACATGCTACAGTTATGTTACAAGTGCCCTGTAACTACAATAACTATGGTAAAAGGCAGCTCATATATAGCGTTCCCACAATATTAAATGAATTACCGGCTGATCTTAAAAATATTGTAAATTTTAAAAACAGAAAAAATTAAAAATTAAAAAAATTTTCTTTTAAATTCACAAAATTAAATAAATAAATAAACGTTATCGCTTAGGATAACTGCGTCGTTAGCGAAGAGAATTGGGGTCACCAGATAGTCGAATATTACGTTAAAGAGGAAAGGGCTGGGGCACTCCGACATTAAATGGAAATTCTCTCGTTAATCCAGCAGAACTTTTAACCGCAGTTTTCACGTTTCCGTACATGTCTTGTATTATTCTAATATACGTCTTCGGTACCTTTTGAAACCTCAGCGCGGCCCATATGAGATCCCTAGGCACTCCATCGAATGCTTTCTCGAGGTCGATAAATACCATGTGTAAATCCTTAGACGAATCTCAGTGCTTTCCATTATTATTCGTAGGCTTTGGAAAGCGTCCACCGTCGATCTTCTTTCAACAAATCTGCACTGGCTATTATTGAGCTAAATTATTTGCCTTAAGACTCTTTCGACGATTTTCATCGTGTGTGACATCAGCTTGATTGAACGGTAATTGTTGCATTCTCGAGTGTCGCCTTTTCCTTTGTATAATGGAACCAAGAAGCTACTTCTCCATTGATTCGTCATAAGTTGTCCACATTTTAATTTATTTAAAACTTTCGATAGCCATTCGCTGCCGATTCTCTCCATCTTCGACCAAAACTCTGATGGAATGCTATCTGTCCCGCCGCTTTCCCCCGTTTCATTTTTCCGATTGCTATACTTATTTCTTCGATTGAAAAGTCCAAAACTTCCTCCTCGAATAGACCAGCTGTCGGCACGATATCACGTGGAAACTGTTTGTTAAGCAACTCCTTGCAGTATTCAAGCCACCGATCACAAATTTCCTTTTCATTTGTTAGTAAGCGACCGTCTGCGTTTTTGATGTATTTCGGCGGAGTTATTTCCATTGAATTTTTTCGCCTCTGTGCAGCGAGCTTAAAAATATTTGGCATTTTAGTACTGTACGACGTTTGAACTTCTTGGATAGCTTGTCTTTTATCTGCCGATCGTGAGGATATTTGTTCCAACTCCTGGTACAGGTTTTCCGCTTCTGCTGCTCGAGTTCGAGCCAGGAGTTTCTTTGCGATCTTTTTAAGACGCTCGTATTTAAGTGCCAGTCGAGCTTTTTCGATATCGTCGCTCCGATCGCATTTTGTCCACGCTTGGAATGCACTCTTCTTGTCGGCCACAGCTCGTTTGGTTTCGTCATTCCACCACCATGTTTCTTTGCCGACGAGATGGTATTTCGATATAGTCCCCAGATGGGACTTTGCGAGTGTTATGCATTCCTCGTGCATGCTGTTCCACATTTCTTGGGGGCTAAGTGAGTCTGCTATACCATTTATATTTTGAAGTACTTCTTTAGCCAGCGCGATAAATCTTGCGCTTCGTTCCTTCGATAGATTATACCACCGGATTTTTGGCTTTCCAAACGATGCCAGTGTTTTCGGTGGTTCCGCGGTGAAAAATTCTGTAATGAGCAGACGGTGTTGGCTTACTAGCAATTCTCCAAGTATTACTTTACAGTCCTTAACACGGTTTCTCATCGACATTTTGCAGAGGTGATAAACTATTTGCGTTTCGTGGCCTCCGCTGCTAAAGGTGATAAGATGTCGTTGATGTTTAATAAACATTGTATTTAAGACGGTTAAGCCGTAAGCCCTACAAGCTACAAGGATGTCTTCGCCAGCTGAATTTCTGGTTCCAAAGCCTTTACCGCCATGGCAGTCCTCATAATCAACATTTGTTTCTCCGACCTGGCCATTTAAATCTCCGCCTACGAAGAACATCTCATCGATAGGTATATTTCTAAGCATAAGCGCTAACAATGTTCCACGTTTCATTGTGTATGACAAGTTTTACACTCATCAAGCGGTCGCTTATTTTCAAGATACCAACGATGTTGTTTAGAAGATCCGCTGCAACAAAGATTCCAACACCGTTTCGTCCATTGACCGTTCCATGGTAGAACATCTTAAATGCCTTAATTTTTAAATCTAGAAAACGCGCTTTATTTCCTGTATTACACCCACTTCGTTTCCTGTACGCACAGGATTGGAACATATTGCGCGTAGTTAAAAATAAAAACAACCCTATTCCCAGTCTTATAAGTGATGGTCAGGTTTACCACATGGACAAAGAAAAAGCCAATACCCTTCGACCACATTGTGTCTCAAAATATCGGTAATGCAATAACAAGTGCCTTGGTGGATACTTCGTCCATCAGTCTGTTACAACAAAATATGTGTTTGTCTGATGTAGTCTCGTAAAAAATATTTGTTTAAAAAAAATGCCGATTTCAGCAATAACATTTTTAGCTTTTCTTATAACCTCGTGCCTAAAATTACAATACTTTCCGGTTTGTTGGAAAATGGCTAAAGTGATTTCTATTTCCAAACCGTTTAAGCCATTGGAAGATCCACCTAACTACCGGCCGATAAGTTTGCTTAGTAGTATAAGCAAAGTTCTGGAAAGGGTCCTTAAAAACAAACTGTTGTCAGTCATTGAGAGCCAATGTATTTTTCCCAATGAACAATTTAGTTTTAGAAGTCAGCATAGCACGTTGCACCAAGCAAACAGAATTTGTCAGTACATTAAGAATAAAAGACTTACTGGTGAATCAACTGGCATTCGATTCAGTCTGGCACGATGGAATAATATACAAAATGCTTTCGTTTTTCTGTATATCTCGTCAAAATTGTACAAAGTTTTTTTTTACATAAATGAAGTTCTTTTGTCCATGTTAATAATTGTCCTTCTGAACTCAAACAAATTTTCTCAGGCGTACCAGAAGGTTCAGTTGTTGGTCCGATTCTTTATAATATCTTTACATCCGATTACCCTGAGCTTCCGTTATGTAAATACGCAGTCTATGCTGATGATGTGGTAATATTTTCTTCGCATAGACTTGGTCTCAGCATCGAGACAAATTTGCAAATATAAGATAATATAAATATTGCTACATTATTACACGAAATGGAAAACAAAAGTCAACACAGGTAAGTTTCAAGCAATATTTTGCACTCGAAAAAGAAAACCTTGTTATCTTCCATGTAACCTTCTTCAAGTGAGAGGTTAAGTAATACAATGGAAATCACATGTCAAATATTTGGATAAAAGGTTAACGTTCAAAGAACACTTTCCACAGATTATTAACAGAAGATCGAATTTAAATTTTGAAAAAACAAAATGACAATATATAGGTACAACGCAATATTTCAGGCAATTCTGCTTTATAGATGCCAGGTTTGGGGAGACTGTGCAATACCATAAAAAAAATCTTCAACGTGTACAAAACAAAATTCTTAAGATGATGCTTAATCTACCTCGTTCCTACTCCATCCGTGTCCTGCATAAGTTATCAAATGTTGACATGATTTCCGAAAGAACTTACAAATTAAAAGCATCTTTTGCTAGGAATGTTGTTTTACATGATAATCCCCTAATAAAAAACTCAATCAGTGAAACATGATAGTTTTTAGTTCTTTTCTTATTGAACGATTGGGAGTTCAACTCCCGCTAACATATTGATGAGATATTCCTTAAGGCAAATCCTTAACTTGGTTTTATAAAATGATGGTCCAAAGAATTTTCCAACCCCTATGTGACCAGATCCCTTTGCATTACTTCTATCTGACCCCTTCTCGAATATGCCAGTCATTCATGGTCCTGCATAGAGATCATTCAGCGCCGTTTCCTTCAATTTGCTGATCGAGAACTACCGTGGGATGACTCTCTTATTTTACCACCCTATCGAGACCGCCTTAAACTTCTTAACTTAAAGACAGAGACATAGCTGACATTCTCTTCATCCATCGACTGCTCTCTGATTCCGTAGATTGTGCCTCCCGTTAGGCAACTCTAGGCCCACAGATGGGCCTATTGTGATGATTTAAGCTCATCTATGATGCCGATACTGGCAGCTACTCGTATGTCCGCCGCTTCGAGGTAGAATCTTCCTAGGCAACGTTGACGTCTTTTGCCTGAACCAATGCAGTCACATAGTATACCAGGGTTGTCTGAAAAGTTTCCGACTGCAACGTAAAGATAGCGGCACTCGTCAATAAAAGCTAGTGAATGCTAGTTGTGCATCTTTTGACAGTTACTAACCGAAGTTTCAGTCATTTTCGACATGCAAGTTTTAGTTGACAGTTTGAGTGAGTCGATATGAGTGTTTTTTGTGAAAATAGAAAAAATTGAGTATCGAGCTGTTATTAAATTCTTGTTTTTGAAAGGCAATACGCCTACGCAAATCAAAAATTAGTTGGACTCTGTGTATGTGGACTCTGCATCCATCATTTACCACAGTGAAATTTTGGGTAGCTGAATTTAAAAGTGGTCGTAAGAGCTTGGGAGATGATGAACGTTCGGGACGTCCAAAAACTGCAAACCCTGACGATAACATTGCTAAAGTTCACCAAATGGTGATAGACGAACGCCGAATTGAAGTAAGAGAGATAGTAGAGGTTATGAAAATGTCCAAAGAAGTGTTTGTTACATATTAAATCAAGATTTAGGCATGAGAAAGCTGTCCGCGCGTTTGCTTAAGTTCGACCAAAATCGTGTTCGAATGAACATTTGAAACGTTCTGTTGGCGCAGTTTAGGCGCAATAAATCCGAGTTTTGACGCCGATTAATTACTGTAGATGAAACTTGGATACACCATTATACACCCGAAACAAAAATTCAGTGAAAATAGTGGACTGCAAAGGGCGAGTCGGCCTCAAAAAAAAGCAAAAACTGTTTTTTCGGCTGGGAAAGTGATGGCGACTGTTTTTGGGATAGTAAAGGAGTTATCTTAATCGATTATCTTCAAAAAGAAAAAAACCATTACAGGAGCATACTACTTGCCTAGCTGAAGGCAGAAATTGCGAAGAAACGGCTACATTTGCAGAAAAAGAAAATCCTGTTTCACCAAGACAACACGCCGTCCCACACCTCAGCAGTTGCCATTGCGAAAATCCATGAATTACGGTTTCACCCGATCTAGCCCCAAGCTAGGAGGACAGAGATTTTCGTCAAATGAAGAGGCAATCACCTTCGTGAACAATTATTTTGCAGAGAAAAACGCCAAGTACCATTTGAACGGGTTAGAGAGATGGGAGCATCGCTGGGAGAAGTGTGTAGAGTTACAAGGAAACTATGTAGACAAATAAAAAAAAAAAATTGAGAAAAAATATCTTGTATCATTGTTCAGACAACTCTCGTATATTCGTTGCACAATCTACATATACTGTCTTGAGCTCTGCCCATGGTCATCAGGTGTTTTTTTTTTATTTGGCAGTGCTCTATGAAAAAGCCTTTGATCAGTCGAATCTGACTTTACCTTAGTTGTAGTAGTTGTTTGGTATTTTTTGTGGCAACTGGTTGGCATAAAGTTTTTGGCTTGTTTGTTTCCTTCTCAACATAAGGTCAGTTTTGAAACCATTCTTGAGGCTCTTTTCGTTGCAAAAGTTGTTGTAGGAAGTTAAAAAAATTCAGATAACCTTCGCAATCAGTCCATTCATCAGTCAATCAGTCATCATCATCCTTCTCTTCCTGAAGCAGATTTTCAATTTGAATTGATGTCATCCAACCCAAACTCTCTTCTGGCATCGTTCTAATTTTCTGAAAAGGAACAAACTGAATACGAATACGTACAGAACTCTGACAAATTTTTGAATTTTAAGACAAAGAGCTTGAAGCTCCACCACCACCATGCCACTCCATGCCACAACATACTCCATCATTCGTCTCTCCCTCATAAATCTTTTTGCGTCATTAAGTATGAAATAGTTTTGTAGGACTTTCCAGTGGCTTGTTAATCCAAACTTTGCACATCCCTTTATTAGTCGAAAAGGATATTTTAAATTTTCTAACCAGCGGCATACACATGCTATTCGTACATCCGTACACTATCATCAAAGTCAACCCTTCTCATACTCCGGCCGTCTACCATTAGAAATGCCCCCACTTTATCAACGTCAAAATTTAATTACCTCCCCTAGAAAGTGAGTGTAGAATTCCCTAAACCAAGAAGCGACACATAGTACTTACGCTATAGTGCTATGTAATTTTTATATAAGTACGTAGATACTGATAGTTAAAGTAGAAGTGGCAGTAGCGGTAGTACTAGCGGTGGTAGTGGCTCAGCATGAATCCTTTAATGTCTTGGTGGCAGAATAATTGCATTTTAATTGCCCACAAAAGTGAGCTGAGTGTGCCGGAGGGAATTTACTGCTTATAGTACGAGGGTAGTGAAGTAGTTAAATGAATTTCTTACCACCAACTCCATGTTCCTGTTTCCTTACTACCGTTCTATCCTCGGTTGATTTTGTGAAAGCCCGAGGGCGCAAAAAATCCAACAGAAAAAAATGTAAAACTCAGATAAGATAGGGTATTTCTGTTTCCGGTATCTTTTCTATGGTGAAGTAGTTGCTCCGTTTTACGAGTATAGTTGCACTTAAAGCACGAAGCGAAAACATAAATCTCTAAGATCCGCAGAAGTTTATGTACGAATCCGGATACGGTTGAGGATACGCAGAATGGAGTACGAATGAAGTACTTATACGCTCATACTAACAGTTCGGGTTCATAAAAGCAATGCACAAGTTCAACAGAGATACGAGTATCTCCTCAGGGATGCGTCGAGGAAAGTTTGGAGCTTCGCCATTCACTGTGCTGTGTGCTGCGATGCATACGCAAATGTCCTTGAAAAAAGCATCCGAATTTATGTCATGAATTTTTTGTATGTGCCAGTTTTTCCTAATTTAGAAAAACTTCAATTTAATTTTGTTTTCTGCTCGCGAGCAGTTTTAGTTTTAGTACTTTTCATTCATTTATTATACATAAAAACACACACATGTGTATGTAGTAGTAGAACGATATTTGAGAGATTTTTAAAGTTGCTCTAGGCACTGTGTGTGGTTATGTTATTTTAACTCAATTTGGAATGAAGGAGTACCTACTTAGCAATTACAGGCACATTTATGGGGGCCATTTAGATCTGGAAGAGATATTTTGGAAATGTGGTCTTTTTTGCGGTTATAAACTAGAAAATACCACAGGGTATGAAGTCAGATTTTGAAATCACAAATTGGAATTATATGGTATTTGAGTATTTATTTATTTTTCTCTTATTTTTTTGAAGAACTACGCCTAAAGCGAGTATGCGACTACAACGAGTTAGATGATATAGAATTCAATTTTTTTTTCGGTAGTAGCATAATTTGAATTAATGATAAGGCCTTGTGCCGTAGATATTTTCCGTGCAATTAATTTATACACAAAAGGTGATTCTTCTAAAGGTACTTTTTTCAAACATATAAAACAATCATTAAAATTGAAAATCTGTCGGACAATCTTTATTATCCATGAACCATTCCTAACATTTAACATTTGAAGATAATAACTTTCAAATGTCCTCCAGGTTGGGGGATATGCCGCTGGGGTAACTGCCCGGCCATTTAAAAAAAAAACTGGATTGTACAGTTACAATAAATACCTAAATATTACAAACATGTGATAATTTTGATAAAGCTGTTTGCATTTTGACCACGTCAGTCGTTTGAACTTGTGCATTCTGTGCAGTGAACTTGCAGCTGTGTTTAATTTCAAAAAACGAGCAAGTGTTCAAGTCAATTTTCTAGCAGCGTTTTAATTTACATATTGTATATACATATATATATTTTTGAAACGGATTCAATCTCTACAGGTTTGTCAACAGTATTTATGTAAAATTATAGTCTTGTGGAACGAAATAAAATTTTGGTGAGTTTTTGAAAGTTGGTGTTAATTTTTGAAGAAAATTTCTGCTTATGAACATGTCAAAACATGTCTTCGAATTATGACTTGTTTGATTGTGTGTTATATGTTCTTTTTGGGACTTCAATAAAAATTTGCGCCTTTTTGCGCATTTTGAAAATATCGTTTGTCCAAATTTTTTTTTAATGTTTTTTTGTTGTTGTTGTAGAATCAGGTTCAAGTGATATTTTCATTACAATGCGCGCATTTTTTGAACATATGAAGCAATCAAGCGACTTAATTTCGACAACCCAATCTTCAAGATTGAAGGAATACGTTGAAACTCGAACGAAATGCCCAGATCATGCTAAACCTTTGTTGCGAAAGCGGATTTCATTTTTCATATCAGATTTCATACAAAGATGGAAAAAATGCTATAGAAAAGAGGATAGGTTTCTTACTTCTAATAGGTCTTGGCTAGATTCTGCAATTAGTTTCAAAAATTATGCTTTTTCTGAAAAAAAATGTGGTCGCCCTATAAAAAGTTTTGATGAAGCTTCGCAAAGAACCAAACGCCTAAAAACTAAGGATTTAAGACAGAAGCACTCATCTGAGGAATTAGTTTTTGCTGCTCAAATGAATTTACGGTCTTCAGGGCAAGTAGAAGCATCTAAATTTGTGAGAGATGTGACGGCAAGTTCGCCTAGACGAGCTGCAAAATATAGGTTGGCATTCAAGAAATTTGAAGGCGGTAAGGAAAAACAACTTTCTGGGAGAGAAGCTTTGTCGGTGTTTGTTGAAGCCAAACTTACTAGACAGCAACATACATACAACATAATAAGATTGAACGCTAAGTCCTGGTTCCCGTTTTATAAAAAAAATACAACTTGCCAAAAAAGAGTGTTACCCTGCGAAAGAACATATTACTGTTACGGACACTGTTGCTGATATTAAATTACAGGCTTTACTTAATCATACAGTTAATCGGCTATTAGATGCTCAAAAGGAAGTTATGGAAGTCCAACAAACAGATTCCTTGAACAATTTGAAGCTGATTTGTATGTGGGGCTTGGATGGTTCAGCGCAATCAGAATACAAACAGCATTTTTCTGATGCAAATGCTAAAGACACCAGTATATTCATTGTATCTTTTGTACCCTTACGATTGATCACAACCAACCCAGGAGAGCAGCAGCAATTAATTATTTGGCAAAATGAAAGAGCCTCATCCACACGATACTGCAGACCAATTAAGTTTATTTTTCATCATGAAACAACAGAAATAGCAAAGAACGAGGTTGAAGTAATGCGCAAACAAATTGAAGACCTACAGCAAGTGACATATAAAATAAATAACATCGAAATGAATGTTACGATTGCTATGCTATTTTCTATGGTGGATGGAAAATTTTGTAATGCCATAACAGACACGAAATCAACACAAAGATGCTTTGTATGCGGACTAACGTCCAAAGATTTCAATAACATGGAAAAAGTATTCAACACTCATGTAATAGACACTTCTCGATTAGAATTCGGACTATCTGTGCTCCATGCCTGGATTCGTTTCTTTGAATGTTTGTTGCACCTTAGTTATAAACTACCTCTGATGAAGTGGCAGGCTCGTGGAGAGAAAGAAAAGAAATCCAAAGCAAATTTAAAACTGAGATAGGATTAGTAGTCGATAAGCCAAAACCTGGCTTTGGGAGCAGTAACGATGAAAATACGGCTAAGAGATTTTTCAGTGAGCCAGAAGTAGCCGCAAAGATTACTGGTTTGGATATAAATGTTATTCAAAGGTTTAAAATTGTATTGCAAACTATAGCTAGTACCTACAAAATTAATGTAGACAAATTCCAAATATATGCTTTTGAAACTTCCAGACTGTTTGTGGAAAAATATAAATGGTACCCAATGCCACCTTCAATCCACAAAGTTTTAATTCATGGCCCAGTCATAATAGAGCATGCCTTTTTGCCAATATGCCAACTAAGCGAAGAAGCGCAGGAGGCACGAAATAGGGAATTTAAAATATACAGAGAAAATTTCTCTCGTAAAATATCGCGTGTCAGAACTAATGAGGATATTTTGAATTCATTCCTTATTTCTTCGGACCCGTTTATAACCAGTTTGAGAAAACTGCCTCAAAAACGGGTCTATAACACTGAGAAGGATGTTCTTGACTTATTAAAGGCCCCTGACCTTCCGTTTACTTCAGAGGCTTTCGATACATCAGCTCACATTAGTTCCGATAGTTCATCCGACACGGAATAACGATTATTGTACATTTAACTCTTTTCAATTTCGTACTTTTTGCATAAAAAACATAAAATATTATTATTTAAAAACAAGATGTGTGCTTTTTATTCATTTTCCAAGGGTTTAGTGCAATAAAATAGTTTTTGCAAGGAATTCACGCATTTGGCCCCTGTGTGCGGCGGTGCGAAACATTGTCGTAGCTGGCACGGAGTTCCCACATCTCGATATACACAAGGGGACTTGAAGAACTTCTGATCAATCAACAGTCAACCAGATTGATCACATTGCGATCGACGCAAGACACTCCTACAGTATTATGGATGTCCGTACGTTCCGAGGAGCCAACATCGACTCGGACCATTATCTTGTTGTAGCCAAGGTGCGGTTGCCAAACTACGCCAAGACAAACTAATGCTGTGAGAAAATTCGACGTCAGACGGCTACAATCGCAAGAGATCGTCAAGTCCTTTTCCGATCGAGTGTCTCTTAACCTCTTAAGAGGTCCAATGCCGCCAGTATCAAGCATCGAAGACCATTGGAAACCACTGCTAAAACGCCATCAGAGATGCCGCTTCTGATGTGCTGGGTCTACTCGTCTACCACAACGAAACCCCTGGTTCTATGATGAATGCCGGCAAGCACATGCAGCTAAGTAAGATGCATATAACGCGGCGCTGCTTAGAAATACCAGAGCTGCTCATGAGCTCTATGAGCGGAAGAGGAGAGACGAGCACCGGCTTCTCAGGAGGAAGAAGAAAGAGCATGAGAAGCGCGCGGTCGAGGAAATTGAGAGATGCTACTCCAGGAATGAGGTTCAGAAGTTTTACCAACATAAAAGTTTTAAACAACATTCCACTGAAACAAACCCCGAACCGAAGCCTGTAGAGATGAACAAGGGAACATCGTAATAAAATCGCAGTCGATGCTGAGGATTTGGAAAGACCATTTCTGTAGACTGTATAACGGCGATGACGAACCAAATATCGCTGTCAGGTAGAATGAACCAACAATTCCGTCCACCCGACTTGGATGATGTGAAGATAACTAAATGTAAGCTTAAGTTTTACAAAGTTGCTGGAGCAGATGGCTTGACTGCAAATCTTTTTAAAGCGATATGCGAAATGTTGCTTAGAAGCATACACCAACTCATCTGTAAGATACTGTCAAAAGTATGTCTAATGAATAGGTAGAATCTCAGCATTGTTTGTCAGGTCATGAAGAGAAGAGACCTTCTCAACTGTGCACAATACAGAGGTATCAGTCTTCTTTACATAGCTTACAAAATCTCTTCTGCCGTATTTTTTGAACACATGAAGTCGTAAGTCAACAAACTGTTTGGTCTATATCAGTTTAAGAAAGCCAATCGCAGGCCAACTATTCACACTGCGGCAGATCTTGGATAAGATCCATAACTTCTAATCGATAGACACCACCTATTCATCGATTCATCGCAATGTATATTTTTTGCATTTCTGCACGACCCATTCCTTCCGTCAAAATAAAGACAGAAATTTCTACATTAGCTATCATAATCTTATGATCATGAGAGGATTAAGACACAATTCGGACATGAATTACATCAAACAAATAAAAGGGATGTTTAATTGTTTTTACCTTTTTCATCCATACGATTTTTTTCTTACCTTAGGTTAGCTTATCAGCCCTTATAGTAACGTATACCCAAACTAAGACGCCCAGTGAACTGTTTGTATGTAAAAATAAAAGTCGAAAAGACTTCAAGCGATTGTAGGACTTCCAGATGATTTCAATTTACTGATTTCTGAAAATGACTAGCCAATTCGCCTACTTATTTATGCTGAAAAGCTAATTACCTAAAATATTTCATTCTTTTATAATTGTGCTACTAAGAAGAGGATTGAACAAATCTTTCTTCATAAATTGTGAGCTAATAACCCTAAATTTCGGTTAAGAAGATAAAATCCGCGGTAAGAGATAGCTCTCATCTACCCCACTGCACAACTCACAGATACTATTCTCACACTATAATTATTCCTCAGGAACTAAAAAAGTCACAAAAAGTACTTTTCCTTTGAATCTTTTCCGACTTAATGCGTCAAAATCCCATTATGGATGAAAGAAGCACAAACTAATAATCCACTGCCGTAGAAAGATGCACGTTTTATATGTAATCGAAAGTCTTTTCCTCGTTATATCAATTCGAAAAAAAAGTCCCTCAATTGCATATTGCGGTGAAAATGTTCTTCAGCATTTCCAATAATTCACTTTGATTTTGCTATCCTCCGACTCGTCTAATGCCCTACTACATTCCAATGAAGCGGAAAATTCGTTTAAACGTTTTTATACCAAAGTACTCACCTATTGCCGAGAGATTCAATTATATAGTAGAAAGTAGAAGCAACCTCCCTTGATGGGGTAAACTCTTGCAAACTTTAGAATTAACATTTTTGAAGCGTTTCCATTTGCTACGAAGACCGAATTTTCATAAATGTGTCGGCAAATTATAGATCCATTTGAAAAAGAAAAATCCGCATCTGACTGCATTGCGTCGCATCGGTCTCTCTTAGTCGACATCTCTGGCATGGCTCCTGCGAATTCTGTCTGAAGATACTTTCCATGTACGGAAAATTCAATGGCTCTTGTAAAGAATGCATTAAAATTGCGAGAAAAGTTTTTCGAAATTCACTTCATTTCAAATTCACTTAGTGCAACGGTGTAGGTAATTGACGACAAAAATTGCAGACAAATCGAAAAAGAAAATTTTGAAATACTAGTATCTTAAACGTACGAGTATGAGCATATTTTTTAGTTTTAAAATTGATTTCTAAAAGAAAACTTTGTGAGTATGTTGAGCACATTCAGGTTCGATAATTGTACATAAAAAATATTTATCGGTTTTAAAGGTTTTCTGAAATGATTCAAAAAAATTTATCTTTTGACATTTAACATAAAAATGGACAAAGAGTTTGTATTCTTTCATGCAGCAGACACATTTATGTGTATCTTCTGGTTGACCAAGCAGCATCAAAGAATGACAATTTGAAGAAATTCTTTCGGTTCTAGTTTCTGGATATCTTCTCGGAGCCTTGCCTCTCAGAATCATTGAATCTTTAAATGCTTGCCAATTTAATTATTTTCAAATTCTGATCGAACAATTCATTCATTTTCATTCATTTTTATAAAAAAAAATCATGTAGCAAACCTTAAATATTTTGAGTTCGTAATTGACAACGAAAATAAGAGTGCTCTGCTCAAATCTTTGTGTCATTCTTTCGAAGGTATTTTCGGATTAAATTTGAAAACCCTGCGGGCCGGAACATTGGTATTCATTTCGGGATACTCAATTCTCTGAATATATCGATGTTGCCGAGGATGGTATCACAGCCGAATTGCTACGCGCTGACAGCAGAACATCAGCAGAACTTCTATACTCTCACATCAGAAAGACATTGAAAGAAGAAAGGCATAATCGTGAAGTTACCAAATAAGGGCGATCAGAAAGAATGCAGCAACTGGAGAGAAATAACTCTACATAGCTCTTTATGCAAGTACTTGCAACAATCATTCAAGGGAGAATTCAAAACAAAATCGAAGGAAATCTACGACATGAACGGGCTGGCGTCCGCCCACATAGAAGCTGCATAGACCAAACCAACACTCTGCGCATAATAGTTAAGCTGTCTATAGAATGGTGTACACCTCTACACCTGCTGTTCATCGATTTCCAGAAGGCCTTTGACACAATCAAAAGAGACTGCTATATGTAGAGCACTAAGTAAAACAGGAGTACCCCTTAAAATAATTTACATCATCAGAGCAATGTACAAAGATTCGGATCTCGCGGTACTACGTAATGGAATCATCAGCGACTCTTTCACTACAAATACAGGAGTAAGGCAAGGATGCCCACTCTCACCTCAACTGTTCACAATTGTTCTGGATGTAATTATGAGAGAAGTCTGCGCACATAGACGTGGAATAACTTGGAGTCTCACACGACAACTCGAGGACTTAGACTATGCGAACAATTCTTCTATCGCACAAGCTCAGTGACATCCAAACTAAATGAGAACACAACAACAGACGGCAGCGCAGAAGCAGAAGTTGATAACAGACTTCGAAAAGCAAGAACAGCCTTCGGCGAATAACGACCTATATGGAGGAGTTCCCAGACTTCCAGAAACATGAAGCTCAGAATATGCAAGTCATGTGCCAAGTCAGTACTGATATGTGGCAGCGAAACCTGGTTGATTTCCAACAACATCATACAGAAACTTCAGGTATTCATCATCAAATATATCCGTACAATATGTCGAATATTCTGGCCAAACATCATCAGGAATGTGGATCTGTTGGAAATGACAAGAGAGGAACCAATTGCGATACAGATTAAGAGACGCAAATGGAAATACTCGTAGATCGGATATACCATCAGGAAAAAAGCCGACAGCATTACCAGAATAGCGTTAGGGTGGAACCGCAAGAACACCTGGAGACGATCGATACTGCTGGAACTAGGAAATCTCAACCTCACTGGGAACAGTTTGAAGATAACTGCAACCAACCGAGTGCGATGGAGATGCTAAGTGGAAGCCCTATACTCCCAAGTGAAGTTGACAAAAAAAAAAAAAAATCCCCTCTTAAGAAAGAAGATCTTTTCTCTTGCAACGATCGAGGACATACCCATCCACTTTCGACAAATTCCAAGCTTGAGAGGCATAAATCATGATTGGGATGATAAAGGTCTTACATCGAGAAATGGAGATTTACTACTCCTTGACTGCTTGGTTGAGTCGGGTAGAAAACTCTTAATTTGTTGTTGGTAGAATTGATAGTAGAACACGGGCGAACTAAGTTCTAACTGCCTTAAAGTTATACCTTTCGAGTGTGATGTCCCGTTTAATTCGTCGATGATGTGTGTCCATTCTTTTTGACAGTGAACTAATGTATTTGATTCTGCTCTCATATATCGCTAAACCCACTTTAGTAGGTTGTATATCAAAACTTGCGAGCACGCTGTTGACAGCGCAGTAAGTTATGCCAATTATGTGGATATCATCGGTGAACGTTAGTATTTTAATAACACTTTGAAGTTGGCTTCTAAGCTTCGCACCATTCTACTAAGTTTTGTTTTAAAGAAGTCACATGGCAGCGCGTGACCTTGTCTTAATCCTTCTTGACATTGAAGGGCTTAGACGTTCCGCTAAACCCATTTTCGCCGCTTCCGTCTAAATACTCGCGAAAGCGCTACTGACATCACGCTGCTTTCTCACGATTATGTCAATATCGTCGGCGCATGCGAGTAGTTGGACGGTCTTTTGAAAGATAGTGCCTCTTGTGTTTGCTCGTGAGTTTTGCACTATTCTTTCAAGTACGATGTTGAAAAAATCGCATGACAGCGCATCGCCTTGTCTAAATCCTTTCTGGACATCAAAGGTCTCGGTGAGATCTTTACCGGCCTTGATGGAGCGGCGTGCATTCTCCATCGTCATCCTGCACAAACGGATGGCATGCGCCCTTAAAATCGATACATAGATGGTTTGTATCGATCTGAAGCTTATAAGTTTTCTCCAAGATCTGCGGTAGTGTGACTATTTGGTCGATGGTGGACTAATATGCGATGTTAAGGAAACTGATGTCTCTATAATTGGCCCAGATCAGAGGGTCTCCTTTCGTGAGGATCGGACAAGTAATGCTGAGGTTCCATTCATCGGGCATACTTTCGTCCGACCATATTTTACAGATGAGTTGGTGTATGCTCCTTACCAAGTCATCGCCTGCCGCTTTGAAGAGTTCGGCAGTCAGGCCATCCGCTCCAGCAGCTTTGTTGGACTTAAGCTTCGATATGGCTATCTTCACTTCATACAGGTCGGGTGGACGGAATTGTTGGTCATCATCGTCCAAGTTGAAAGGTTGATTCTGCCTGACAGCGGTATTTGGTCCGTCATTGCAGTTATACAGTCTGCAGAAATGGTCTTTCCAAATCCTCAGTATTGACTGCGATTCTACTACGATGCTCCCTTGTTCTTTCTTCTTCCTCCTGAGAAGCCGGTGCTCGTCTCTCCTCTTCCACTCATAGAGCTCATGAGCAGCTCTGGTCCTTCTAAGCAGCGCCGCGTTATATGCATCTTGCGTAGCTGCATGTGCTTGCCGGCATTCATCATCGAACCAGGGGTTTCGTTGTGGTGGACGATTGAAACCCAGCGTTTTTGCAGTGTTTCCAATGGTCTTCGATGCTTGATGCTGGCGGTATTGGACCTCTTAAAAGATTTAGAGACACTCGATCGGAAAAGGACTTGACAATCTCTTGCGATTGTAGCCGTCTGACGTCGAATTTTCTCGCAGTATTGGTTTGTCTTGGCGTAGTTTGGGATATCCGCACCGTACCTTGGCTACAACAAGATGATGATCCGAGTCGATGTTGGCTCCTCGGAAGGTACGGACATCCATGATACTGGAGAAGTGTCTTGCGTCGATCGCAATGTGATCAATCTGGTTGACTGTTGATTGATCATGAGTTCTTCAAGTCCCCTTGTGTATATCGAGATGTGGGAACCGCGTGCTAGCTATATTTCACCCCGGCACAATGTCGATTAGCCTGAATCCGTTATCGGAGGCGGTGTCGTACAGGATCCGACACTAATCCTGATTTATGTCGCAAGAAACTCGCCATTTGTCCCCTTTACTTCGCAATCTGTGATGAGATTCCCACATGGCGCATCTTGGGTAGTCAGTGCAGAGCCTATTACTGCAATCCTTTTTCTCTTGACTGTTACTATAGGGCTCGTTAAATCTACCGACTATGGCGCATTCTTTCCTGTAGGCGCTAACCGCCTTGCTTTCTGATAAATGGGTCGATCATCCCCTACCAAATGCAGGAGCTTTCAACATTTTTCGGCTTGTAACTTTCAGTCAATACAACTTGTCCCCAAATAGTTTCATCTTCAACTTTTCGTACTTAATCCATTATACTGACCTTTACTGTGTTCAGCAATTTGATGCCCTCTAAAAAGTTTTTAGAATCTTTCTATCACTTGTTAAAGTTAATTTGCAAACTTTAATCCCGTCTTTCTTAATCGACAGGGAAATCCTTTCTAAAAATTGTTTGCCATTTTATCTGGTACCATTTGGAAGCGATCCGTATACCTCTCGCATCGAACATTGATACCAATCGCAATAGTCCCCAATAGCTTACGAAGATCATTAGCACTTAACCCAGTAAATTCTGCTTCACGCTTGATCGATTCCCTCATGATTGTAACTTTGCTTCCGGTTTCTATTAGGGTATGATAAATTTTTTCACCGACATTCACAAAAACTCTGGAGGTACTTATGCTAACAGGGTTAACGCTGTACCTAACACCTGAACCATGACTTTGACCTCGAGTCTTTTGCGGATAAATTATTGCGCAAATTTGTTGCATGATGAAAAACAACGTGGTCCTTTGCTAAATTCAGGACAATCCATTTCCTTCCTTTCGTCTCGATATCCCCTGGAAGATGGACCAGCTTGGGTTTCGCTTTGGTTTTTGATTTAAAACTACCTCCACTCGAAAGTCGCATGTTCGCAAGCCAACGACTTCATTTTTAACTCGTCCAGCGCCATCGCTTCATAGACAGCTCTGCACCGCAGGATGAGAGCTGCTCGTGAGATGTACGAACAGGAGAGCCTTGCTCATAGCATCGTCTGGTATCCCTTCCACAATATAAGATATGAAAGACTGATCACCTACGCTTCCTTAGTTGGCAATTTGCTGCATGGTATAAAAATACTGTATAAAACTCTCCGTCGGACGTTTCTTGCGAGATTCTAGAGCGCAATGGATATCAGTGCTGGGACGAGGGTCGTGAAATTCCGATAATAATGTGGTTTTCACAATTTCATAACTACACACTCCAGTTTGGGTTTCGATAGCAAGCTAACCTGCACCTCGTAAAAGACGTCTGACATGTAAATAGTTTTGTACTTCGCTCCATCAACAAACTATGCAGATCCCTCAAAATCTTTGAGCCACCTTTTGACGTTTTTACCAATTTCACCCGTAATAGCACAAATTTATTTTTGTTGGGCATGTCTACCACCTCATAATCTTCCCCCTTTTCAATAGTTTTATTATTAGTGACCTCTTGGTTCGATTCTTCTAAGCCGTTCCACAAATCGGTCTTTAATTTATAAGGGACCCATCCCTTTCTTTATGAAATCATGTAATGCTCTCATTGTTAGGGAATTTTTATAATCCATTTGTGGATGTTAACGCCACGCAAAAACGGGAAAATGGTTTTAACGTTTACAAAGTTTGACTGTCTCTACTGCTGATTAAATTTGTGCCTTCGGTCTGCACAAAATCCAACCTAAAAAGAGGAAGAATTAAAAAGAACTGTTTTGTCGTGACAAAGATGCAGTTGTCATCTTCTTTACTCACTAAGGTCTGATCGTTGTGTAATGTCACTATTGTGTATGACGTCACAACATATTGGTTTATCTCACCCGGAAGAAATATACTTAATTCATGCAAAAAGAATTGAGAAACAATATCAATCAACTGTCAATGATAAAATAGAATTGGCTGTGACACCGTCGATAATAGTTTTTCAAATTTGAATAATAGTGTGTAGAAGAATAATATTTAATACGAGAGAACAATATTTTGCAACACACTGTAATATTGCAAATCGGTTGTGCTAGCTGCATCTCGGAAAATAGCCGATCATCTGACAAAGTGATTGACCTGTAGTCTCCAAATCTGATGTATAAATACGAGTTCCACCACCGCCACCAGCAGCGGTAGTTAGTTAGCAGTACATCAATAAAAGAAATTGTTGGGGATAAAAAGAAAACACAACCTCACTGTTGAAACGATTGAAGAATTATATTTGTCATAATTCAAAAATACAGTTATGAGAATGAGAAGAAATGAAATACGGTTGTGAGAAAGAAAATAAATGAAAAGAAACACATTGACAGGCAGGGCTGCCAACTCAAATGATCAGAGATGATATCAATCTCCAACAACCTGCCCGGTTGAACCCCTGGGTTCGAAATCTTCAGCCTCTAAGAGTACGCACAGCTTCTGCACTGCCCGATTACATGTCCCACTCGCAGTCTTGATCGTAACGTTGCGGACCAATCCATCGCTGCCCGGGTGAACGGCTGTCACTCGGCCCAAGCGCCAGTAAGATGGACGGGAATTCAGGCACGCTTCAATGCGCGCGGCCAATGTTTGAAGCTGACTGTACCAGAGCGCCTGTGCTCCAAGTAGACGTATAAGATGATGTTTGGCGGATTTAACCGCGGCCTCCCACAGTCCACCTTGGTGTGGGGCACTGGGAGTGATGAAGTGCCACGTAGCTCCACGATTGGCAAGGGCTTGATGATTGTGTGCGCTGTGCCAAGCTCTCATATCCTCTTGCAGTAGACGGTTGGCTCCCACAAACGCTGTACCGTTGTCACTATATAAGTCCAGACATGGACCACGTCGACAAACGAACCTCGTGAATGCGTCTAAAAAAGCTTGCGCTGTCAGATCATCGACGATCTCAATGTGCACCGCTTTCGTCCCCATACAAACGAAGAAAGCCAAATAGGCCTTAGTTCTTGTACATGACTGCTTCCTCCCAACACGTGTGATGAACGGTTCACAATAGTCCACTCCAGATGCCAAGAAGGGTCGAGCAGCCGTCACCCTTTGCCTCGGTAAAGAAGCCATTTGTTGGACCAATGTCTCTCGACGTTGCCGTCTGCAGATCACACACCGATGGAGATAGCTCCGAACAGCCTGTCGCCCAAGCAGAATCCAATAGCGCTGACGAAGATTTTGTAGCATGAGTTGGGTTCCACCATGAAGAGTGCTATCGTGTACTTGATTGATGAGCAGCCATATCAGGGCTCCGTTCTTCGGAAGGATAGCTGGAAAACGCTGGTCGTTCGGTAGTGATGCCTTACCCAGCCGTCCACCTACTCGCAAAATACCATCCTCATCCAGAATAGGGTTAAGTGGAAGTAAGCGACTTGAGCTAGGTATATTCGATCCGCTGCGAATAGCCTGGAGTTCAATGCTGAATGCACTGTCCTGCTCCAATCGCAGGAGTACCAATAGAGCACCATCCAGTTCCTCGGGAAGGACAATGCCCCCCCGAAGATGTTTCCGACTTGGGGGCCACCGTAATATAAACACCATTGTGTGTAATAGTCACTGCAGTGAGCTAAAACGTTCAGTAAGCGCTATTGCATTGCGTCACAAGTGATGCTTTCTGTCCGCTCTGTGCACCGACCAGTTCCTGCGGATTGAGTTTCTCCGTTCTCATTTAAGGAAGTGCGCCCATTACCAACCATTTAGGGCCTTGCCACCATAGCCGATGCCGTAAAAGCTCCTGTGCACCCAATCCACTGCTTGCGCAGTCAGCTGGATTTTGGGCTGACCGGACATAAAACCATCTATCCGGAGCCGTCAGTTCCTGTATTTGCCGAACACGATTGGAGACATACAGTTTTAACGTCGTGGGGTGTTTGCGTAGCCAGCTCAGAACAACAGTCGAATCCGACGACAAGTAGTACTGGTTATCCCCAAGGGCTAATGCAACACGGACACTATCAAGCAATTGCGCCAGGAGGTGCGCTGCGCAGAGCTCCAGTCGGGAAATGGAGGTGCCTTTCAGAGGGGCTACTTTAGCACGGGCCGTCAGCAGCGACACGTTAACCTGTTCATCGATGGCACTTGTTTTTAGGTAGAGTACTGCGGCGTAAGCGAGCGAGCTGGCGTCGCAAAAGCCATGTATGGTAGTAGCTGCATTATAATGCATACCCAACCATCTGGGTATTCGCAGTTCATTAAGTATATGTAGAGCGCAGCGAAACTGTGTCCATACCCTCCTCAGCTCTTCAGGAAGGGGAGCATCCCACGTGATGCCAGCAGACCAAAGTGTCTGGATGAAGATTTTGCCCGTAACGACCACCGGTGCCAAGAGTCTGGGGGGGTCAAACAATTGGGCAACCTCGCTAAGCACTCGTCGTTTGGTTGGTGTTCTATTGCAGTCATCTAGTTCAATCTTGAAGAACAGCTCATCCGCTGTAGGGTCCCAGTGCAAACCAAGCACCGTTGCCATTGAAGGGTCAATAAAAAGCTCTGAGGAAGAAGGAATGTTACCAGTTAATTGATGGATTACCTGTGCACTTTTCGAGTTCCACTTTCGCAACTTAAAGAAACCTTTTGAAAGTATCGTATCGATATTAGTAGCCAATAGCACTGCTTCCGATCCGCGACAGCAACTTGTCAATAGGTCATCCACGTAGAATGAAGACAGAATGGTGTCCCGTGTCTTACAGCCCTGCTGTCGATTTGCCAAGCATGTGTAGTTGTCAAGGGCACCCTGGTGTAAGGTGCGCACAGCCTTGAAGGGGCTGGACGCCATGCCATACGTCATGGTCCTTAAGCGAAAGACTGAGATCTCCTTTGCGTTGAGTTCTCGCCAGAGTATCCGTTGGTAGTCCCTGTGTTGCGATGTCACCAGCACTTGGCGAAACATCTTTTCCACATCTGCTGAGAGCGCAATCGGATACTATCGAAACCTGAAGATCACATGAACCAATATCGCCTGGATAGTGGGGCCCGCGAATTGTGTGTCGTTCAGCGAAACTCCATTGCTGCTGCGCTCTGAAGCATTAAAAACAACGCGAAACTTGCTCTGCACAGCATGGAGTGGGATGTAATAACAGTTCGTGTGATCGCCAGGTTGACCAACATGCTCCATATGACCAAGAGCGCTGTATTCCCGCATGATACAGATTTATTTCTCCCTCAGCTCCTCATTGCCAGACAAGCGCCGTTCGAGCCAATGGAAATGTCGCAAAGCGCTGGCATACGAATCTCCTAGCTCAGGAACTCCGTCACGTTAAGGAATATGTACCACGTAGCGACCGGCATCCTCTCGTGAATGTGTTGACAAAAATATCCGCTCGCATTCGTCCTGATCCAAACCCCCTTCGGGCACCTCTTCCAACTTCCAAAAATGTCGTACCAAGTTCTACAATTGAAGGTCATCCTCGTTCATCCGAGCACAGAATGCATGAGGAGGATGTGCTTTGCCTGAGGTTGCGCACGCTGGGCCATAAACAACCCATTCCAAACGAGTGCGTTGAGCGCAGGGCTCGCTTGGTTCCCCGGTGATGATTTCGCCCTCGACTATCTGACCCCATACGTCAGCTTCAACCAAAACGTCGATATGTCCAGATTCTGCAAAGCGCACATCAGCAAGTTGAAGACCGCACAGATGAGTCCACTGCCTTGTATCCAGAAGCACCGTGGGGGTCACAGTCGTTATGGAAGGAAGCACCAAAGCGTCGATTTGCATTTCAAAATTGGTGTACGTTGATTGAATCGTTAGCCGCACACTACCATTTGTGCGAGCTTGTCCAAAAGCGCCGATGCCTTGTACTGCTGCGTCGTATCTAACCATAGGAAGGCTGATTGGCTAGATGTTTGGTCAAAAAACTCACCTGCGATCCAGGGTCATAGAGGATCAAGGCTAAGCGCTGTTCCAAATTACTAGATGTGAAAGCTCGCGCTGTTGTAAGCAACACGGTGAGATCTGCTAGTCATGGCGATTGTGTCATGGTAGCAACTGCTGTTGGCTGAGATGATGAGAAAGTAGCGAGGTCTGCAGCTGGCCCGGAAGATTCTCGACAGAACATGGTGTGATGTTTCCTCCCGCAACCCTGACAGCCACCCGCAGGGCACTGTGCTGATGTGTGTCCAGTCCTTAGACAGTTGAAGCATAATCCAGAGTTCTTCAGGTCAGCAAATCGTTGAGCTGGAGTTTTATCCAATAACCTCCGACAGCGTGTAATCCGATGCGGACCTTGGCAGGAGGGACATCCATTTTGAGTTGGTATCGCCAGATATGACTTCATCAACGGCTGTGCACGGGAAGAACGTGGAGTTGTTGACTCATATCGATTGGCGGTACGAATCACATCTGTCGCAAGGCTCTGAGCGCGTTTCTCCACAAACGCTAACAAATCTGCCAAACGGGGGATCTCGGTTGACGAACAGTCCATACACCAAGTCCGCTGCGTAGTAAGGGGCAGCGTCGCAATAATAATCGGAACAACCAAGGCATCCCACTGATCCACCGGTAATTCCATGACACGGAGTGCGCGCAATAACTCGTGCACAGTGTCCACCACTCTTAACAGCTCATCTGACGTCTCGTCCACAACGCTCTTCAAGTGCAAAAGGGGAGACACATGAATTTCCCCAAGAAGCTTTCGATTGTCGAAGCGAGTCTTAAGAGCTTGCCACACTTCGAGATAACCACCAGAATACATTGCACCCACTAGGGGGACCTTCACCGGATCTATTGCTTGTCGCAGCTTACCCAGTTTGTATGCTTCTGGAAAATCCATACTGTGCACCAGAGTCTCAAATGTGTCTCGGAACGCCAGCCAATTGTGAAGTGCACCGTTAAAGGTCGGGATGGTAACGAAATCCAACCGCATGTCCACTTTATTTGCAGATGAGTTGACGTGCTCCGATAGCGATTTTCCATGATCGTCTCGTCCATGTGAAGCATCTTGGGAAGCCGTGTGTACGTTCTTAAGCTGTGCCAGCCTACGGTTGAGTATCAAACATGCTGCATTGTACTGACTGTCCACGTGTTCCCAGAGATTTGCATGTTCACCCAATTCTTCCTCCTTTGCCACTCCAACTAGTATCTCGTGGTGAGTGACGAACCGCTGGTAATGCGCCGTTATAGACCTTATCTCCAGCCACGCGGTCATGCGTACGTCGAAGGGCATTCGTTGCAGCCGCTCGTAAATTCAGCGCCGGATATATGCACAAAATGTGTTGCTCCAATAGCCGAAATGCAAGGAAATTATTATTTTTGTTTTTTTTTTTCAAACGATGTGCTTAGTATATCACGATGAAAAAACTAAAGCAAATACTTGTGACAATGTCCTCACAGGAGGCACCAAAAATGTTGGGGATAAAAAGAAAACACAACCGCACTGTTAAAATGATTGAAGAATTATATTTGTCACAATTCAAAAATACAGTTATGAGAATGAGAAGAAATGAAATACAGTTGTGAGAAAGAAAATAAATGAAAAGAAACACGTTGACAGGCAGGGCTGCCAACTCAAGTGATCAGGGATGATACTCGTATCAATGTCCAACAGAAAACATTGCTCATGAATAGTATTGTGTTTTTAGTTATTTTTACGGCTAAATCTCGCCCTTAAAGTGCTTGGAATGAAAACATTGGTTGTCGGAAAACTTTTCTAATAAATACAGATCTCACCAGTTTTGAAGACATGCGGTAACAATGATTAAGCTTTGTTTTGTATGCGAATAACCTCTACACTTTTTTTTTCCATGCTGCTGCACTATACTTTATGTATTTCTCGTTTCTCTTGGACGAGCAATGTGTGGATCGTGGAAGTAGAAGTATAGGGTGATCCTATATGAACAAAGCCAACATATGTACTAGAGCTAGAAAGAAATTGGTACAATATCCTTCTTTCATTCTGAGGTTCGTTGTGCCTACTCTTCTGGTGGTAAAACTTACTTGAGAAACTTACTTTATGTTGACACATGTTGACAGTTTGCAGAAATTCATGTATACCAGCTTGATCAAAAAGGTGTGGCGCTCACCATTGTTCCGATTTGAGTTTGTTGAGTTGGTACATTTGTTGTTGATAATCCTCTAAATCTTAGCGAAAGAGCTTGACATTTGCAAAAGTTGCGTAGCCAAGAGTACATCTATCTCTGTGTGTGTTGGCGATTTTTTACAATTTTAGAAATGAATTTAAATTTGCAACAACGAACTTGTATTAAATTTTGCGTAAAAAACGGATTTAATGGTGCGTGAACGTTGGAAATGTTGGCAAAGTGTTTCGGCAACGATTCTCTAAAGAAAACGGTCGTTTACCAGTGTCACGAGCGGTTCAAAAGTGGTCGTGAGTCAATCAAAGATGATGAACGTCGAAAACCGACGAAAATATTGATGAAGGAAAAGAAATGTTGGTCAATAACCGTAAATTAACCATCAGAGAGATAGCGGAGGACTTGAATATTGCCTATGAATCCGTCCAAGACGTTTTGGTTAATGAGTTGGAATTCCGTCGTTTAGCAGCAAAGTTGGTGCCAAAACACCTCAATTTCATGCAGAAAAAAAGACGGTGTCGACGTCGCAAAAGAGGTGATTTTGCGAGGCTGAATCCGATCCCACGTTCCTCAAAAGGATCATTACTGGAGACGAGACGTGGATTTATGAGTACGGCGCGCAATCCAGATATCAGGCAAGTGAATGGCGTTCACCGAATGAGCCGAGACCGAAAAAACCACGACGTTTTCAGTCAAAAAAGAAGGCAATCGTCACGGTTTTCATGCATTACAACGGCGTAGTGCATCATGCCAGAAGGCCAGACAGTAAATAAGTAAACAAAAAGTATTATTTGGGCGTTATGAGACGTTTGCGTAAAGCAATTTGCCGAAAGAGACCAGAATTGTGGGCAGAAAACTCGTGGATTTTGCACCATGGTAATGCACCGTCCTACAGTGCCATCATTATTCGTAATATTTTGACGAAAAATGCAACAAATATCATCCAACAGACACCGAATTCACCTGATTTGGCTCCCTGTGACTTCTTTCTGTTCAATCGAGTTAAAAACCCACTACGGGGAACGCGTTATAGCAGCCGAGAGGAAGTAATGGAAAAATTGCACGAAGCACTGATGGACATACCGAAAACCGAATATAAAAAATGTTTCGAGGATTGGATCAAGCGCTGGCATAAGTGTGTTGCAGTCGATGGGGATTAGTTTGAAGGGGACTTGTGTTTTTAATTTTCTGAATAAATTCCGGGATCCAGGTGGTATCACGGTACAATTTGGTGCTTAATTCAGCTAGAACGGCTCATGAATATGGAAAGATTTTTATTTAGTCTGCTTAACGATGGACAATATATACAACCAATGATGATGATTTTTAATCTCCTCTGTGTCCTTTCTATTGTTCAAATCGCAGCAAACACTCATTCTCATTCAAAACATAATAACACTGTTATCTACAATAATATTATATTTTTATATGCAGTACACTCTCATTGTTGTATGATAGGCAATAAGTCAGTGATTAGACGAATAAAGGTCATCTGCCTTGGGATTAATTGAATTCTCATTATGGACATATCACACGACAAGAATCACAGCTGATTGCTACCTCTCTATGGCTTTAATTAAATCACCTCTAATAATTGAGCGTACTTCCCAGAATCGGTAAAATGGCAAAACGTTAACACAGTCAAACAGGGAAGCAGTAAAACAACGAATAGAGCGCCAATACCCTGTGTTTGCTTGCAACATCGACAAAAGTCTCATTAGTGCTTTCACTGCCATAGTGCCAAAGCACCACAGTAGCACATGAAATTTAATATCCTGCCAGACTGTGCCAATAGTTAATTCCAGAGACTCATATAGCGTTGCCGTATTATACAATTCATTAGCCTACATCCTGATGCATCCATAGCACATTCACAACCTGCTGATACATATTCCCTGATGCAGCATCCTCTTTTGTTTAGACAGTCGCTGCACAGTAGCTTCATCTACTCATACAATATATGTTTGTTAGGACTGTCTACACAGCCCTTGTGTTTAATTAAAACTCTTATCTGGATCATTATACGAGCATCGTTTTGTATTTACGCCTTCTTATCCGCTCCGATGCATCTAAGAAGGCATTTTCGTTTAAGACTGTCGGATAAATTGCAGGTAAAGCAGCATAAAAGCTGCAATAACAGTTAAAAGGATGTGCAAACTTGAGCAAATAAAC